>CM051258.1:24936673-25266673 GCA_027921565.1 Artemia sinica
CAAAAACTTACGCACACACAAAACTTACACACACACAAAAAAAACTTACACATACACAAAAACTTACACACACACAAAAACTTACACACACACAAAAACTTACACACACACAAAAAAAACTTAACACACACACAAAAACTTACACACACATAAAAACTTACACACACACAGAAACTTACACACACACACAAAAACTTATACATACACAAAAAACTTACACACACACGCAAAAACTTACACACACACAAAACCTTACACACATACAAAAAAAACTTACACACACAAAAAAAACTTACACACACACATAAATTTACACACACACACACACACACAAAATCTTACACACACGCACAAAAACTTACACACACACAAAAAAACTTACACACACACAAAAAAAACTTACACACACAAAAAAACTTACACACACACAAAAACTTACACACACACAAAAACTTACACACACACAAAAACTTACACACACACAAAAACTTACACACACACAAAAAAACTTACACACACAAAAAAAAACTTACACACACATAAACTTGTTCACACACACACACACACACAAAATCTTACACACACACACAAAAACTTACACACACACACACAAAAAACTTACACACACATAAAAACTTACACACACACACAAACTTACACACACACAAAAACTTACACACACACAAAAACTTACACAAACACAACAACTTACACACACACACAAAAACTTACACAAACACAAACAAAAACTTACGCACACATAAAAATTTACACAAAAACTTACACACAAAAAAATCTTACACATACACACACAAAAACTTACACACACACAAAAAAAACTTACACACACACAAAAACTTACACACACAAAAAAAAACTTACATACACACAAAAACTTACACACACACAAAAACTTACACACACACACAGAAACTTACACACACATAAAAACTTACACATACACACACAAAAACTTACACACACACACACAAAAACTTACACACACACAAAAACTTACACACACACACAAAAACTTACACACACACACAAAAATTTACACGCACACAAAAACTTACACACACATAAAAACTTACACACACACAAAAACTTACACACACACAAAAACTCACACACACACAAAAAAAAACTTACACACAAAAAAAAAACTTACACACACACAAAAACTTACACACACACACACACAAAAAAACCGCTTTTGAATGACCACCAGTGTGTGTGTGTGTGTGTCGTCTCTGTGCGTGTGTCGTCGCTATGTGTGTGTCATCTCTCTCTGTGTGTGTGTGTTGTCTCTGTGTGCGTGTTGTCCCTGTGCTTGTTGTCTTTGTGTGTGTGTCGTCTCTGTGTGTTTTTGTGTCGTCTCTCTGCGTGTGTCGTCTCTATGTGTGTTTCGTCTCTGTGTGTGTGCTAAAATTTTGATATGCTAGCTTACTCTAAAAATAATGAACACATAACAATGTAATGCATAATATATTTTTAATGAAATAATGCTATGTAGAATATTAATACAAAATTATATTATGATACGTGGTCATACACACGTTCACTCTTAGACATCCAGAAACGATGGTCCCATGAAATAGAATAGTTTTTACCATGTCTTATGTATTTGTCACGATCAGGTATGTCCTTAGGTATCCAGTGTGGGAAGAACCTGACCTCGTATTCAGGACGGTGATAAAGCCCTTCAAATTTAGGACACTTAAATTCTTCTAGATTGAAAAGTGGAATCCTAGGGTCACACTTTTGAATTAAAACTTTATCTGTAGGTACATTACCCTTTACGTAGAGTGCTTGAACGCCAAAAAAGCTGCAAATTTCACTGACTTCCTCCTGGACATTTCCCAGTTCCTGACCACTATTATTAAGTGGTGTAATCACTCTATCGTAGAATCCCAGTCTGTTTATATGATGTAATGTAGTTCTCCACAAGCTTTTATCACACTAAAACATGTTATAGTTCACTATCCAATGATAAAAGTCAATTTCTTTGAGTTCCATTTACAATAATAAAAATGCAAATTCAAATATAACACCACAAGATGATTTCTTCAAACCGATAAATTCTGTGTCATACAGTCCTATCATCTTGGAAGGTATTAATGTAGTTGTTAAGAAGAGAAATACATCATCAAACTTTTATGCTTTCGCTCAAGGTTGAATGGAGTTATGGCTAGGAGGATGACTCCTAAAACCATCTGAATTCATTCTGGGGAGGAGCCATAAAACCCTCTCTGACCAATGAAAAAACTCAAAAATTCCTCAGGTCTTGATTTCACCTCTTAACTTAAACAACAAAGCATTCAATAGTCGTTATTTTCAAAGCTATTAAAAAATTGCACCATTGTTGCATCTCTGACCAACGAAAAATCTCAAAAATTCCTCTGGTCTTGATTTCACCTCTTAACTTAAACAACGAGGCATTCAATACTCGTTCTTTTCCATGCTATTAAAAAACTGTACCTTTTGTTGTATCTCCGACCAATGGAAAATCTCAAAAATTCCTCTTGTCGAAAATAAATAAATAAAGTTGAATAATTTCGAAGTTTAAAAAACAAAATAGTTTGTTTTTATGAAAAAAAATAAATAAAGTTGAATAATTTCGAAGTTTAAAAAAAAGTTTTTTTTTATGAAAAAAAAAATAAATAAAGTTGAATAATTTCGAAGTTAAAAAAAATAGTTTGTTTTTTTGAAAAAAAATTTAATTAGAACCATCAGTCCTCATTATTATGAGTATCCAAAACTGGACTTAAGTTTCACATTTGAACCAGAGAATGGACCTAAGTTTCACATTTGAACGAGAGAATTGTATTTACCATAATTTTCTTACAAAAAACTAGAGTTTACGGTCAAAAAGCCTTATTAGCTCAGATTTTACAGAAATAATTTATTTTTCGATCGAAAAAGCGACTTAAGTTTCACATTTGAACCAGAAAATTGCATTTTCCGTAATTTTCTTACAAAAACTAGAGTTTTCGGTCAAAAACCCTTATTAGCTCAGATTTTAAAGAAATAATTTATTTTTTCGATCCAAAAATGGACTTAAGATACACATTTGAATCAGAGAATTGTATTTTCCATAATTTTCTTACAAAAAAGTAGAGTTCACGGTCAAAACCCTTATTAGCTCAGATTTTACAGAAATAGTTTATTTTTCCATCCAAAAAGGGACTTAAGTTTCACATTTGAACCAGAGAATTGTATTTTCCATAATTTTCTTACAAAAAACTAGAGTTTACGGTCAAAAAGCCTTATTAGCTCAGATTTTAAAGAAATAATTTATTTTTTCGATCCAAAATGAACTTAAGATTCACATTTGAATCAGAGAATTGTATTTTTCATAATTTTCTATAAAAAAAACTAGAGTTTACGGTCAAAAACCCTTATTAACTCAGATTTTACAGAAATAGTTTTATTTTTCGATCCTAAAAAGGACTTAAGTTTCACATTTGAAGCAGAGAATTGTATTTTCTATAATTTTCTTACAAAAAACTAGAGTTTACGGTCAAAAACCCTTATTAGCTCAGATTTTACAGAAATAGTTTATTTTTTCGATCCAAAAATGGACTTAAGTTTCACATTTGAACCAGAGAATTGTATTTTCCATAATTTTCTTACAAATAACTATAGTTTACGGTCAAAAACCCTAATTAGCTCAGATTTTACGGAAATAGTTTTATTTTTCGATCCATAAATGGACTTAAGTTAAACATTTGAAGCAGAGAATTGTATTTTCCATAATGTTCTTACAAAAAAACTAGAGTTTACGGTCAAAAACCCTTATTAGCTTAGATTTTACGGAAATATTTTTATTTTTTGATCCATAAATGGACTTAAGTTTTACATTTGAACCAGAGAATGGACCTAAGTTTCACATTTGAACGAGAGAATTGTATTTTCCATAATTTTCTTACAAAAAACTAGAGTTTACGGTCAAAAACCCTTATTAGCTCAGATTTTACAGAAATAGTTTATTTTTTCGATCCAAAAATGGACTTAAGTTTCACATTTGAACCAGAGAATTGTATTTTCCATAATTTTCTTACAAATCACTATAGTTTACGGTCAAAAACCCTAATTAGCTCAGATTTTACGGAAATAGTTTTATTTTTCGATCCATAAATGGACTTAAGTTAAACATTTGAAGCAGAGAATTGTATTTTCCCATAATGTTCTTACAAAAAAACTAGAGTTTACGGTCAAAAACCCTTATTAGCTTAGATTTTACGGAAATATTTTTATTTTTTGATCCATAAATGGACTTAAGTTTCACATTTGAACCAGAGAATGGATCTAAGTTTCACATTTGAACCAGAGAATTGTATTTTTCATAATTTTCTTACAAAAAACTAGAGTTTACGGTCAAAAACCCTTATTAGCTCAGACTTTAAAGAAATAATTAATTTTTTCGATCCAAAAATGGACTTAAGATTCACATTAGAATCAGAGAACTGCATTTTCCATAATTTTCTTACAAAAAACTAGAGTTTACGGTCAAAACCCTTATTAACTCAGATTTTACAGAAATAGTTTTTTTTTGATCCTAAAAAGGACTTAAATTTCACATTTGAACCAGAGAATTGTATTTTCCCTAATTTTTTTACAAAAAACTAGAGTTTACGGTCAAAAACCCTTATTAGCTCAGATTTTACAGAAATAGTTTATTTTTTCGATCCAAAAAGGGACTTAAGTTTCACATTTGAACCAGAGAATTGTATTTACCATAATTTTCTTACAAAAAACTAGAGTTTACGGTCAAAAACCTTTATTAGCTCAGACTTTAAAGAAATAATTAATTTTTTCGATCCAAAAATGGACTTAAGATTCACATTTGAATCAGAGAATTGTATTTTCCATAATTTTCTTAAAAAAAACTAGAGTTTACGGTCAAAAACCCTTATTAACTCAGATTTTACAGAAATAGTTTTATTTTTCAATCCTAAAAAAGGACTTAAGTTTCACATTTGAAGCAGAGAATTGTATTTTCCATAATGTTCTTACAAAAAAAATAGAGTTTACGGTCAAAAACCCTTATTAGCTTAGATTTTACGGAAATAGTTTTATTTTTTGATCCATAAATGGACTTAAGTTTTACATTTGAACCAGAGAATGGACCTAAGTTTCACATTTGAACGAGAGAATTGTATTTTCCATAATTTTCTTACAAAAAACTAGAGTTTACGGTCAAAAACCCTTATTAGCTCAGATTTTACAGAAATAGTTTATTTTTTCGATCCAAAAATGGACTTAAGTTTCACATTTGAACCAGAGAATTGTATTTTCCATAATTTTCTTACAAATAACTATAGTTTACGGTCAAAAACCCTAATTAGCTCAGATTTTACGGAAATAGTTTTATTTTTCGATCCATAAATGGACTTAAGTTAAACATTTGAAGCAGAGAATTGTATTTTCCATAATGTTCTTACAAAAAAACTAGAGTTTACGGTCAAAAACCTTTATTAGCTTAGATTTTACGGAAATATTTTTATTTTTTGATCCATAAATGGACTTAAGTTTCACATTTGAACCAGAGAATGGATCTAAGTTTCACATTTTAACCAGAGAATTGTATTTTTCATAATTTTCTTACAAAAAACTAGAGTTTACGGTCAAAAACCCTTATTAGCTCAGACTTTAAAGAAATAATTTATTTTTTCGATCCAAAAATGGACTTAAGATTCACATTAGAATCAGAGAACTGCATTTTCCATAATTTTCTTACAAAAAACTAGAGTTTACGGTCAAAACCCTTATTAACTCAGATTTTACAGAAATAGTTTTTTTTTTATCCTAAAAAGGACTTAAGTTTCACATTTGAACCAGAGAATTGTATTTTCCATAATTTTTTTACAAAAAACTAGAGTTTACGGTCAAAAACCCTTATTAGCTCAGATTTTACAGAAATAGTTTATTTTTTCGATCCAAAAAGGGACTTAAGTTTCACATTTGAACCAGAGAATTGTATTTACCATAATTTTCTTACAAAAAACTAGAGTTTACGGTCAAAAACCCTTATTAGCTCAGATTTTAAAGAAATAGTTTATTTTTTCGATCCAAAAATGGACTTAAGATTCACATTTGAATCAGAGAATTGTATTTTCCATTCTTATAAAAAACTAGAGTTTACGGTCAAAAACCCTTATTAGCTCAGATTTTAAAGAAATAGTTTATTTTTTCGATCCAAAAATGGACTTAAGATTCACATTTGAATCAGAGAATTGTATTTTCCATTCTTATAAAAAACTAGAGTTTACGGTCAAAAACCCTTATTAGCTCAGATTTTACGGAAATAGTTTCATTTTTCGATCCATAAATGGACTTAAGTTAAACATTTGAAGCAGAGAATTGTATTTTCCATAATGTTCTTACAAAAAAACTAGAGTTTAAGGTTAAAAACCCTTATTAGCTTAGATTTTACGGAAAGAGTTTTATTTTTTGATCCATAAATGGACTTAAGTTTCACATTTGAACCAGAGAATGGACCTAAGTTTCACATTTGAACGAGAGAATTGTATTTTCCATAATTTTTTTACAAAAAACTAGAGTTTACGGTCAAAAAACCCTTATTAGCTCAGATTTTACAGAAATAGTTTATTTTTTCGATCCAAAAATGGACTTAAGTTTCACATTTGAACCAGAGAATTGTATTTTCCATAATTTTCTTACAAATAACTATAGTTTACGGTCAAAAACCCTAATTAGCTCAGATTTTACGGAAATAGTTTCATTTTTCGATCCATAAATGGACTTAAGTTAAACATTTGAAGCAGAGAATTGTATTTTCCATAATGTTCTTACAAAAAAACTAGAGTTTACGGTCAAAAACCCTTATTAGCTTAGATTTTACGGAAATAGTTTTATTTTTTGATCCATAAATGGACTTAAGTTTCACATTTGAACCAGAGAATGGACCTAAGTTTCACATTTGAACCAGAGAATTGTATTTTTCATAATTTTCTTACAAAAAACTAGAGTTTACGGTCAAAAACCCTTATTAGCTCAGACTTTAAACAAATAATTTATTTTTTCGATCCAAAAATGGACTTAAGATTCACATTAGAATCAGAGAACTGCATTTTCCATAATTTTCTTACAAAAAACTAGAGTTTACGGTCAAAACCCTTATTAACTCAGATTTTACAGAAATAGTTTTTTTTCGATCCTAAAAAGGACTTAAGTTTCACATTTGAGCCAGAGAATTGTATTTTCCATAATTTTTTTACAAAAAACTAGAGTTTACGGTAAAAAAACCCTTATTAGCTCAGATTTTACAGAAATAGTTTATTTTTTCGATCCAAAAATGGACTTAAGTTTCACATTTGAACCAGAGAATTGTATTTTCCATAATTTTCTTACAAAAAACTATAGTTTACGGTCAAAAACCCTAATTAGCTCAGATTTTACGGAAATAGTTTAATTTTTTGATCCATAAATGGACAAAAAACTAGAGTTTACGGTCAAAAACTCTTATTAACTCAGATTTTACATAAATAGTTTATTTTTCGATCCAAAAATGGACTTAAGTTTCACATTTGAAAGCTACAATCGTAATGAATGATACTTGTTTTCAGAAAAAATGTCAATTGCCAAAAAAAAATAAAAAAAAATACATGCGGGGAGGGTCCCAAAAAGTTGGAGGGAGGGGGCGCCCTTCGAGTTTGGGGATAAGGGACCTATAGAGGGTTGATGTCTCTGCTGGTTAGGGTCATTGGTGCTTATGATCCTTGATGGTTCGTACTCACATACACCTTACTACTTGATTTGCAAGGATTTCTATGGTTTGTTCTGAATTTCTTTATTAAAATTATTTTCTTTCCATCTACATCTCTCTTAGTATCAACTTTTTAGTATACTATAACGTTGGACCCTATTTTAAACTGACAACACTGTTCAAACGCCACTTGTGTATTATACAGAACACATCAAAGAAGTAAAGCTAGGTCAAGTCATAAGACCATTTTATCATCGTTAACCATTTTCATAGATTGGTATTGTTCCAAATTTATAATAAATAAGGTATGAATTAACGTGCTCTTCAGGGTTACCTTAACTGCTAATCACTTTAACCCTTTTTCTTCTCCATCTTCCAAGCTCCGATGTCTCTGATTGGCTCCTAAAAAACGGATGTTAGCTAAAAAAGAAACAGTCTGGTTGAAAAACTTGGAGTTGAAACAAACTTGTTTAGGGAATCCCCGCTCATACTGTTATCTTTTTTGCAATGTTTAGGAACTGGAGGGGAATCCCCGCTCGCTTGGAAAGGTACCAATGAAAGGCAAGTAAAATTCTCTCCCATCCCTCCCAAAATATTTTATTCAGAGATTTCTTGTTAAAAAATCATCCAATCACTAATTAGAATCAATCACACTCCTATTATTCAAACATTAATTAATTAATATCGTTCATAGTGTCCAATTGCGAATTCCTTATCCCTTTTTGCAAATGTCAATCAAACAATTCCGATTGTAAAAGCGTGTTTAATCACGTTGCTTGGAAAGGTATCCATAAGTACATGCTCTGAAAAGGTGCCAAGGAACATAATCACCCAACCAGTCTGGTAATCTGCTTTGAAAAGGTGCCAAGGAACATAAAGTCCAATAATAGCATAGGAAGGAACATAGTGCTATAGAATAGCATGGGAGGGAACATAAACGCTTTGAATAGCATGGGAGGGAACATAAACCCTTAGAATAGCATGGGAGGGAACATAAACACTTAGAATAGCATGGGAGGGAACATAAACCCTTAGAATAGCATGGGAGGGAACATAAACCCTTAGAATAGCAGAGGAAGGAACATAATCCACCCAAATCCATAAGTACATGCTCTGGAAAGACGCCAAGGAACATAGGGCAAGCAAATCCATAAGTACATGCTCTGGAAATGTTTTTCCTATATGTGTAAGCAAATAGCATGGTAATTCCTATATGTGTAAGCAAAGTATAACTTAGCACTCTACTAAAATGGCTATCTCAAAATTTTTCTCGGATGGGTCTTGGGAAAAAAGGGGGTGGGGGGTGGGGCTAGTTGCCCTCGGATCTATATTGACTCTTAAAAAGTGAACTAGAACTTTTAATTTCCAATCAAATGATTCTCTATGAAGTTTAGAGAAGCGTCCCTTCCATAAGAAACATATATGCCCCCAGGGCATAACTTAGAACGCCTGCTCCCGGGCCCTGAGGGGTTGTGTTGACACTGGAGTTTTGGTTATATAATTTTTGAACTATTTTTAAAAAATGGGTATATCAAATTTGTATCGGATGGGTTTGGGGAAAAAGGCATGGGAGGGGGCAGTTGTCCTTTGATCTTTTTTGACTGTTAAAAAAGAACTAGAACTTTCAGTTTCCAATCAAATGAGCCCTCTATGAAATTTATACGATCATCCCTTCCATAAGAACCATATATGCCCCCTCGGCATAACTTAAAACGCCTGCCCCCGGGCCCTGGGGGTTTATGTCGACCTCTGATTTTTTTTATCTAACCTTTGAACTATTTTTAATAAAATATTTATCACAAAATTTTTATCGGATACATTTAGGGAAAAGGAGTGTGGGGGGCTAGTTGCCCTCCAATCTCTTTTGACTTTCAAAAACTGAACTAGAACTTTCAATTTCCAGTCAAATGAGCCCTCTCTGAAGTTTATACGACCATCCCTTCTATAAAAAACATATATGCCTCCAGGGCATAACTTACAACGCCTGCCTCTTGGCCATGGGGAGTTCTGTTGACACCGGGGTTTACGTTATAGGATCTTTTAACTATTTTTAAGAAAATTAATATCTCAAAATTTTTATCAGATGCATTTGTGAAAAAAGAGCTTTGGAAGGGGGAAAGCAAGAGCTTTGTTTTTCCCCAGTGCCTCTGGGGAAAAACATAATAACAAATAATAATAAAACATTGGAGCCGTATGGCCTTTCCTATAGGCAACGCTATGGCGTTGCTTCTGATGATTGATTTAAACCAGTTGATTCATTTTAGCTTTCATGAAATTATGTTTAGATGTATAATTGGGTATCAGCTGTTAGGAAAGAGGGGTGGTGGGCTATTTTTTTTAGTGAATTGGGGGAGGGAGATGCCAAAAGCAGTACATTTCAATGCCCGAATTTTCTTGCTGTCCCTGAGCCTTTACTTAAGTTTAGAAAGGGGTGTAAAGGGGGGGGAGGGTTAGGAATTAATCTCTCATCTTCTTCCGTTCAGACTAAGCCTGAATAATTGTTCTGTGAGGTGATAATTTCCTTCTTATTGCAGGAAAATGTTTATGATATTTATTTTAAAACTTCGTTTAATAAATTGGTTTGCCTCACATTTCATAAAATAATACACAGTGATTTGTAAGTGTGCATCAGATATTTTGAAGGAGAGGGGTGGGTTGATCGTATCGTAGGCGGGGGAGGGGAGCAGATGATTCAAAGAATTCATTTAATACCTAAATATCCTAACTAGTATTCAACCTTTAGATAAGTGTAGAATGAATTTCGGGGAAGGAGGGCTGGGTGGAAACTGATTTCTAGTCTCTTTTATTCCCATGAATATATTCGGTCTACAACTCTGCACCGTTATTATTTGTGCTAGGAGGCTTGTGCCCCTTCTGTTGACACAATCTTTATCTATATAGCATAAACTATTAAATTTGCATTCCTACCGGCACATAGGTGGAAAAGTGCAAGGCAGGGGACTAAGAGCCTCACCAGAAAATTTTTTGGGGGAAAAGAGTGGCAAATGCTACCAAGAAATTTGTTTTAAGAGATTTTAAGTGGTAATATTTCTCTTTTACTGTTCATACATATTGTTTCAATGTTTTAAAAATGTGTATATAATGTGTTTAAACATCAGCCCTACTGTAGAGGTCATGATGGCTTCAGCCATGTAAAGCATCAAAAGTCTCACAGAATTTCCATCCATATTAATGTCGTCCACCCAAAATTCTATACTAAGGATATCATTATAGGCTTGCTCAATAAAAATACGGTTCATCAAAAATTCTAAATAATATTCATGTTTTGTCGAAAATTTTAATTTTATCCCAACATTATTTAAATCATTAAGTAGAAAAACTGAAAAAGTGGGATGGCACCAATTAGTTTACAATCGTTGATGTGTAAAACCTAACAACAAGAAGTATGGGGTTTATGGGGCGGTTACTCCACATCATATCTTGGTTAGGTCGTGGCATAATTTAAAATACATTCAGAAATTAGATAAAAAAACAAGCTTTTTCAACTGAAAGTAACTGCTCACTTTGTAAATGATGAGTTTACATGTTTTTATTCAATGGTTCAGAATATGATAGTTAAGTACAGTCAAACAAGGATGAGAAAAAAATATAATACGTAAAAGAAGCCTTGGATTACAAAAATATTCTAGTTTCATTGGCAAAGATAATTAAATTATGTAAAAATTCAGTGTTAAGGAATCATGTTGGTGATATAAACGTATAGCATGTAGTAATAAGTTTAATAGTTTACTCCGTAGAGCTAAGGTAGATTTCCTGAATGATCGTTTTAGAAGAGCCAAAGGTAACCCTGGTAAGATTTGGAAAGTTATAAAATCTGTGGTTAATCTGAATAATCATGACGACATTATTATTTTCGATTATGATGAAAATGTTCATCAAACAGCTGAAAGAATGTGAGACCATTTTTCTAGTATCAGAGGTAGGTTAGCATCGTCAGCTGGACAACATCTGAGTGATTGTTATTTTACCCAATTTTTACCTGAAAGTAGCGATGTATCAATGTATTCACGTCCGGCCACTAAAACGGATTGAATAATGTGGTAAAAAAACATGCTGCAGGGTCCAATTTTATGTCAGTGAAGGTATTTAAGGTAATTTTTTCTGTCATATCGCACCAAATTTTGTACATAATAATTAAAGTTTTAAAAATGGTATATATCCTGAATTCCTTAAAGATGCTAGGGTAATCCCTTTATTTAAAGGAGGAGAAAAGAATAATATAAGTAATTGTGGTTCGATGTCTCTCCTTTCTGCTATATCGAGGTTATTAGAGAAACGTATAAACATTAGAGTGTCCGAATTTTCGGAGAATAGATCGTTTTTTATCCTAATCAATTTGGTTTTCGTAAAGGGATGTCTACTGATAAGGCAGCTTTAATGTTGAATACGTTTTTAAATGATGCTCTGGACAAGGGTTTTAAATTGGCATCTATTTACTTTGAAGTTTTAAAAATCAAAGTAAAAAAAAAAAATAAGTCAAGGTTAAAGCGTTCGACACTGTTGACCATGTAATTTTATTGTGGAAGCTAGAAAATTACGGAATAAGAGGAAAGTCATTGGAGCCATTTGAATCCTTTTTGAGTGGTAGGACACAGTGTGTGGAAGTGTCTGATGCTACGTCAAGTGAAAGAGTAGTTGAATTTGGTGTGCCTCAGGGTTCTTTCTTAGGCTTAGTTTTATTCCTAGTATATATCATTGACTTGAGCTTTTCTGTAATGAATTATAATGCTCGATGTTTATCTACTAATGCTAATGTTGTCCTTTCCGGTTTTGCTGATGATACCCATTTTACTGTGGCTTCAGAGACTTCAGGTCATTTAACAGAAATAATGAAAAAGGGTATGCTATACATAGATACGAGGATGCAAGGAAACAAAATGTAATTAAATCATAATAAATCAGGTTTTCTAATGCATGGTAGGTCTTCTAATTATTACTTTTGAATCACTGATATACAAATAGATAATTACGTAGTCAAGTGCACCAATAATATCAGATATCTTGGTGTTATTGTTGATGAATTCCTTAGTTTTAAAAATCATATACCTCTTATTAATAGTAAGATTGTAAAAAATGTTGGAATTATGTAAAAGCTAAAGAATTTATTCCGAATCACGTGATGAGATTAATTTTGTTCTCTTTAGTCCATCCACATTTGGTATATTTTGTAAGTATTGAATAAAAAAAAACAAGTTTTTAAAAACTGAAAGTAAGGAGTGACATTAAAACTTAAAATGAACAGAAATTATTCCGTATATGAAAGGGGCTGTCCCCTCTTCAACGCCTCGCTCTTTACGATAAAGTTTTTTATTGTTTTAAAAAATAAAGTTGTGAGACAGAGTCAAACTTTAGCGTAAAGAGCAAGGCGTTGAGGAGGGGACAGCCCCTTTCATATACGGAATAATTTCTGTTCGTTTTAAGTTTTAATGTCGCTCCTAACTTTCGGCTTCAAAAACTTATTTTTTTTAATTTAATTTCTGATCGTTTTTAAGTTAATGTAGCTTTTATTTTGGCTCACCGTCATTGAATAAGTAAAAAAAATTGCATAAAAATTTTACTTTTCTTTTGCAAAATGGCTGTCTCTAAATGTGGTTCTGACGTAATTTACAAATTAACTTACGTAACGAACTTCTATATTCCTATATTTTTTCTTCTGGCCAAAAATACAAAGTTGCAGATTTTTGCAGATATGAGCTTGAAACCTATGTAATAGGGTTTTTTGATACGCTCAATCTGACGGTGTGATTTTCATTAAAATTCTTTCACTTGTAGGGGATGTTTCCCCCCTATTTAAAAAATCAGGTAAATTTTCTCAGGCTCGTAGCCTTTGATGAGTAATACTAAACTTAATAAAAATTTATATATTTAGAATCAGCATTATAAGCCCATTCTTTTGATACATTTATTGACATCAAAATTCTGTTTTTAAAAGTTTCGATTACTATTGAGCCGTATTGCTTGTTTATTTTATTGCTTTTTTTTATTACATATATGTTATTACGTATATGAGGGGGTTCTCCCCTTAGTCAATACCACGCTCTGAACGTTAAAAGTTAAAAACATTTTTAAATCACAAACTGCTGAATCACAAAGGCCGTTTAATTAGAATAGATAGCTCTTTTGAAAGCACTAAAAAAAAAACTTTAGCGTAAAGAGCGAGGTATTGACTTGGGGGAGAACCCCCTCATATACGTAATAATTTCTGTTCGTTTTAAGTCCTTATGTTGCTTCTTACTTTCAGTTGAAAAATCTTGTTTTTTTTTTATTTAATTTCTGATAGTTTTTTAAATAATGCTTGGAAATCAGGCGCCCACTTCATAGAAATGTCCCTTAACCCAAAGAAACATCCTCCACGGAAAGATTCTCCCGAGTAACTCCCTCCTCCATCCCCCTCTCCAGAAAAAAATCCTTCCTGAAAATGTCTGTATACTTCCCAATAACCAACACAATATGTAAGCAATGGGCAAAGTTCATAACTTGTAGCCCTTCCCCTGGGAACTGTGGGGAATTAATTCATCCTAAAAGACATATTTATTAGATTTTCGACTATGCTGAACAAAATGGCTATCTCAAAATTTCAATTGGGTGACTTTGAGAAAAAAATGAGCGTGGGAGGGGGCCTAGTTGCCCTCCATTTTTTTGGTCACTTAAAAAGGGCACTAGAACTTTCAATTTCCGTTCCAATGAACCCTCCTACGATATTCTAGGACCACTGGGTCAATACGATTACCTCTGGGGAAAATAAAAAAAAAAATAAAAAATAAACACGCATCCGTGATCTTTCTTCTGGCAACAAATGGAAAATTTCACATTTTTGTAGATAGGAGCTTGAAACCTCTACAGTAGGGTTCTCTGAATCGCTAAATATGATGGTGTGATTTTCATTAAGGTTCTATAACTTTTAGGGGGTCTTTCCCCCTTTTTTCGAAAATCAGCTAAATTTTCTCAGGCGCGTAACTTTTGATTGGTAAGATTAAACTTGATGAAACTTATATATTTGAAATCAAAATTAAAATTTGATTCTTTTGATGTATCTATTGGTATCAAAATTCCGTTTTTCAGAGTTTCGGTTACCATTGAGCCGGTTCGCTCCTTACTTACAGTTCGTTACCACGAACTGTTTAATATGTCTAGTACGTTTTCAGCTCACTTGAAGCAATTACGTGTGATGTAGAAAATTGCGCTCTGAGTGTTGATTAGACATAAGTGTTGATAAGAGATCAAGGAACATCAGTTAGATCTCAATATGTGGAGTTAAATATTATCCCTCTGTCAGGTCTAGGAAAGTGTTTCCTCAATTGATTTGCTTCTGGGGAAGAAATACACATTAATCATACATGGTATCCAAATAATGTGAGGACACCGCAAGTTGTTAGAACTAGAAATTTATTTTCAATTTCTTGGGCCAGTTGTTTGGAATAATTTGTCCGAATTTTTGTAATAGTTGACAAATTTGTGTGATTTCCATATACATCTTAGAACAGTTTGTCTCCGGCTGCATGATTTTTGAAGAATAGTTAAACTGAGTTTCATTCACTCTGAAGTTCTCACAAAAAAAATTGTTTAATTTGTTTTTTTTTGGATAGAAACAGGATTTTCTTTTAGTGTGTTGGAAGGTGGAAAACTGTTGCGACCAGGAGTAGTGCAAGTACAGATTTTTTTTTCTGTTTTTTTTCTCTTTCTTCCTTTTCTTCCCTTTTTTAAATTTTCGTTTAAGGGGCTACTCTAAGCACGCGAAAGCTTAAGGAGAATTAATAGCTTTGTTCTATTGTTTTTGTCGTATTTTATTTTTTTTTTTTTTTTTAAATGAGCCCTGTTATTAAATTGAAATTGAACTTATAACAGATTGGATGAAACGATATGTTTGAAATCAAGAAGCTTGACAAGTAACAAGTGAACATTTGAGATTGTTTGGTCTTGGACTTGGAATTTTCACCTGAAGTGCCCAATCAAATGGATTGAAAGCAATATGACAAAATCGCAATATGGAAAATGGATCAACACAGCAAATGTTTGAATTGACTTCTATTGCGGCGGGACAGAATTTTCCAGACGATCGCTTCTTAGTAAAGCACAATTTGTTGTTGGTTCTTTAAAAAGGCAAAGGCAACCCAGGGGTCAATAATTTCCCCAGACTGTAGGTAATATAGACCAGTACTGGTCTATAATATAAACCACATAAATCATACAAAAATGGATTTATTCTTTCGCGTGACCTAACTCAGAACGAAGATTATAGTTGTTATTAATTATGGAGAATGTCCTGAAAAAATAAATAGAAAAGGAAGTAAATATTTAATTTTCAACCTTCTCGAAAATTCTTCTCTTTTTGATTTGGTTTCAGAAGTTTTATTTGAGGAGCGGAAATGGTATCTACAATAAGGACTTCAGTTTTTGGAAGTCTTCTACATTTTTGTCTGACTTTGGACTATAGTAAGTACTCTTATACGTTACGTTTAGCTGTAGCATCTAAGTCTTTAAATCATTCTTACGAACAGATGGAAACTGGAGGATATTCCCCTTGAGGCTTATGTCTGACACTCTTGAGAAAAAGAACAATTGAACTAGCAAAATTGAAAGTGTCTAACATAAAATGCATTTCTTTACAATTGGACCCCTCCCCCTCATGATAAAAAATTTCTGAGCTTATTTCATCGAATTCAGAATATCCAAGAATCAAATAAAGTCCATATCTACAAAAGTCCGATTCTACAAAAGTTTAAATCTATTCTAAGGTGTGATCACATTGTTTTTTGTCAAGGGTGGTTGTATCGAACTAATGGCTATATAATGTTGAAAAATGGCTTATTGCAAATATCCTCAATCCATATGATTAAATTACCTTCCATAGTCAATAGAATTCATAGTTACAATACCATTAAAGTATTAATAAAGAAAACTGCAGATGATCGGTCATTTTACTGAATATATAATTTTTCCCAAAATTAAAAAACACAATCTAACATTTAATTCTAAGGCAGATAAACTGAGAAAAATTTTAAAAAATATTCCTATAATTAACTCAAAAGCATGCCAATGAAACAACCATCAGTTTATCTTAAAAATATTTCAAAAAAATTTTTGTCAAGAAAAATGACAAGGCCAAGAAGAGTAACTAAAGCCCAAGCAGAGAAAAACTCAAGTCATATAATAAATCCAACTTAAAACGAACAGAGGTTACTGTGAATAAATATATAAAGCCTAAAAAAGAAATCGCTATACATAGTGCCTTTTGTAATCATCGTCATTACAAATATTATTCCAATAACATTTTTGTTTTTGCTTACAAAAGGTACTAGAAATAGTAATTTTCTCTAAATTGAGACCTATAATCAGCTCTATATGATGTTCAAGTGCCCTGCTAGTAGTGGAGGGAAAAATTTAAAAAAGAGGAGAAATCATTAAATTTTCTGAATCAGCAAAAGTAGCAATTTTATAATAGAAACTTTTATAGATCTATAGCAAAACTTTTACTAAAGTTCATTGCAAAATTTAATCCAAGAATTTGACTATCTTCGGGGCAAAGATTTATATGGTTTAACAAAATGACAAAAAACGCCACTCTCATGGAACAATCTTTTTTCCTACTTATATAGGCAACTGTAATTTCAATTTCTGCTCAAAATGAGCCCTCTCTTGATCTTCTAGAATCATTGGATCGATAAGATCTCCCACAGGAAAAAAAAAGATAAATCCATGACCTTTCTTCTGGATAAGATAAAAAACAAGTTTTTTTCAATTGAAAGTAAGGAGCAACATTAAGGCTTAAAGCGAACAGAAATTATCACGCGTATAAGTGGGGTTTTCCTCCGCAATACCTCAGCCCTTATACTAAAGTTTGACTTCTTATTCCAATTATTTAAGAATGTCTCCTGAAAGACTAGGGCCGTTTAATTGGAATAATAAGCCTTGTTAAAAGTTATCAATCAATCAATCAATCAATCAATTTATTCAATCAATAAACTCAACAAAATACACTTCAATATAAACTCCCCCGTAAGGCTCTATGGCCAGGAAAAAAACAGGGGAGAAAAAAATTAGCGTAAAAAACGAAATATTGATGAGGGGCAAGCCGCTTTCATATGCGTAATAATTTCTGTTCATTTTAAGTTTTAATGTTACTCCTTAGTTTCAGCTGAAAAAACTTGTTTTTCTTATTCAAATTATGGTAATTTTTAAATAGTGCCGGGAAATCCAGCTCCCCCTCCTTGGGAAATGCTCTTCCCCCACGAAAACTTTTTCCATAAAAACATCCTTATACGTAAAAACTCCGACCTCTAGAGCCCCTCCCCTCCTCTCTCCCGAAAATAAATCTGTATACTTCCCAATAATCAATACTATAAGTAACCAATGGGCAAAGCTCATAACTTGCAACCCTTCCCCTGGGGGCTGAGGTTGTCATCCTCAAAGACATGGTTATTAAACATTTTGACTATGCTGAACAAAATGGCTATTTCAAATATTGATCGAACGATTTTGGGAAAAAGGGGATGAGAGGGGGGTTAGTTCCCCTTCAATACTTTTGGTCACTTCAAAAGGATACTAGAACTTTTGATTTTCGATCAAATGAGCCCTCTCCTGATATTCTAGGATCACGGGCTCAATACGATCACTCCTGGAAAAAGAAAATAAAACAACAAAAATGAATAAACACGCAGGCATTCTACAGCAGGCATCTCTGATATGCTGGATCTGATGGTACGAATTTCATTATGACTAATTGATGTTTTGGGGGTTATTTGCGGCTTTTTAAAACTAATTCCCAAATTTTCTCAGGCTCGTAACTTTAGATGGGTAACATTAAACCTAATGAATTTTATATATTTGGAAAAAGAATTAAAATTTTATTTTTCTGATGCACTCATTGTTATAAAGACTCTGTTTCTTATAGCTTCGGTTACTATTTAGCTGCATCGCTCCTTACTTACAGTTCGTTACCACGAGCTGCTTGCAAAAAATAGCAAAATTCCACATTTCTATAGACAGGAGCTTGAAATATCTGCAGTGGGTTTCTCTGATATGCTGAATTAGATAACATTATTTTCGTCAGACTTGCTCACCATTTTGGTGTATTTTCCCGTTTTTTTGAAAATCAAGCAACTTTCCTGAGACTTGTAGCTTTTGACGAGTAACTTTAAGCTTAATAAAATTTATACATTTGAAACAGGCATCAAAGGCCATTTTTAATTTATATAAAAACTCCCTAAATTAGAGTTTTTGTCTCTATTAAGCCCAAGTCTCTTCATACATATGGTTTGTTACAACGAACTTTTTTTGAAGAAAAAAAAGCTGTCTAGTAGGATACAGTTGCCAGTTAAAGCTGATTCAGGTTTAGTAGCTATTATTTCGGTGATTCTTATTAATAAATTCTTATTAGTTTAGATCCTTATTAGTATTAGATTCTTATTAGTTTATTATGAAAATAATATTTATCGGTATTCCAAACAAGGTATTGATACCTCTCGAAATTGGCCTTAATTTGAAATTTAAAGTGCACAATTAAAATAAAAAACGATCAAAAACACCATAACACTGATGTCTCTCCTTTTTTCTTTTTATTCTAGCAGGGCTAGTAGGCTACTCCGACAATTTAGAGAGATGTTTAACAGCTTATTTGTAGGCTACTGATCGTGTTTAAACTTCTTCTTTTTTTTTATATATTTGTCTTGATAACACATTTTGTAAGTACCCTTTGACACCAGAAGTGCCATCTCTTGGTGTCATTTTTTTTTAAAGAAAGGGTGGTAAGCATAAAAAGAGTGCTATCAAAGTATCCATGATCAAAACTCTTTAAAAGATGTTTATACTTTTCTTCTAATATATTCCCCATCCAAGCCCTCTTAGTAAGCTCCATTAATAATCTTTTGAGAAATTGCAAGCTACTGCAACACCGTAGAATTAGTTTCTTCGTTCATTGTTAATTTCCTTTTTCAAAGCTCTTGATCAATGAATTTTTTTTCCCAAATTTGATTTGAGAAACGCTATAATAAAACATCACTTGGTTTTCTGATTGGCTCTTTCAGTGCCACATCTGGAGTTGAAAGACTGAGGAGTATAAAAAAGATACCATTATGATCTCCATTATCTGGAAAACTTAACTAGAGTTTTAAAGTTCGTCTTCTTGTATACTCTCCCAACCATTCAATTTAAGTGACAACCATTAAACCCATTCTGAAAAAAACTGCCTAATGAAAATAATAATTCACTGAAACTCGATTATGGAGTAATATGTTTTATTTATTTTCATCTTAACCATAATTAAGTAAAAAAAAACACTTTTTTTTCAACTGAAAGTAAGGAACAACATTAAAGCTCAATACGAACAGAAATAATTCCGTGTATGAAGGGTTGTCCCCTCCTAAATACCTTGCTTTTTACGCTAAGGCTGTCAGCACTTTTAAAAAAGATTCTTATTCTAATTACACGGCCCCTGTGTTTCAGCAGCCGTTTATCGGAAACAGCAAGGTATTGAGGAGGGGGAAACCCTTTATATACAGAATAATTTCTGTTCGTTTTGAGCATTAATGTTGCCCCTTACTTTCATTCAAAAAACTTGTTTTTTTGTTTGATTTCTGATCGTTTCAAACTTACCCCCGCCCCTCACGGAAAACTCCTCCGTAAAAATTTCATCCAACTTAAAGTTTATCCCCCTGTCTTATATCCTCCAAACAATTCCATCCTCACTGAAAACACCCCCCTCCCTATAATTTCTTGCAGACGATTCAGCCTGAAAAATTCTCCTTAGCATACATCCATTTGAAAAAGACTTTAATTTCTAAATAATTTTTTCTCGGAAATCAAAACAAACGGAAAATAGCCCGGGATAATTCCGCCGTCACATATCCACATGCAAAATGAGTTGGCAAAGAGAATTTGAGAGAATTAAAAGGAACTTCGTATAGGAATTCTGTCAAATACCGCAGTATAAGGTTTCCCCTGGAAATTTCACCCCCTGGAGTTCCCCTTCCCAAGGATGATTTTCCCTATGGAAATCTGCCCCAAGCACAACCCTCCCCTCCCCCCGAAAATATGTGTATTTTGTGAATAAAAAGTACTATACGTGAACAATGGGCAAATTTCATAACTTACAGGCCTTTGCTCACGTACTGTGGGAGATCATTTTACCCCTAAAGACATAGTTACAGAAGAAAACTATACTGAAAACAATGGCTATCTAAAAATTTTGATCAGAAAAATTTGGGGAAAAGGGGCATGTGAGGGGGGCTAGTTGCCCTCTAGTCTGTTTGGTCACTTAAAAAATCTCTTTAACTTTTAATTTCTGTTCCAATGCACCCTCTCCCGATATTCTAGGACTAATATTTTGATGCGATTACCCCTAGGAAAAAAAACAAATAAATACACATCCGTGATCTTTCTTCCGGCAAAAATAGCAAAATTCCACATTTTGTTTATAGGAGCTTGAAACTTCTACAATAGGGTTCTCTGGTACGCTGCATCCGATAGTTGGATTTTCATCCAGATTTTTTGAATTTTAGGGGCGTTTCTCCCTATTTAAAAAATCAGGTGCATTCTCTCAGGCTCGTAACTTTTGATGGGTAACACTAAACTTGATGAATCTTATATATTTGGACACAGCATAATAGGTTGATTCTTTTGATGTATCTATTGATATCGGCATCCGAGGATAGATCTAAAAATAGCCTAAGACGATAAATCTACTCATGTAAGAAACTAGATCTAAAAACAGCCTGTGACGCTGGGCGACCATTAAATTATTTCTTAAGGAAATTATAACATTTTCCATGCACGGACATTGACATACTTTATAGAGAGGAAAATAATGCAACACCGCAATGTAGAAACAGTACCTCCCCAGAATGAGAATAATTTGAGTAACAACTATTTTGGACCCATCAATAATGATCTTAATTAAGGATTTGAATATTCGGATAAAACTAGATGAGCATAATAAGAATTGTTTTATTTGGATAGAACGAAATCGGAAAAGGGTTAAAATTGCTTACCAACTAAAGGTATGTCTGAGAAAATGGCTACTCCCACGCAAGTGATATAAATGTTAGAATATCATTAGAATATTTTCATCCTTTCAAAAGTCGATTGACATAGCTTGACTTCTAGGCTGTGGTTGGTATAATGCACAAGTACCAAATGCGTTCTGGACGGCCTGCTTTTCAAAATTCTTTTTCTTGTACTTTCCATAATTTAGTTACTAAAGTATTATATTTTTATAATAATTATTTTACAGATGTACTCTTTTTCAAAAGGGTCAATTATTTGTCGTTATCAAAATTTATAGCAAAACAGATTGACATGGGATAACTCGGTGAACTTTTGGCATCATGTCTAGTCCTTACATTTTATCTGTATTCCAAATATCTACAGGTAATCTTCTCTCCGAGGGGAGTTAGAAACATACTATGGAAACTATTCTTAAAGTAGAAAAATTATTTTCTCTGGAGTTTTTATAATTCAATTTAGATGTGATTTACCGTTATTCTTGAAAACGGAGAATTTACTGGACAGCGCATGAGTAGAAAAAAGCGCTGCTTTTAGTATGGAGAGCACATGAGTAAAAGCGTCGCTATGAGTAATTTTTTTTTAATTATCCTTTTCTCCAACGGATCATCTAGCATTGAAATTAATCAAGTCAAATAAATTTTAAGCATGTTTATGGGGATACTGTGAAGGAAATGATACATGCCCCAAACATTTTTTTTTGTTTTGGGGGTACTATGAAGGAAATGATACAAGTCCCAAACGTTTTTAACTGTTCCAAAAGTGTATAACTAATTCAAAATTGCATAAATGGCTTATTTTGAACTCTGAGAAGTTACTGGAGATATGGGTGTTAGCGCTAGGATATCGTTTGAAACATGAAGACACATTTTTCTGAAAACTTAAATAAGCTTTTTATAACATTCTAAAGAACTTAATTAAGTCAAATAAATCTTAAGCAATGTTCCAGGGGGTACTATGAAGGAAATGATACATGTCTCAAACAATTTTAACTGTTACAAAGTGTATAACCAATCCAAAATTGCTTAACTGGATTGTTTTGAACTCTGAAAAGTTAATCGAGAAATGGGTTTTAGTTCAAGGAAACTGTTTGAGGGATGAAGATGTATTTTTATGAAAACTGAAATAAGATTCTTAAAATATTCTAGTGAAATTATTAAAGTCGAATAAATTTTGAGCATTGTTATCGGGATACGTTGAAGGAAATGATAAATGTCCCAAACATCTTTAACTGTTCCAAAAGTGTATAACTAATTCAAAATGGCTTGCCTGGCTTATTTTGAACTCTGAGAAGTTACTGGAGATCTGGGCTTCAGTGCTATATCGTTTGAAACATGAAGACACATTTTTCTGAAAACTGAAATAAGCTTTTTAGAACATTCTAATTAACATGACAAGATCGAATGAAATTTAAGCAGTGTTACGAGGGGTTACTATGAAGGAAATGATACGTGTCCAAAACATTTTTAACTGTTCCGAAAGTGTATAACTAATTTAGAATTGCTTAACTGGCTTATTTTGAACTCTGAGAAGCTACTGGAGATATTTAGCACAAGGATGCCGTTTCAAACATGAAGGCACTATTTTCTGAATTTGAAACAAGCTTTTTAAAACATTATAATGAACTTATTAAAGTCAAATATATTTTAAACAATGTTACCGGGGTAGTATGAAGAAAATTGTCCAAGTCCCAAACATTTTTTTCTGATTAAGAAGTTTATAACTGATTCAAAAGTACTTAACTGGCTTATTTTGAACTCTGAGAAGTTACATAAGATGTTTAGCTCAAGGATACCGTTTGAAAAACGAAGACGTATTGAGACATGAAGGTTTTTTTGAAAATACATCTGATTTTATTAATATTATTTGATTGTTTAATAAATTTTGGTTTTACTTTTCAGAAATAAGAACATCCACGTTTAAAATACATCTCATTTTATTAATATTATTTGATTTTTTGATAAACTCGAGTGTTAGGTTCACTTTCATTCTGAATTTTCTAAAAGAAGTTCTCTTCTGAATTTTCTCAAACAAGAGAACAAAAGTTATACTTCAATTCTAAATTTTTCCAAAGAAGAGAAAGAAGTTCTACTTCACTTCTAAATTTTTTAATAGAAGAGAAAAACTTTCAAGTTTTGTTCTGAATTTTTCCGTAGAAGACAGAAAAAGTTATATTTCAATTCTGACTTTTTCCCCAAGAAGAGAAAAAGTTCCAATTCAGTTCTGAATTTTCTCAAAGAAGTGAAAAAAAATTCGAGTTCTCTTCTAAATTTTTCTCAAAAGAACAGAAAATGTACAATTTTAATTCTGAGTTTCCTCAAAAGAAGTGAAGAAAAGTTCAAGTTCTCTTCTGAATCGTTTCAATGAGCAGAAAAAAGTTACGGTTCAATTCCAAATTTTTCCAAAGAAGAGAAAAAGTTCCACATCAGTACTGAATGTTCTCAAAGACGAGAAAAAAGTTCAAGTTAGTTTCTAAATTTTTCCGTAGAAGATAGAAATAGTTATACTTCCATTCTGAATTTTTTCCTAAGAAGAGAAAAGTTCCAATTTAATTCTTAGTTTCCTCAAAGAAGTGAAAAAAGTTCGAGTTCTCTTCTGAATTTTTCCCAAAAAGATAAAAAGTTTCACTTTAATTTTCTGTCTTCTCAAAAAGTGAAAAAAATTCAAGTTCTCTTCTGAATTTTCTCAATGAAGAGAAAAACGTTACAGCTCAATCCTAAATTTTTCCAAAGAGAAAAAATTACTACTTCTATTCTGAATTTTCCTAAACAAGAGACAAAGTTCCAATTTAACTCTGAATTTTCTTAAAGAAAGGAAGGAAAGTTCATGTTGTCTTCTGAATCTTTACTAAAGAGGAGAAAAAGTTCCACTTTCTCTGTGAAAAAGTGAAGAAAAGTGAAGAAAAATGGTTATCTTTTAAATTTTCTCAAAGAAGAAAAAAAGTTATAGTTCAATTTTTAATTTTTTCCAAAGAAGAGAAAAAGTTCTACTTCAGTTCTGAATTTTATCAAAGAAGAGAAAACAAAATTCAAGCTCTGTTCTAAATTTTTCCGTAGAAGATACACTAAGTTATACATCGATTCTGAATTTTTTCCCAAGAAGAGAAAAAGTTCTGCTTTAATTGTGAATTTTCTCAAAAAAGTTTTCTTAAGAAAGTTGGAATTCTACCAAAGAAGAGAAAAATTTCCACTTTAATTCTGATTTTTTCTGTAAGAAGTAAAGAAAAGTTGGTTCTCTTTTAAATTTTCTCAAAGAAGAAAAAAAAACTTATAGTTCAATTCTTAATTTTTTTCAAAGAAAAGAAAAAGTTCTACTTCAGTTCTGAATTTTATCAAAGAAGAGAAAACAAAATTCAAACTCTGTTCTACATTCTCCGTAGAAGATAGACAAAGTTATACATCGATTCTGAATTTTTCCCAAAGAAGAGAAAACATTCCACTTTAATTCTGAGTTTTCTCAAAAGAAGTGACAGAAAGTTCAATTTCTCTTTTGAATTTTCCCAATGAAGAATAAAAAGTTACAATTCAATTCAAAATTTTTCCAAAGACGAGAAAAAGTTCCACTTCTGTTCTAAATTTTCTCAAAGACGAAAAAAAAATTTTAAGTTCGTTTCTAAATTCTTTCCGTAGCAAATAGAAATAGTCCATACTTCGATTCTGAATTTTTCGCCAAGAAGAGAAAAAGTTCCAATTTAATTTTTAATTTTCTCTGAAAAGTGAAGAAAAGTTCAGATTCTCTTCTGAAGTTTTCCCCAAGAAGAAAAATAAAAGTTCCAATTTTAATTCTGAGTGTTCTCTAAAAAGTAAAGAAAAGTTCAAGTTTTATTCTTAATTTTCTTAAAGAACAGAACAAGTTCCACTTTAATTCTGAGTTTTCTCGAAGAAGTGAAGAAAAGTTCAAGTTCTCTTCTGAATTTTCTTGAAGATGAGAAAAAAACTTACACTTCAATTCTGAATTTTCTCAATGAATAGAATAAAATTTCAAGTTCTGTTCTGTTCTCAATTTTTCCGTAGATAATAGAAAAAAGTTATACTTTGATTCGGAATTTTTCCCGTGAAGAGAAAAAGCTTTACTTTAATTCTGAGTTTTCTCAAAGAAGTGAAGAAAACAATAAGTTATCTTCTTAATTTTCCCTCATTGAACATTTTGAATCTGTTCCATAAAATCATTCACCATGCTCTCTCTTGATAGTGTAGCTACTTCTTTCTCTTAGTTCGTAACCAGTAGAATAAACATTAATCCATGCTAGAAAATATCGGTGTGGTTGAATTTGTTCTATTCAAACGTTCTTCTTTTATTATTAGTTTCTGATACACAGTTATCATAGGCAGCGCGATAGCGCTGCCTAAGTAAACAACGATGTGGACACAACATTTTTTTTCTCCACACTCGGACACTTCGTATCGAAGGAGTTGTCGTAGAAACTACGAAAAGGGCTCATTCAATTGGAAATTGGAGTGGCTAGTGCCCTTTTAAATAGTCGAAAGTGACTGGAGGGCAACTAACCCCCGAACCCCCCAAACCCATCACTCCCCCAAACATATCCAATCAAAACTGTGAGATAGCCATTTTGTTCATCGTAGTTGATTTCCAGATAGAAAATATTTTTTTGGGGGGAAACTCCCCCACAACCCTCGGGGCAAGGGTTTTAAGTTGTGCCCTGATGGCATATGAGAACGATGTTGGCACAATGTATCATTAATTGTTTTTCCTTCAGAGCAGGGCACTTCATATAGAAGGAGTCGTCGTAGAAACTTCAAAAGGGGCTCATTCAATTGGAGATCAAGCGTTCTAGTGCCTTTTTAATGCTCGAAAGTGATTGGAGGGCAACAAGCCCCCCCACACGCCCATTATTCCCCAAACACATCAAATAAAAATTTTGAGATAGCCATTTTGTTCAGCGTAGTTGATTAAAGTTAGAACATTTCTTTTTGAGGAGGACACTCCCCCACAACCCTCGGGGCAAGGGTTTTAAGTTATGTCCTGGGGGCATATAAGCTTTTATAGAAGGCGTTGTCGTAAAAGCTTCAAAAAAGACTCATTCGAATGGAAATTCAAAGGGCTAGTGTCCTTTTTAATAGTCAACAGTGATTGGAGGGCAACCAGCCCCCCCCACGCCAATAATTCTCCCAAACACATCCAATAAAAATTTTGAGATAGTCATTTTGCTCAGCGTAGTTGATTTCAAGATAGAAAATATGTTTTTGAGGAGGACACTCCCCCACAGCCCTCAGGGCAAGGGTTTTAAGTTAAACCCTAGGGATATATAAGGTTTTTATAGAAGGCGTTGTCGTAGAAACTTAAAAAACCTCATTCGATTGGAAATTCAAAGGGATAGTCCCTTTTTAATAGTCGAAAGTGATTGGAGGGCAACTAGCTCCCCCCCACGCCCATCATTCCCCCAAACACATCCTATAATAATGTTGAGATAGCTATTTTTCCAGCGTAGTTGATTTCCAAATAGAAAATTTGTTTTTGAGGAGGACACTCCCCGACAACCCACAGTGCAAGGGTTATAAGCTATGCCCTGGGGGCATATAAGGTTTTTATTGAAATCTTTGTCATGGAAACTTGAAAAAGGGCTCATTCGATTTGAAATTCAAAGGGCTAGTACCTTTTTTAATAGTCGAAAGTGATTTGAGGACAACTAACCCCCCTCTCACGCCAACCTTTTACTTAACATGCTCAAATTTCTCTTAGAAATAATATTTTTCGTCAGTGATAACACGTTTTCTGTTTGAACTAGCAAGTTTTCTGCCAAAGATACCTAATTTTTATCTTAGAAGTAACAATTTTGTGATTGTGATAACAACTTGCCTGACAGAAGTAGCAAGTTTTCCTTAACACTAACTAATTGTCTCATCGAAGTAACAACATTCTTCCGTAATACTAACAAACATTTTACTTAACATTAAATTTCTCCTAGATATAACAAGTATTTTCTTAACAGTAACAAATTTTTTAACAACTCCAACTTATCTGTCAAAGATAACAAACTTTCTCTTAAAAGTAACAATTTATAGTCACAGATAACATGATTTCTGCTAAAAACTAGCAAGTTGTCCTGCAAAGTTAACAAATTTTTTTTTAGAAGTATTAAATTTCTTCTAACAGGACCAAGTTTTCCGTCAAAGATAACAAATCTTCTTTTCAAAGTAACAACATTCTTCCTTAATACTACCAAACTTTTACTTAACACTAACGGATTTTCTCTTCGAAGCATCAACTTTTTTCCATAATACTAACATACTTTTTCTTAACACACTCAAATTTCTCTTAGAAATAACACTTTTCCTCAGTAATAACACGTTTTCTGCTTGAACTAGCAAGCTTGAACTAGCAATTTTTTCGTTATGATGAAAACTTACCCGCTAGAAGTAAAAAACTTTCTATCAAACATATACAATTTTTCTTAGAAGTAACAATTTTTTGTTATAAAGACAAGTTTTCTGTTCGAACTAGCAAGTTTTCTGTCAAAGATACCAAATTTTTCTTAGAAGTAACAATTTTTCGTTATGTTAACAAGTTTTCTGACCGAAGTAGCAAGTTTTCCTTAACACTAACAAATTTTTCCTTCGAAATATCAACTTTTACATTAGAGCTAACATACTTTTACTTAACATACTCAAATTTCTCTTAGAAATAATATTTTTCGTCAATAATAACACATTTCTGTTCGAACTAGCAAGTTATTTGCCTAAGCTACCAAATTTTTCTTAAAAGTAACAATTTTTGATTGTGATGACAACTTTTCTGTCAGAATTAGCAAGTTTTTCTTAACACTAACAAATCTTCTCTTCAAAGTAACAACACACTTCTTTTATACTACCAAACTTTTACTTAACATTAACAGATTTTCTTTTCGAAGCATCAACTTTTTCCTTAATACTAACATACTTTCACTTAACACATTCAAATTTCTCTTAGAAATAACACTTTTCGTCAGTGTAAAAACGTTTTGTGCTTAAACTAGCAAGTTTTCTGTCAAAGATACCAAATTTTTTCTTAGAAGTAACAATTTTCTCGTTATGATGACAACTTATCCGTTATAAGTAATACAACATACGTCTTCAAAGTAACAACACACTTCTTTTATACTACCAAACTTTTACTTAAAATTAACAGATTTTCTTTTCGAAGCATCAACTTTTTCCTTAATACTAACATACTTTCACTTAACACATTCAAATTTCTCTTAGAAATAACACTTTTCGTCAGTGTTAAAACGTTTTGTGCTTAAACTAGCAAGTTTTCTGTCAAAGATACCAAATTTTTTCTTAGAAGTAACAATTTTCTCGTTATGATGACAACTTATCCGTTAGAAGTAATAAACTATCTGTCAAACATACACAATTTTTCCTAGAATTAACAATTTTTTTCGATATGAAAACAAGTTTTCTGCCAGAAGTAGCAAGTTTTCCTTAACACTAACAAATTTTTCCTTCGAGTTATCAACTTTTTTCTTTAAAATAACACATTTTTACTTAACACATTCAAATTTCCCTTAGAAATAATATTTTTCGTCTGTGATAACACGTTTTCCATCCGAACCAGCAAGTTTTCTGTCAGAAGTAACAAGTTTTCCTTAGCACTAACAAATTTTCTCTTCGATGAAACCACATTCTTCCTTAATACTAACTTACTTTTACTTAACACTCCCAAATTTCTCTTAGAAATAATATTTTTCGTCAGTGATAACACGTTTTCTGTTCGAACTAGCAAGTTTTCTGTCGAAGATACCAAATCTTTCTTAGAAGTAACTTTTCGTCACTGGTAACACGATTTCTGCAAGAACTAGCAAGTTGTCCATAAAAGATACCAAATTTTTCTTAGAAGTAACAATTTTTTCGTTTGTGATAACATCCTTTCTGCCAGAAGTAGCAAGTTGTCCTTAACACTGACAAATTTTCTCATCAAAGTAACAACATTCTTCCTTAATATTACCAAACTTTTACTTAACACTAACAGATCTTCTCTTCAAAGCATCAACTTTTTTCCTTAATACTCACATACTTTTACTTAACACACTCAAATTTCGCTTAAAAATAACACTTTTCGTCAGTGATAACGTGTTTTCCTGCTTGAACTAGCAAGTTTTCTGTCAAAGATGCCAAATTTTTTTCTTAGAAGTAACAATTATTTCCTTATGATGACAACTTATCCACTAGAAGTAACAAGCTTTCTGTTAAACATACAAAGTTTCTCTTAGAAGTAACAATTTTTTTCGTTATGATAAGAAGTTTTCTGCCAGAAGTAGTAAATTTTCCTTAACACTAAAAAATTTTTCCTTCTAAGTATCAACCTTTTTAATTAAAACTAACAAACTTTTACTTAACACACTCAAATTTCTCTTAGAAATAATATTTTTCGTCAGTGATAACACGTTTTCTGTTCGAACTAGCAAGTTTTCTACCAAAGATACCAAATTTTTCTTAGAAGTAACAATTTTGTGATTGTGATAATAACTTTTCTGACAGAAGTAGCAAGTTTTCCTTAACACTAACAAATTGTCTTATCAAAGTAACAAAATTCTTCCTTAATACTAACAAAGAAAAATTTGAGTATGTTAAGAAAAAGTATGTTAGAATTATGGAAAAAAGCTGATGCTTCGAAGAGAAAATCTGTTAATGTTAAGTAAAAGTTTGGTAGTATTGAGGAAGAATGTTGTTACTTTGAAAAGAGAGATTTGTTATCTTTGACTGAAAACTTGGTGCTGTTAGAAGAAATTCGTTACTTCTAAGAAAAATTTGTTATCTTTGCTGGACAACTTGCTAGTTTTTAGTATAAATCATGTTATCTGTGACTATAAATTGTTACTTTTAAGATAAAATTTGTTATCTTTGACGGATAAGTTGGAGTTATTAAAAAATTCGTTACTGTTAAGAAAATACTTGTTATTTCTAGGAGAAATTTAATGTTCAGTAAAAGTTTGTTAGTTTTAAGGAAAAATGCTTTTAATTCGATGAGACAATTTGTTAGTTTTAAGGAAAACTTACTACTTGTGTCAGAAAATTTGTTATCACAGACACAAAATTGTTACTTCTAAGAAAAAATTTTGCATCTTTGGCAGAAAACTTGCTTTTCGAACAGAAAACGTGTTATCACTGACGAAAAATATTATTTCTAAGAGAAATTTGGGGGTGTTAAGTGAAAGTTTGGTACTTCTAACAGATAAGTTGTCATCATAACGAAAAATGCTACTTCTAAGAAAGTGTCTGTGGTTGGGGGGATTTGGTGATGGCAGAGGGATGTCTTAAAGTAGTTATAGTGCTACACTTTGAGCTGAATTGCTTGCGAAAGCCCGAATGCATGACTTGAAAATAAATTTTCTAGCGAGAAATGTCGGAAAAGGTTTTTTGGTGAGATTGGGTAATGAGAGGGGATGTCTTAGAGTATTTATAGTGTAACAATGTGAGGTGAAATGCTTAGAGTATCTAACAATAGTAAAGAAAAAATGGGGGCTTCTCTGTTTTCAAATGGGGGGGGGGTGTCGTGTAGAGAGCTGGTGCTAGTGTGAAAACAGTGTCGTAGCGCCATTCCACTGTGGACCATAAGAATACTTTTTTATCAGTTTGGACATCTACTCTTCTCGCACAGGGATACTCTGGTGTTAGAGGGTTGCAGTAGAAACTCAAAGATAATTTCCTTATTACTACTACCCTTAAATTATCTCGAACAAGACCCTATTTTAGCCTCTTTTATCACCTAGCTGAACCCCGGATTCCGTCTCCTCGGAACGATTCAATAGTGAGCAAACCCCCCTGAATTGCGTTGGGATGATCGGATTCCGTCCCTGGAATGAGCTGTGGGTTATGGATAACATGGGGAGGGTGATCAAGTCAATCCCAAACTAATCTGGTAGAGATTGGTTTGGGGTAGACTTATCGAGTAGGAAAAATTAATACGTAAAACAAATTTATTGTAAGATTATGGTACAAAACTTATCAAGCATATCAATAAACAGATTAATCGTAAAATGGTATATGAGAGTTCTTCCTGTTTGATTTTCGATGTTTAAAATCCATTCCATAGAATAACCTCTTATGTTGTCTCTTGAAGGGACACTTTTTCTCTTCTCTTAGATGATATTCATCATAATATTCAGTGTTATGTCTTGCATTATAGACATTTTTCTTTGAGTTTTCATTACTGTCTTTTATACTATATTTTGAGATGTCTCTGTAGAGAAAGCCCTCTTTTCCACGTCTCTCCTTTCGATCTTCCTCTTCCTTTTCTTTCATATTGAACCTTGTTTTATGCGAGCTTGCTTGCAATCTGTATAAATTTCTCTCCATATCATGTATGATTTTTCTCCTCAGTTCCTTCAGATTCTTCTCGTCTATCCCTACGTCCACACTGTCTAAGAATGTTTTAGTAGGTTCATGAGAATGCTCAAAATCATAATAATGTCCTTTACATACAGAAGAGTCACAATAAAAGGATATTTCTAACTCTACATGATTAACCAAAAGGTCAGGCATCTCATGATGAGGGGCAGATTGCGCAGACATTAACGGCCTGGAAGAGGGGAGATGAGGTATGGATGGGCTAGGCATCGTCAACCGTTTTAGTGGTGTGACATTATTATTCCTTGCCCTTTTAATTGGGCCTGTCAACTTTGGGATTTCCTAGAAAAGAAGAAAAAATTTAGTATAAAATAACGACTCCCTGATACAGAAGAAAAGAAATTAGTGAAAGTAGGATTTTTATGAAAGCCTCTTAAACTATTAATCATCTAAAGAGCAGATAAAATCTATGAATACGAAAATAAGAGCATTTAAATTGCCCCTTCCCTTCCATTTCCGGAAGGTAAAACTTGGAAAACTTAACTAAACCATTATTTCTCTTCATAAAGGAAGTATTTGCCTTCATCAAAGCCATTTGAGAATAGAGCACTCCTCTCATAAGTTATAATTGTCTGCAAAAGCAACCCCTTTCCTCTCTGTTAATAAAAGATGTCTTTGTTTAGAGTGCAAGAGACACAGGTCTAATTTTAGCAACCCTGCCCCCTAAATTAAAGACATTGATTTCTAGCCTTGTATATTAAAGTTAAAACCATAGTTTTCACGCTCCCCCTGAGAATATAAAAGAAACTTTATCGAAAGAAAGGTATAGAATTAAATAATAGTAAAGCTAGAAAAAGGAATAATGGCTCTCGTTTTACCGTGAGACATTTGAAGATGTACCTAAAAAATATGCACTCAATAGGACGGTTAGCAACCCCCCCCCTTTTACATAATTTCCATGTCCTAAATATCTATATTAAGTATTAATTTTGCAAATAAATCGTCCCCCTATTCCATACATCTTAGAATTATGCAAAGCCTGTAGCCTTAATCCTTTCCTTGTCCACCAAAAATCCCAGTGAGAGGGTTACACCCTTGTTTTGTTAATTTAATCATGACACGCACGAAGGTTGTTTACAAAACCACCCCTCTCGCTGGAGATTACAGCCTTAATCACATACAGTTTTGTCTAAATCGCAAGTTTGAAGATTCTATTTTGATGGTTTTAAGCGCATGATGGGAAAAATGCACTTTTTGAGTAAAAGAATAACTTCAACTGAAAGAATTAATTGATGACGGATGGTGGGAGGAGGGGGGGTTTACGTAGTGGAAAAAGAGTACATTTTGAAACAAAGTATAAAGATTTTTTTGGGGGGGGGTATATACCCTGAATTTGAATATATTGGGGAGGGGACTATAAAAAATGATTTTATTTGGAAAAACCAAAAAAAATTTACTAAACAGAACTGACATTATAAATTTGTGTAGCTAAAACTTCTAAATCCACAGTATTCGATGTTTGCTCCATTATGTCTTGAAACGATATGTTACTTTAACCACAATGCGTGATCATTATACATAAAATCTCAAGGCTGAATTGCGATGTAAGAGAAACCTTACGTAAATCCATTGACCTAGAAATAGGTGTCAATGATCCTGTCCCGTTAGACCCGCTCTTATCTGGCAATGATGTAAACTTCTGTTCGGATTCAATAGGCATAGAAACATCCCTGATTGGTCTAGAAAGAGACACGTGATCCTGTTCCGTTAGACTCGCTCTTTTCTGGCAATGATGTAAAGTTCCGCCCGGATTCAATAGGCACAGAAGCATCAAACAACATAACATAACTAACAAACATAACTGAAACAAGAAACAACATAACCAGCAACATAACATAACATAAAATAACAAATAACATAATACTAAACCACATAACATAATATCAATATAAAATAACATCAAATAGCATAACCATAAACAAAACATAACCATTAAACAATATCAACATAACACTCATAACCAACAAACATAACACAACCATGAAACAACATCAACATAACACTCATAACCAACAAACATAACACAACCATGAAACAACATCAACATAACATAACACTCATAACCAACAAACAATATAACCATAAAACAGGCCTAGAAAGAGAAACGTGATCTTGTACAGTTAGACTGGTTAAAGTCCTCTCTATAAGTAGGTCATCTCGTGCAGGCTTTTACCAAGGACATTATATCTCGTACAGTATTCAATAATGGATATACTCGCTCTTATCTGGCAATGTTGTAAATCTCGTCCAGCGTCAATAGATGCATTCACACTATCCAATAAAGATTTTGAGATTGTCATTTTGTTCCACGCAGTTCAAAGTTCAGGAAATTATACCATTGAGAAGGACACTCCTCCGAGAGTCTTAAGGAAAGGGTTATAAGTTATTCCCTGGGGGCATGTAAGATTTTTATTGCAATCTTTGTCTTAGAAACTTTAAAAAGGGCTAACTCGATTGGAAATTCAAAGGGCTAGTGCCCTTTTTCATAGTCAAAGTGATTTGTGGCCAACTAGCCCCCTCTCATGCCTGTCTTTTCCCCAAACACATCCAATCAATATTTTACATAGCCATTTTATTGAACGTAGTTGAAAGTTTTGGAAATTAGGTCTATAAGGATGACAACCCCTCCCACCCCCCCGCCGCCCTCAGGGCAAGGGTTGTAAGTTATGTCCTGGGGGCATATAAGGTTTTATTTAAATCTTAGAAACTTAAGAAGGGCACATTCAATTGGAAAGGGACAGGGCTAGTGACTTTTTTAATAGTTGAAACTGATTGGAGAGTGACTGACGCCCCTCTCATGCCCACCATTTTTCCAAACACATCCATTAAAAATTTTGAGATATCCATTTTATTCAACGTAGTTGAGTGTTCTTGAAATTAAATCTTTTAGGATAATCACCCCCTCAGGGCCCTCAGTGCAAGGGTTGTAAGCTATGCCCTGGGGGCATATAAAGTTTATATAGAAAGCTGTTTATAGAAATTTAAAAAGGGCTCATTTGATTGGAAATTGAAATTGCCCTTTGTAATAGTCTAAAGTGAGTGGAGAGTAATTAAACCCCCTCTTACGCCCACCATCTCCCCAAAAACTTTCAATCAAAATTTAGAGATAGCCATTTTGTTCAACGTAGTTGAAAGTTCTGAAAATTATGTATTTAGGGATAACAAACCCCCATGAGCCCCAGGGGGAAAGGTTGTAAGTTCTGCCCTGGGGGCACTTAAGGTTTTATAGATAGAGTTGTCGTAAAATTTCAAAAGGGGCTCGTTCAATTGGTAATTGAACCGAACTGAAGAATTGAAGAGGGCCAGTGCGCTTTGTAATAGTCAAATGTTATTGAAGGGTAACTAACCCCCTCTCACGCCCACCATTCCTCCAAACACATCCAATCAAATTTTTCAGATAGCCTTTTTGTTCAACGTAGTATAAAGTTCTGGAAATTAGGTCTTTGAGAATGACACCCCCCCCCCAGCACTCAGGGCAAGGGTTGTAACTTATGCCCTGGGGGCATATAAGATTTTATTGAAAGTCGTGTCGGAGAAACATCAAAAGGGCTCATTTGATTGGAAATTGAAAGGGCTAGGGCCAATTTTAACAGATGAAAGTCGTTGGAGAGTGACTATCACCCCTCTCACGCCCATTATTTCCCCAAACAGATCCAATCAAAATTTTGAGATAGCCATTTTGTTTAACGTAGTTGATATTTCCGGAAATTTGGTCTAAGAGGATGACAAACACCCTAACAGACCTTAGGGAAAGGGTTGTAATTTATGGCCTGGGAGCATATGAGGTGTTTATATAAACCGTTGTCGTTTCCAAAAGGGGTCACTCGATTGGAAATCGAAATACCTAGTGCCCTTTTCAATAGTAGAAAGTGATTGAAAGGCTTGACATTTTTATAGTAAAGATCGACGTGGGTATAATGTATTATTTTTTTTTTGTTGTTGTTTAGATCAGGGCATCGAAGGAGTTGTCGAAGGAGTTGTTGTGGGAACTTCGAAAAAGGCTTATTCGATTGAGAAAAGAAAGGGCTGATGCCCTTTTTAATATTCGAAAATGATTAGAGGGCAACTAATCTCCCTTCCACTCCTACACTCACCCTCCCATTTACCTATTATGTTTAAAAACTAATGTTGCCTTAAGATTAAATCAAAATGCACTTTGATAATGCTAATTCCCGATAAGGCATCTCAGCAGTTTCCCAAGAACGACTGAGGGTATTATGTTCAAACTTTCAGGGCTACTTCTGCTCTTAAAATTTAAAACAAATCAAAATAACGTAAGTGTTTCCATGCTATCAAAGAAAGTAAACAGATTTTTTGCGAATGGTATCAAGTTTTCCATTTTAGATCAACTAGAGGAAGTATGAAACTAAATTAAACAGTACTATTTGTGTCAAGATTTTTAAAAGGGTGTATGTTGTTAAAAATTGCTGAAAAGTTTTCTCCAGCATAGAAATAGCAGGTCAAACTATAAAGTCTAAAAGAACGAAAAGATTTATAGTATTATCTTCTTTTTCCCTGAAAAGACTATGTTGATATAAAACGAACAGAAATTAATTAAAAAAAAGCTTTTTCCATAAAATAAGTTTTTCAAAGAAAAGTAAAGAACTCCGTTAAAAAAAATGAGCAAAAATAAAATCAAATAATCTACCAATCTTGAAACTACCACAAATCAGCATCGATAAATAAATGAAACCCAAAACGAACAGAAATTACAATAAATAACCGATTCAAACTCAAAACGAGCATAAATTAACATAATTTGGGCGCAAAACCCCTATGCCTTCCCAAGGCCAGAACAAAGTTTGCACTTTACTGAAAAAAAACCAATGAATGTGCATTGTCAATTTAGTATACATATACTGATATTTAGTGATCAAAATGTTAATATTATTTGATTTATTAAAGTTATAAAAGTAAAAACATTTATATTTTTGTAGTAAAGTGCAAATTTTGTTCTGGCCTTGGGAAGCCATAGGGGTTTTGAGCCCAACTTATGATAATTTCTGCTCGTTTTGAGTTTGACTGTGTTATTTATTATAATTTCTGTTCGTTTTGGGTTTCATTTATTTATCGATGCTGAGTTGTGGTAGTTTCATCCTTGGTAGATTATTTGATTTTATTTTTGCTATTTTTTTGTTTAATGGAGTTCTTTGCTTTTATTTGAAAAACTTATTTTGTGGAAAAAGTTTTTTTTAATTAATCAGTTATTAGACTTGTGAGTCTGTTAGTAGTATCAATGTCGCTGAAAGTTCCTTTTCTTAAATCTCCAAATTTTTAATAGACATTGTAAAATTTTGAACATGGATGTTCTTATTTCTAAAAACTAAAACCCAAGTTAATTAAAAAATCAAATAATATTTATAAAATCAGAAAGATCTTAAACGTGGATGTTCTTATTTCTGAAAACTAAAACCCAAGTATATTAAAAAAGCCAAATATTATTAAGAAAATAAGATGTGTTTTTAACGTGGATCTTTTTATTTCTTAAAACTAAAACCCAAGTTTATTAGAAAATCAAATAACATTAACAAAATCAGCTGTACTTTAAACGTAAATATTCTTATGTCTGAAAACTAAGACCCAAGTTTATTCCAAAATAAAAAATATTAATAAAATCAAATGTATTTTAAATGTGGATGTTCTTATTCCTGAAAACTAAAACCCAAGTTTATTAAAAAAATCGAATAATATTTATAAAATCAGATATATTTTAAACGTGGATGTTCTTATTTCTGAAAACTAAAACCCAAGTGTATTAAAAAAAATCAAATATTGTTAATAAAACCAGATGTGTTTTAAACGTGGAAGTTCTCATTTCTGAAAACTAACACCAAAGTTTATTAAAAAAAATTAAATAATATTAATAAAATCAGATGTATTTTAACCGTGGATCTTCTTATTTCTTATAACTAAAACCCAAGTTTATTAAAAAATCAAATAATATTGATAAAATCAGATATACTTTAAACGTAAATATTCTTATGTCTGAAAACTAAGACCCAAGTTTATTCCAAAATCACAAAATATTAATAAAATAAAATGTATTTCAAACGTTGATCTTCTTATTTCTGAAAACTAAAACCCAAGTTTATTAAAAAATCAAATAATATTAATTAAAATCAAACGTATTTTAAACGTGGATGTTCTTATTTCTGAAAATTAAAATCCAAGTTTATTTAAAAATCAAAAATATTAATAAAATCAGATGTATTTTAAATTTTGATGTTCATATTTCTGAAAATTAAAAGCCAAGTTTATTAAAAATTCAAATATTATTAATAAAATCAGATGTATTTTAAACGTGGTTGTTCTTATTTCTGAAAACTAAAACCCAAGTTTAAAAAATTAAAATGTTGTTAATAAAATCAGATATATTTTAAACGTGGATATTTGTATTTCTAAAAAATAAAACCCAAGTTTATTAAAAAAATTAAATATTATTAATAAAATCAGATGTATTTTAAACGTGGATGTTCTTATTTCTGAAAACTAAAACCCAATTTTATTAAAAAATCAAATAATATCAATAAAATCAGATGGTACTTTAACGGGGATCTTCTTATTTCTGAAAACTAAATCCCAAGTCTATAAAAAAATCAAATAATATTACAAGATAAACTACAATATACTACAAAAAAAATTATATGTCATGCGTTTCAACGAAAAAAAAAATCCAAAATGCACTTTGAAACATCAACAGAATTTAATATTGACAAAAAATATGTTTCTTTATGTCTCAAACGGTATCCTTGAGCTAAATATCTCCTGTAACTTCTCAGAGTTCAAAATAAACCAGTTTAGCATTTGTAAATCAGTTATAAACTTCTTAATCAGTAAAAAATTGTTGGGACTGTAAATTTTCTCCCGCTTATCAGGGCTAAATATTTGGTAGCGTGTTATAACTAAGGCGTTGGTAAGATCGGTACTCAGAATCCAGTGACAACTGATATTTATTATAAAAGGAAATAAAAGGAAAATATTCTAATTCTAATTATTTTGAATACTTATAAACCTCTTCTAGGTCTGTTGTATAATATTTTGTGGGTCTACTTGTTCAATCCATGAATGTTCACTGAAAAAAGGATTAAGTTAATTCTAGGCTATCGAATCCTTCTAATTGAATTTGCTTTACTTTAATAATCAGGCAGACTTGGGTACTAGTGTAATTAAATTATTTGCATCAAATTATTGTTCCTCAGAACCTAAGAATAACCTTTTTATCAGATCTCACTGGTTTTATAAATTAAACCAAGTTTCAGGTTTATATCCTGAAAGGGAAGTTAATATTCTTTGGAACTTTGATAAACTTCAACTTTCTAAAGAAAATTGGATCTTTGGACGGAAGAGATTGGAAGTCTTAATCTAGTAATTTAATTTATCTTTCTTCCCTAGCCGATCTGTAGAACATCACGGCCGCCTCTGTAAAATATTAGCACGGGTTGAAATGCAAAGGTAGCTAAAAGAGGAGACAGTGTCCCTCTTTCGTATAACGTCAGAGATTTCGCTAGGGGAGGAATATTGTATTGTCCTCTAGTTCCAATCTTCTTATATATAAGATTTTAATAAACGCTAGGTAAATTCCATAGGTCACTAAGCTGGAAGGAGGAGGCAAAAGCTCTATAATTTATTCTTTAAGGTTAAGGGGTTTATATTGTACTTAAACCTTAGGTTATTCCCAAGTTCCAGTTTCTAAGATGAACTAATCTTATTTCTATTTCAATCCTTAGAAAATGCTGTATTTCACCTAGAGTCCCCGAGTCGTCCTAACCAAATATACCCCAAATCACCAAATTATAACAAAATGTCGTGCTTTGACTTCAGAACTAGTTTATGTCTCCTATATACGTATTAAATTTATTAATTAGCCTGGTCTATCCAAGTGACATAAATCTTTCAGAAGTTTACCTCTTATCTCAGTTTTATCCTCAAAGGGAAATTCAAACAAAACAGTGGTAGCTTATCCTAATTACAAGGAAAATACTTACTCGTTGTTAGTTCCAGAAAATACTACCCCATTTGGGTCCCAGAATCATAATTTTAAGCTCTGTCTTATTTTGTCATTCTTGTCTCCCATTGGCAAGAGACGAGTTTTAATGCAATCCCTCATTATCATTATCATGTTATGCAATCATTTATCATGTGATATTTTCACGTAATATTTAGTCGTTGAACTCTTAATTTTAAACAGGCTGGTTTATTTGCATTTTATGGACCTTGTTAAGTCAAGGTTACTATTATTCAAATCAGATTTCACAATTTTAGGTCTGTTTTCCTTACACGAAGATAAAAATAATGCTTCGTTATTTTTACCATTACACAAAAGACATAATAAAAATTTGCTATTTTTACAGTTTAGTCATGTTATGATGGCTTTCTCACAGGACTTGTATCATTTCCTTCATAGTACCCCTCGTAACATTGCATAGAATTTTTTCGACTTTATTAAGTTCATTAGAATGTTTTAAAAAGCTTATTTCAGTTTTCAGAAAAATGTGCCCTAATTTTTCAAACGGCATCCTTATGCTAAATATCTCCAGTAACTTCTCAAAGTTCAAAATAAGCCAGTTAAGCAATTTTGAATTATTTATACACTTTTGGAACAGTTAAAAATATTTGGGACATGTATTATTTCCTTCATAGTACCCCCTCGTAATATTTCTTAAAATTTATTCGACTTTATTAAGTTCATTAGAATGTTTTAAAAAGCTTATCTCAGTTTTCATAAGAAATGTCTTCATTTTTCAAATGATATCCTAGTGCTAAAAACCATATCTCCAGTAACTTCTCAGAGTTCAAAATAAGCCAGTTAAGCAATCTTGAATTATTTATTGACTTTTAGAAAAGTTAAAAATGTTTGGGACATGTATCGTTTCCTTCATAGTACCTCCTGTAACATTGCTAAAAGTTTGTTAAATAAAAAAAAAACAGGTTTTTTAAACTGAAAGTAAGGAGTGACATTAAAACTTAAAACGAACAGAAATTATTTCGTATATGAAAGGTGCTGTCCCCTCCTCAACGCCTCGCTCTTTACGCTAAAGTTTTTTATTGTTTTAAAAATAAAGTTGTGAGACAGAGTTAAACTTTAGCGTAAAGAGCGCGGCGTTGAGGAGGGGACAGCCCCTTTCATATACGGAAAAATTTCTGTTCGTTTTAAGTTTTAATGTCGCTCCTTACTTTCAGTTTAAAAAACCTGTTTTTTTTAAATTTAATTTCTGATCGTTTTTTAGTTAATGCAGCTTTTATTTTGGCTCAACGTCATTGAATAAGTAAACAAAATTTGTATAAAAATTTTACTCTTCTTTTGCTAAATGGCTGTCTCTAAATTTGGTTCTGACGTAATTTACAGATTAACTTACGTAACGAACTTCTATATTCGTATATTTTTCTTCTGGCAAAAAATACGTCGCAGATTTAGTTGCAGATTTTTGCAGATATGAGCTTGAAACCTATGAAATAGGGTTTTCTGATACGCTGAATCTGACGGTGGGATTTTCATTAAAATTCTTTCACTTGCAGGGGATATTTCCTCCCTCTTCAAAAAATCAGGTAAATTTTCTCAGGCTCGTAGCCTTTGATGAGTAATACTAAACTTAATAAAATTTATATATTTAGAATCAGCATTATAAGCCCATTCTTATGATACATTTATTGACATCAAAATTTCGTTTTTAGAAGTTTCGATTACTATTGAGCCGTATTGCTTGTTTTTTTTTTGGTTTTTATTACGTATATATTATTACGTATATGATGGGGTTCTCCCCTTAGTCAATACCACGCTGTTTACGTTAAAATTAAAAAAAAAATTAATTCACAAACCCCTGAATCACAAAGGCCGTTTAATTAGAATAGATAGCTCTTTTGAAAGCACTAAAAAAACTGTAGCGTAAAGAGCGAGGTATTGACTTGGGGGAGAACCCCCTCATATACGTAATAATTTCTGTTCGTTTTAAGTTCTAATGTTGCTTCTTACTTTCAGTTGAAGAAAATTGTTTTTTTTAAATTTGATTTCTGATCGTTTTTTAAATAATGCTTGGAAATCCGGCGCACCCTTCATAGAAATGTCCCTTACCCCAAAGAAACATCCTCCACGGAAAGATTTTCCTGAGTAACCCCCTCCTCCAGCCCCCACCCCCCCACCAGAAAAAAATCCTTCCTGAAAATGTCTGTATACTTCCCAATAACCAATACAATATGTAAGCAATGGTCAAAGTTCATATCTTGCAGCCCTTCCCCTGGGAACTGTGGGGGATTAAGTCATCCTAAAAGACATATTTATTAGATATTCGACTATGCTGAACAAAATGGCTATATATAAATTTTAAATGGGTGACTTTGAGAAAAAAATGAACGTGGGAGGGGGCCTAGTTGCCCTCCATTTTTTGGAGGGCACTCATCGTGATCTTTCTTCGAGCAAAAAATACAAATTTCCACCTTTTCGCAGATAGAAGCGTGGAACTTCTTTAATAGGGTTCTCTGATAAGCTGAATATGATGGTGTAATTTTCGTTAAAGTTAATTAAAAATGCAAAATTCCACATTTTTGCAGATAGAAGTTTGAAGCTTCTTTAATAATGTTCGTTGATAAGCTGAATCTGATGGTGTGAATTTCGTTAAAGTTACTTAATGAAATTTGTAATTAAAACAAAATTTCATTGTTTAAAAAAATTGAGTTGTGAGAAAGTCAAACTTTAGCGTGAAGAGTGAGGCGTTGAGGAGGGGACAGCCCCTTTCATATACAGAATAATTTCTGTTCGTTTGAAATTTTAACGTCGTTCCTTACTTTCAGTTAAAAAAAACTTTTTTTTTTATTTCATTTGTGAACGTTTTTTAATTAATGCAGGTTTTGATTTTGGTTCACCGTGCATGAATAATTAAAACGAAATTTGCATATTAATGTTACTTTTATTTGGTTAAATGGTTTTTCGAAACTTGTTGAATTTTATTTACGAACGTTTTTATTAGTAATAAATATACGTAACTTACGAATTAACTTACGTAACGAACTTCTATATTAATATATTTTTAATACGTATATTAGGGGGTTTGCCCCCTAGTCAATACCTTGCTCTTTAAGCTAAAGTTTGAATTTTGTTCCAATTCTTTAAAAATGACCCCTTAATCACAAAGGCTGTTAATTAGAATAAATAGCTCTTATGAAAGTACTAAAAAATCTTTGGCTTAAAGAGCGAGGCATTGACTAGAAGGTGAACCCAATCATATAGCTAATATTTTTTTGTTCCTTTTAAGTTTTGATGTTGCTCCTTACTTTCAGTTGAAAAACTTGTTTTTTTTATATTTAATTTCTGATTTTTTTTCTTTAAATAATGATAGGAAATCCGGCGCCGCCTTCATAGCAATGTCCCTTCCCCCATGAAAACTTCCTACATGAAAAGATCCACCCATATAACCCCGACCAAACCCCACCCCCCACTACTAGAAAAAATTCCCCTGAATACTTCCCAATAACCAATACTATATGTTTAACATTGGGTAAAGTTCATAACTTTCAGCCCTCCCCCTGGGGGCTTCGAGGGATTAAGTCATCCTAAAAGACATACTTATAATATTTTCGACTATGCTGAACAAAATGGCTATCTCAAAATTTTGATCAGATGACTTTGGGAAAAAAACGAGCGTGTGAGGGGGTCTAGTTGCCCTCCATTTTTTTTGGTCACTTAAAAAGGCACAAGAACTTTTAATTTCCGTTCCAACGAGCTGTCTCACGATATTCTAGGACCACTGGGTCGATACGATCACCCCTGGAGAAAAGAAAAAAAAAAAAACAACAAAAAAACAAATAAACATGCATCCGTGATCTTTCTTCTGGCAAAAAATGAAAAATTCCACATTTTTGTAGATAGGAGCTTGAAACCTCTACAGTAGGGTTCTCTGATACGCTGAATATGATGGTGTGATTTTCATTAAGATTCACAAGCTTTTAGGGGGTCTTTCCCCCTTTTTTTGAAAATCAGCCAAATTTTCTCAGGCGCGTAGCTTTTGATTAGGTAAGATTAAACTTGATGAAACTTATATGTTTGAAATCAAAATTAAAATCTGATTCTTTTGATGTATCTATTGGTATCAAAATTCCGTTTTTTAGAGTTTCGGTTACCATTGAGCCGGGTCGCTCCTTACTTACAGTTCGTTACCACGAACTGTTTGATTCAACTTTATTAAGCTCATTAGAATATTTTAAAAAGCTTATTCCGTTTTTTAGAGTTTCAGTTACTATTGGGACGAGTCATTCCTTACTTACAGTTCGTTATCCCGAACTTTTTAAAAGGTAGAGGCTACAATAGTTTTTCCGGAATCTAGGAAAAGAGCTAGAAATGTTGACGTGTATATTTTTTGAAAGCTTATCCTTATACCTCCGTGGTTAGTATACAATTTCTTAACAGCACCATTATAAGGCAGTGGCATCGTTGAGGGAGGGGACAAAGGAAGAGGAAGGTGCCCCCTCAAAATAATTTTGGAAAAAATTATAATTTATTAACTAGCTTTCAAACTGTTGCTTGTCTTAAGTGTCAAATTTGCTCTTTACTTTGAGCAGATATTTATTTTCAACTAATCCATGCTCGTTTTTAACATAAGGAAAATAAGAAAAAAAGGGGTCCATTAAACTTCATAATATGTTCCACATTAATATTTTTTTCTAAATATACTGCCTTTGAAACCTTATCATCAAGTAAAATGTTTCGCCACATTCCTGTTTTACCGCAATAATTCAGGTCAATTTTATTCCTTTATATTTAAGGTGCTTTTACTTCCAAAACCTATCAGTTCAAGGTTAGATTATCATCTATTAAAAATTTCAAAAGTGGAAATGAATACACCCTCTCCGTCTGAAAATAGGACAGAAATATAATCATTAAAGATTAAGAAGGTGGATTTACAATGAATATAATTTCCTGAATAAAAAAGAAACCATTCGTACTATAACTTGATAGATCAAATCGGTTGTCGTTTGGTAATGGAATTTGGTAGACAGGGATCAATTCCAGGAATCATTTAATTGTTTTAATTTTTATTTTCAGTATATAATTGAAACTCCGATTCTATTATTTGTCACTGAAATACGTAAAACGCGCTTATAACTTCTTATTCATCACACTCTGGATTCACGTTCTAACTCATAAATGTAGAACTGCCTCTATGCGTAATACCATACTGACTTGTTGTTATTCTCGCTTTCCTAAATATTTCTTTTAACCAGCTGCAAAAAATTGACATAAATGTGCTAAGAATCATGACTGAAATTAATTACATTTCACACAACGCCAGCGCTACTTGTATGACATTTTTCTCTGTATCAGCATGCTGTACGGAATGTCTGTTGAGAATGGAATAAAGAAAAGTTAAGCAAAATTTTGCACGTTTAAGTCATTTTATGTAAATTTGTCTCACAATTTGGAAATTTTGTTTGTACGTATAAGTAGTACCGCCCATTTTCTTTTTCCATTGTTATCAGCTTTATCATGCAGTACTAGGAGACCAAGCTATGCTTGTGAAGGGAATTATAGATATAATAAAGATACTCAGTGTACCCTCCCCCCCCCCGAAAATGTATACCTCTTACCCTGATTTACACAAGAAAAACTTTTTTGTAATTTTATATAATTCGCTTTTCTTTAACCAAGATGTAAAGGGGAAGGTAATGTTCAAACTCTAGGTAGATAGATAGATAAGTTTTATTCTTCATTAAATACACATATAATATTACATGTTATTAATCCCTCAAAGGCTCATTGGCCTGTACAAAGAAAAAAAAAATATGAATTAAATACTCAGAGATAAAAAACAAAAGAAAATTTAAAATTATCACTTACTCACATATGAAGGAGAAGAAAAGAAAATATAGATAAACTGGAAACTATAGAAAAAATTAGAATAAATAAACTAAATTTATTAATTATATTAAATAGACTCACAAAAAAAAAAAAAAAAAAAAAAAAAAAAAAAAAAAAAAAAAAAAAAAAAAAAAAATTATATTATTATTACTATAAGCGAATCCCTATCGTCGAAACAGAATTATGTGTATTGTCAGGTAAAACCAACATCATAATAGCTGTTACGATATTATTCATAACTCTTATCCAAAATATTAAAAAATCAAAACTTAATCCATGTACAGCCCTTTTACCTTGTATTTAAAACTATATAAATTCCAATTCAATCAACTCTGCTTATTTCTGAGGCTAGGTAGCAAAATTGAGGTTTATGGGTTAATTCAGTCATAAGGCTTATAATTATTGGACTGTAATAAAATGGTGCGAAAGCAATAAAATTTAACCCGTCTTCATGAATGCTACTCCTTAGTGAACTATACAAGTTTCAGCAATAAATATTGATAGTCATACCTGAGGTCTGGGAGTCATAGCGCAAAGAAGACCACCATAAAACAAAACTAAACATTCAGGGGACATCAACTCCACAAAAAAAAAAAAAAAAAAAAAAAAAAAATTATTCAGTTTGATTCTTAACTAAATGGTCCTTAAGAATCCTCTTGAAAGTGCCAAACGAGTGGCATTTCTGTACTGAAGAAGGCAGGGAGTTCCAAACCTGATGACAAGCGATGAGGGGATTGAAATCTGACCGCACAGTGGGAGTAGGAGGAATGCAGATATTATGTGATGAACGAAGGTTATATGGAGCTGAATCAGAAATAAACTGAGGAGTTTTTTGAAGAGATTTTGGAAGATTGCCATAAAGCTGATGAAAAACAAAAGAAGCACAAGAAAGAATGTAGATAGACTGTAGATTTAGAAGCGGTCTTGGTGAAGAACAGTTGGTGTCCATAACCAGACGCCGTGTTTTATCATACATGACAGAAAGCGTCCGCAGTGTAGAAGGAAAAGTAGACATCCATACTATGGGGCAATAAGAGACATATGACTGGACAAGGCAGAAAAAAAGAAGCTTCAGAATAGATCCAGGAAAGGTGTGTTTGAGTTTTCGAATGACACCCAAACTCCGTGAGACCTTAACCCTAATCATGGCTATATGGTGTCTAAACGAAAGGTTTTCATCAAGCAGGATACCAAGAAACCAGACCAACCGATTCTTTGGTCTAAACAAGGAGCCTTGTGACACCTGAAGCTGTGTCAGTTGAGGGAAAGCTACACCAATTCGAGAAAAAATAAGAAAATGTGACTTGGTAACATTCAAGGCCAAGCAATTCGCCTCAAACCATGAAACTACTCTCTCAAATATTGCCACCAGATTAGATCTGACATCACATTCCGTCCTCCCTAAAGTCCCAAAAGTGCTGTTGTCAGCAAAAGCAACGAGGCAATCTTCATTAGAAGTAGCATTGGGAAACAAAGGAACATCCGGATGACAAACATTGCAGCATACTAGAGGACTGGTGTTCTTGACTGCTGAAATAAGATCATTGACATAAATCAGAAATAAAACGGGGCCAAGAACAGATCACTGGGGGACACCATATTCTACTTCAGAAGGGCTCTGGAAAAGCGGATCAATTGAAATAAGTTTACCAGAAAGATATGATTCAAACCAAGAGAAAACATTTGATCTTATACCAATATGCGATAATTTCCAAAGAAGAATCTGATGAGTCAAAGAATCAAAAGCTTTACGAACATCCAAAAATAAAGCTGCCGGGATAAGACCAAAATCTATTGCCGAATGAATGAAATTCAAGAGAGATGCACAAGCATGCTCTGTAGAGTGATTCGCTCGGAATCCAAACTGGAAATCATGGAAAAAATTTTTGACATCCAGAAAACTAAGAAGCCTGGATAGCATAGCCTTCTCAAAAATTTTGCTGAAAACAGATAGAAGAGAAATTGGCCTATAATTAGCAGGATCACTCCGGGACCCACCTTTATACAGTACTATAACCTTAGCTCGCTTGAGTGATTCAGGGAAAATTCCATTCACGAAAGACAGATTGACAAGCTTAGTCAATGGTGACAGAATAGCAGGAAGAACGGCACGGATAACCCTTGTAGGAATTCTGTCTGGCCCTGAAGACGATGAACCTTTAAGTGCATTTACGATCCGAGCTACCTCGAACTCAGAAACAGGGTTCAAGACCATTGACTTTAAACATGGGGGTCCAAGATAGGCTCTGAAATCGCAACGAGGAGTTCTAGAGCTCACAGATGAAGCAGTCATTTTTCCTATATTAGCAAAATAAGACGTAAGCTCTAGCTGAACATTTTCTTCTCCTTGGACAATTTTACCGTTAACTATCAGCGTTGTTGGAACTGAAGGCGGAGGGGGAGTAGGTTTAAGTACAGAATTAATAATTTTCCATGTCTTCCCAACATCCTTTCCACACTCAAAAAATTTCCTGTGATAATACTGAGACTTGGCCTTCCGACACAGAGAATTAAATATATTCCTATAAGCCTTGAACCGCTGATGATGAGAAGCAGATGACGAAGCCTTGTATAGTTTCCACAGATAATTTTTCCTTTTCCAGCTTTTATGGAGACCTGGAGTCATCCACGGATTCAGCAGTACTCTCCTTTTCGAGGTATGAGGCTTTGCATTCCGGTGGCAAACTTCTAGGATACCATCTTTTACTGAATCATAAAAGAAATCAAAAGAGCGGTTAAAATCAGATTCAGAATCCAAACTATCCCAAGGCTGATCAGTCAAACGAGATTTAAGTAGACTGATCTAACTGACACCAAAACGGAAAAATGGGAGATTAGATGGCGAAGCTTTACGCTGCGATCGATTAGCAGTCCTATATCGTGAAATAGCAGGGAAATGATCAGAAATATCACTAACCATCACCGAATTATCTAAGACATCTAGTGACGAAAAAATATTATCAATAAGTGATGCATGCATCTCAGTAACTCGGGTTGGTATACAAACTGAAGGTAGAGTTCCCGCAGAAAGCATCATTGACAAAAAATCTGCAGCCGAAGCAGAATTTTGATCCAGCAGGTTAAGGTTGAAATCCCCCATAAGGATTAGTTCGCAAGGATGCTTTTGGACTAAGTCCAAAACCTCTTCCAGAATTTTCATAAACGAAGGAATAGATCCACTAGGGGATCTGTAAACCAAACCGACAACTAAATCCTTACAACCTGACTTAATCTCAATAAAAAGGGATTCAAAGATTCCTTCCTCATTTCTACTCAAATCACTTCGGAAATTATATACAAGATGATCGGCAATATACAGGGCAAGGCCACCTTTCGCCATCTGTTTCCGGTTCATCCTCTCCATCCTAAATCTTTGGATATCTAAAAGCATATCCTTTTTTGAATCCAGGAAAGTTTCACATAAACCAATAACATCCGGAGTTTCCCCACTGACGATCCGTTTCAGCTCATCAAAAGAGGAACAAAGTCCCTGAATGTTAAGGTGAAGCACAGAGAAAATACCATCTTGTTTAGAAGAGGCAGAACCACTTAATTGCGAAACATATTTACTTTCAATAACTGATTTAGGATCATTATAATTCCTATTTCTACTTCCAACTGAATTATTAATTATACTTTCTATATCTAAAGGATTATTTTGTAACTCAATAAAACGTTCCCCCAAAGAGTTAACATCACCCTGGTCACTAAAAGAATAAACCATTTTACTTACGGTGGATGGTAGATCCGCTCCAAGACCAAACTCACCAGACCAAAGGATAACGACATAAATAAATAAATAAAATCACAATAATCATACCAATAAGTAAGATACATATACATTTTATATTATTGAACAAATTAATAATAATAATTTCAGATAAATTTAGTAACTTTCTTAAATCATTAATCATACTACTCAGTTCCTGAAATAAAAAATAAATAACGCTAAAGCTCCACTGCATTAATGTACCCATGAGACCAATACAAGTAAAATTATTTTCAAGATAACAAAGGATTAAACTCCCAAACTGACGCAATGACTTGTGAGAACAGGCATGTAACAAAAAAGAATAATTATTGAAATCCATAAATTTCATTGAAGTTAATTGGAACGAAAGTAAATCATTAGACAGATACGCACAGAGAAAAAAAATAAGCAAAAGATAAATAAAATACGCTGAATATATGAATGGCAAGATACTAAACATATCTAAAAAAAAAAAAAAAAAAAAAAAAAAAAAAAAAAAAAAAAAAAAAAAAAAAAAACTTAATCTTAAACACAGTCGGCTAGAGTATGAATTTTTTTAGTGACACTTTCACCGTTAGGCCTTGCCAAAATTTGCCCACGATCAGTCCAAACATTTCTATGACCAAATCTGTCCTTAGCGGCATATAGGATCTCACGTCGCCTCTTTGTTAATGCTTCCGATAGGAAAATTCCACTTGAAGCTAACCTAGCTTTTGCTTTGAAGACTTTCTTCGCTATATCACTATTCACAAATTTAACTAAAACAGGAGGGGCTTTGTCGTTTAGGGAGGCATCGGTTAAAGCAGGGGATATTTTGAATCTGTAGATATTCCTAATTTGGGCAACATTAATTTCAGTCAGGTTCATTTTAGTTATGAAAACTTGCAGGATTGTTGATTGGAGGTCAGATCCGGACTGTTGCTTAACACCATGCAAAATTAGCGAATCAAGCAGCACTTCTTGTTCAAATGAATCTAGTTTCATCTCAATTTTCTTGATTTTCTCTTCTTGATTTATAATTTGGTTGCGAAGAGTTTTCAGCGATTGTTCAATTTTTTCAAATTTGGGTTGATAATCAAGAGTAATCGCATCATATATTTGACAAATAATGTCGTGGGATGACTGGCGGAAGGAATCAGCATCCGAAAACCTTTCATTAACCTTCTTAGTTATATTTTGCAGTAACTCTCGCTTAGTTTTTTCCAGATCAAGTTCCGTAGAAGTGATTTTATCCATCAACGAAGCACATTCTCCTGTATTAGATTCCTTAATTGTTAATGCATTAAATGTCTTGGAAAGGGATTTATAAATATCGGGTGAATTTTTCAATTCCTCAAATGCAGCCTTTACACCTGCAGTCTGTTTTGTTGAAGTTCGGCTAACGCTTGGATTATATTCTGCCAAGTTGGCTTCAACAAGTCTGTATTCGTCATGTGTCCCATAGCAAAATACCAAATATGATGGCTTTCCTTTGCTATCCTTGGACACTTTTAGTATCTTTACTGGCCAATGAGGATAATTTTTGAAGTTAGCTAACGCGATATCAAACTCTTTAAATGCAGGCATTTCCTATTAAGGAGAGGACAAAAGTAAAAGCAACTTATTTTTATCTAAGTAAAGAACCTTAAGGAAAAATTTAGTTGGAAAAATGCTCCAAAGATTCAATAATATATATCCAAAATAATCTATAAAATCCACTAATATAAGTCTATTTCAATACCAATTAGTTTGGCACCAAAGGTGAACACAGATCAATTCGCTCACAGTAGGTTTACTCAAGAAAAGTCAATGGCGCAATAAATTTCACCTGTGTCTTAATCCGTTTAGTTGAACAAACCAGTTCTTTATTGTTCAGAGACTATAAAATATCCGTTTTAAACTAGGTGTTCACTGAATGAAAGCGAGTTTAATACTCCCTTCCAATTGGCATCCCTGGCAACTTTTAATTAATTTAAGATTCCTTCCGCAATGATGCCAAGAATTGTTCAGATTTTCTGAATATTCCTTGTCAAACAATGCCCAGTGGATAAAGTTAATAATTCTAACTTCATTTTTCAGGTACTTTCAAATTTAAAAGGTGGTCGCTATTTAAATATGGGGAATATGTCACAATATAATGTTGCACAGTCTGTGGTAATGCTTTGACTTGTCCTGCCTTTTTACTTAGACTGACTATGATTTTTGTTTTGGCTTTATGTGGCCCACCGATTTCAATGCTATTTATTAATATTAATTAAAAAAAAAACTTTCCGAAAAATAAGTTTTTCAAAGAAAAGTAAAGGCCATTTTAAACTTAAGCTCAGTTGATACGAATACCTGTTAAAATTCAAACTCAAAACGACCAGAAATCACTATTAAAGAATAAATGAAACCCAAAACGAACAAAAATTAAATAAACAATCATAGCAAAAAACATACAACAATTAATAATATAAATGAATAAATAGATCTTAAAGTGAGTAGTGCTTAGATTGAATATGAAAATCAAGCTTAAAACGAAAACAACTGTTTTGCTATTAAAGCATAAATGAAACTTAAAACGAACAGAAATTAAATATACAATCAATGCGAACAAACATACAATATATATTAATGTAAATGAATAAATAAATCTTAAAACGAGTGAAACTTAAAAAGAATATGCAAATCAAGTTTGAATCGAATAAAAATAACTACAAACAAGAGTTTGGGTATCGCCTCACTGCAGAAGCCTAAAACCTACTGCGTCATCTGCGCTTTACTGAAAACAATTCTTTGAAATGTTTTCACTTTTGTAACTTTAATAAATCAAAAATTAATTAAGATTTTAGGGAATAAATATCAGCATATGTATATTAAATTGACAATGCACATTTATTTTCAGTAAACTCATTTGAAGTTTTTTTCAGTAAATTACAAATTATATTCTGGCTTTTAGAAAGCATAGGGGTTTTGAACTCTACTCATATTAATTTATGCTCGTTTTGAGTTTGACTCTAATATTTATTTTAATTTTTGTTCGTTTTGGGTCTCATTTATTTATTGATACTTATTTGGGGTAGTTGTATGCTTGGTAGATTATATGATAGTCCGGACGTCAGGTGTTGAAAATGTGAATCATGCCACGACGGAATGGGGCTGCTATGAGAATTAGCGTACCCTCCACCCCCTAAATTGAGCATGCGGATTCAAAAATACCAATGGCACTTGCTTGCGAGTGGTGGAACACTCCGAAACTTGACATTTTATTATATTTTGGTGTTTCATGGAAGAAAAAGCATGTTCTACAAAGTTTGAGGTGCAGTTTTCCGCTGAAATAGAAATGCCTAGAAGCCATAGAATGTTTTCATAACAAACTAACACGATTAGTTAGAAAAAATGGCAGAGTTAAAAAAAAAAATTGCAAAACTATATGAGTCTTTAACTGTCTTGGAAAGTATAAACAAAATAAACTGAATATTAGATATATGATGATATTAATTGTTGAAAGATCCATCAGCTCAAGATTTTTTTTCACTGTAATTTTTATTTTCATTTTCAATGCTGTAAGAACTGGAAAATAATAAATTTGTAATATACGAGTAATTCGTTTTCAGTGAAGCACGAATGACGCAGAAGGCTTTAGGTTTTTACAGTCAAAGAAGGGGGCAGTATCCAAATTTTGCTGTAGTGAAACTATATTTGTCTTGACCAATCTTGAAAAGAACTAACAAATTAAACTGAATATTTGATGCATAATGATATTAATTGCTAAAAGCTCATCAGTTCAAAATTTTACTGTAATTTTAATATTTGTTTTCAATATTAAGTACAAAAAATAACATTTGTAATATAATTCGTTTTCAGTAAAGCGCCAATGACGCAGTAGATTTTAGGCTTCTGCAGTGAGGCGATACCCAAACTCTTGTTTGTAGTTATTTTTATTCGATTCAAACTTGATTTGCATATTCTTTTTAAGTTTCACTCGTTTTAAGATTTATTTATTCATTTACATTAATATATATTGTATGTTTGTTCGCATTGATTGTATATTTAATTTCTGTTCGTTTTAAGTTTCATTTATACTTTAATAGCAAAACATTTGTTTTCGTTTTAAGCTTGATTTTCATATTCAATCTTGGCACTACTCGCTTTAAGATCTATTTATTCATTTATATTATTACTTGTTGTATGTTTTTTGCTATGATTGTTTATTTAATTTCTGTTCGTTTTGGGTTTCATTTATTCTTTAATAGTAATTTCTGGTCGTTTTGAGTTTGAATTTTAACAGGTATTCGTATCAACTGAGCTTAAGTTTAAAATGGCCTTTACTTTTCTTTGAAAAACTTATTTTTCGGAAAGTTTTTTTTTTAATTAATTTTTGTTCGTTTTTGATTGCAAAAAGTTTCAAATTTTTATGGCATGGAGGGGGGGGGATACTTACTGTCCGATTATTCTTGACTTTAAAAAACAGATCTAGAACTTTCAATTTAAATCGAATGAGGCTTTTTTCAAAGTCTATACGATTACCTCTTTGATAAAAACCTTATATATGAACAATAGACAGCTTGCATAACTTGTGGACACCGGTTGACAACAATGAATAGATTGAACAAATAGCTCCAATAAGGGGGTTTAGACCATTTCACTTGCTGACATAAAGGGATCACGACTGTTTGGAATTGACCTTAATAGGATTTTGTGTGCCAAAGCAATTTTGCATCTATCACAGAGTTTGTATTTTAACCTTAAAGTTGGATAATTATAATAGATTTCCTATGTGTTCTTCCAATAAAAAACCCCTTCCCATAAGTTATAAACCCCCCTTAATAAGTTATGCCCCAGGGCATAACTTAAAATGCCTACCCCCGGACCCTGGTGGGCTGTGTCGACACTGGAGTTTTCTGTTATCAGAACTTTGAACTATTTTAAGAAAATGTCTATCTCAAAATTTTTATCTGATGCATTTATGGCTTGAAGGAGGGGGGAGGGCTAGTTACCCTCCAATCTCTTTTGACTCTTAAAAAGTGAACAAGAACTTTCAATTTTCAGTCAAATGAGCCCTCTCTAAAGTTTATACGAGCATCCCTTCCATAACAAACAATGGGAAGGATTCGGAGAATCCTTAAATTACAACCCTTGCCCTGAGGGCTGTGGGGGAGTTGTCATCCTCAAACACCTAATTTCCAGAACTTAAAACTACGTTTAATTAAATGGCTGTCTCAAAATTTTTATTGAATATGTTTGGGGAAGTGATGGGCATCGGGGGGAGGGGGCTAGTCGCACTCCAATTACTTTTGACTATTAAAAAGGGCACTAGCCCTTTAATTTCCAATCGAATGAGCCTGTTTTGAAGTTTCTACGACAACACCTTCTATAAAAACCTTATATGCCACCAGGGCATAACTTAAAACCCTTGCCCTGAGGGTTGTGGGGGAGTGTCCTCCTCAAAAATATATTTTCTATCTGGAAATCAACTACGCTGAACAAAATTTTGATTGGATGTGTTTGGGGAAATGATCGGCGTGGGGGGGGAGGGGGGCTAGTTACACTCCAATCACTTTCGACTATTAAAAAGGGCACTAGCCCTTTAATTACCACTCGAATGAGCCTGTTTTGAAGTTTCTACGACAACGCCTTTTATAAAAACCTTATATGCCCCCAGGGCATAACTTAAAACCCTTGCCCTGAGGGTTGTGGAGGAGTGTCCTCCTTAAAAATATATTTTCTATCTGGAAATAAACTACGCTGAACAAAATGGCTAACTTGCCCTGAGGGTTGTGGGGGAGTGTCCTCCTCAAAATATATTTTCTATCTGGAAATCAACTACGCTGAACAAGATGGCTATCTCAAAATTTTGATTGGATGTGTTTGGGGAAATGATGGGCGTCGGGGGGGGGGGCTAGTTGCACTCCAATCACTTTCAACTATTAAAACGGCCACTAGCCCTTTAATTTCCAATCGAATGAGCCTGTTTTGAAGTTTCTACGAGAACGCCTTCTATAAAAACCTTATATGCCCCCAGGGCATAACTTAAAACCCTTGCCCTGAGGGTTGTGGAGGAGTGTCCTCCTTAAAAATATATTTTCTATCTGGAAATAAACTACGCTGAACAAAATGGCTATCTAAAAATTTTGATTGGAATGTTTTTGGGGGAATAATGGGCGTGGGGGGGCTAGTTGCCCTCCAATCATTTTTGACTATTAAAAAGGGCACTATCCACTATTAAAAAGGGCACCTTTATTAAAAGGGCACCTTTAATTTCCAATCGAATGAGCCTGTTTTGAAGTTTCTACAACAACGCCTTTTATAAAAACCTTATATGTTCCAGGGCATAACTTAAAACCCTTGCTCTGAGGGTTGTGGGGGAGTGTCCTCCTAAAAAATATATTTTCTATCTGGAAATCAACTACGCTGAACAAAACGGCTATCTGAAAATTTTGATTGGAAGTGCTTGGGGAAATGATGGGCGTGGGGGGGGGGGGGGGGCTAGTTACACTCCAATCACTTTCGACTATTAAAAAGGGCACTAGCTCTTTAATTTCCAATCGAATGAACCTGTTTTGAAGTTTCTACGACAACGCCTTCTATAAAAACCTTATATGCCCCCAGGGCATAACTTAAAACCCTTGCCCTGAGAGTTGTGGGGGACTATCCTCCTCAAAATATATTTTCTATCTGGAAATCAACTACGCTGAACAAAATGGCTATCTCAAAATTTTGATTGGATGTGTTTGGGGGAATGATGGGAGTGGGGGGGGGGAGTTGCCCTCCAATCGTTTTCGACTATTAAAAAGGGCACTAGCCCTTTAATTTCCAATCGAATGAGCCTGTTTTGAATTTTCTACAACAACGACTTCTATAAAAACCTTATATGCCCCTAGGGCATAACTTAAAACCCTTGCCCTGAGGGCTGTGGGGGAGTGTCCTCCTCAAAAATATTTTTCTATCTGGAAATCAAGTACGCTGAACAAAATGGCTATCTGAAAATTTTGATTGGATGTGTTTGGGGAAATGATGGGCGTGGGGGGGGGAGGTGAGCTAGTTACACTCCAACCAGTTTTGATCATTAAAAAGGGCACTAGCTCTTTAATTTCCAATCGAATGAGCCTGTTTTGAAGTTTCTAAGACAACGCCTTCTATAAAAACCTTATATGCCCCCAGGGCATAACTTAAAACCCTTGCCCTGAGGGTTGTGGGGAGTATCCTCCTCAAAAATAATTTTCTATCTGGAAATCAACTACGCTGAACAAAACGGCTATCTCAAAATTTTGATTGGATGTGTTTGGGAGAATGATGGTTGTGGGGGGGGGGCTAGTTGCCCTCCAATCATTTTCGACTATTAAAAAGGGCACTAGAACTCTCGATTTCCAATCGAATGAGCCTTTTTTGAAGTTTCTAAGACAGCACCTTCTATAGAAACCTTATAAGCCCCCAGGGCATAACTTAAAACCCTTGCCCTGAGGGCTGTGGGGGAGTGTCCTCCTCAAAAATATATTTTCTATCTGGAAATCAACCACGCTGAACAAAATGGCTATCTCAAAATTTTGATTGGATGTGTTTGGGGGAATAATGGGCGTGGGGGGGGCTAGTTGACCTCCAATCACTTTCGACTATTAAAAAGGGCACTAGCTTTTTGAATTTCCAATCAAATGAGCCTTTTTTGTAGTTTCTACGACAACTCCTTCTATAAAAACCTTATATGCCCCCAGGGTATAACTTAAAACCCTTGCCCTGAGGGTTGTGGGGGAGTGTCCTCCTCAAAAATATATTTTCTATCTGGAAATCAACTATGCTGAACAAAATGGCTATTTCAAAATTTTGATTGGATGTGTTTGGGGAAATGATGGGCGTGGGGGGGGAGGGGGCTAGTTACACTCCAATCACTTTCGATTATTAAAAAGGGCACTAGCCCTTGAATTTCCAATTGATTGAGCCTGTTTTGAAGTTTCTACGACAACGCCTTCTATAAAAACCTTATATGCCCCCAGGGCATAACTTAAAACCCTTGCCCTGAAGGTTGTGGGGGAGTGTCCTCCTCAAAAATATATTTTCTATCTGGAAATCAACTATGTTGAACAAAATGGCTATCTCAAAATTTTGATTGGATGTGTTTGGGGGAAATGTGGGCGTGGGGGGGGCTAGTTGCCCTCCAATCATTTTCGACTATTAAAAAGGGCACTAGAACTCTCGATTTCCAATCGAATGATCCCCCTTTGAAGTTTCTACGACAACCCCTTCCATATGAAGTGCCTCTGGGAAAAAAATAATAATAAATAATAAAATATTGGAGCCGTATAGCCTTTACTATAGGCAACGCTACAGCGTTGCCTCTGATAAATTGACGACCTCACAAACAAATCAATTTAATAATTACCATAAATCTTTGTTCAATAAATTATTTATATTAAAAGCTTAGTTCAGCAAATTAAATCTTACAGAGTTGAAATCCATTCAAAGTTACGAGCAAATGAATTGCCTGACACCCGGGGCTATTAAAATAGAGCTTGCTTCATTTATGAGATTGATCATCCTATGCTGAGCATGGGGGTTGGGGGAAGTCGAGGGGGATATGTACTGCAGCATTAGTGATGAATATGGCTGGAAAAAGCCCAGTGTACACAATATTGACCTCCGCCCACCTGAAAGCTTGTTTTTGCTATCGTCTCCAGCAGCTCATTGCTGACAATTTTGGTAAAATCCCAGCACCAGCACTTATATGTATGGTTGTTTATTGTTTGTTTATGGTTTATAAAGTTTTGCGTAATGTTTTGGAATTCACCAAGTAGCGTATTTGTTAAATAGGTACTTTTCTTCACTACCGCTTGAATAGCACCTTCTTCAATAGTACCACTTGTTGCCCCCTCCCCCAGTAAAAATACTGTAGCTACGTCCCTGCTATAAGCTGGCATATGGCACCATAGATGAGACTTTTCCTGTCATTTCTAGAGTGAATAGGCTTGGAAGCATAAACATTGCACAATTGAAATGTCCATAGCCAAAAATCCTTAGTTGAATTCCTAAAATTACCCTCTTGAATGCTCCCCCTCGCATTCCTTTTAGTTTTTGGATAGTAAAATTAAACTATAAAAATGCCTTTTTATGAATTTCTAGAACAGAATTTGAAATGCTGATGCGTCTATTTTTTTTTATCTAGCTCTAGCGGATCACTAGTTCTAGAACATCATAGAGGCGTTGAGTTATGTAACTAAGGAAAAGTTTTACAATTAGGTTTTTACTCCCCAAGCCACGTCAAAACATACCGCGAATTTATCATGTTCACCTTACACACAGGCCGTCCTTTGACGGGGAAGGGCATCCCCCCTATTTTGAAAATATTCTTGTTTTAACCTTTTATTCTTTGCAATAAATTTATTCTATCGATCAGTTCTCTTATTCCAAGAATTAAAATAACGTAAGTATATCTTCTTACGAGAGGTTCAAAAGTCTTTGCAGCATATAATTACTACCCTATTTTAATAGTAACTAATGTTAAAGTCCTTAGTTTTATTGTCTAAATAAAAAAATCTCTTCTTGTAAGGTTTAGTTTGCATATTAAAACAAAAAATTAAAAAAAAAAAATCCAAAACGCAAAAATTTAAGAAAACAACACAGTTTTTTTAATCGAAATAAAGATTGAAGTTGAACTTAAAAAGAACAAAAACTATTGATTCATGGCTTATGCAATGTATATATGCAAAACTTGTTCAAACTAACTGACTCGTAATATTTCCTTCTAGTTGAAGGATCCTGAAAAACAAGAGCTTTACTGAAAACTGAGCTTGTTTCCGCATTTTAGAGGTTTAAAATTATATACGAATTTAGTGACTTCCTGGCCGATATAACACTATTTAAAGCAGTATATGTTGGTCCCGTATTTTCTGTAGGTCCTTTAAGGAATTCCCTGCTTCAAATCTTTTTCTATTCCGTCGGTATTGTGTTTTCAAAAGCTTTCCTAATTTTATCAATATGGGGGCAGTATCACATTTCAGTGTCGTTTAAACCAATTTTGTTGATAGATGTAGCTCAAAATGTAAAGCAATACTTTTTGTTCGTTTTAAGTTTCAATTTCGTTGTGTGCTCCCAACAGAAAAAGTTCGTTCTTTTAAAATTAGCTGTAGTTCTAAGGCGTATTCTTTCCATTCTTTCATCCTATCCTTACCGTAAAATTATTTGAAAAAAACTACGTTTTCTAAAGAGTTAAAGAGGCTGAGTTACAAGGTCGAACCTTAAAACGTACAGGGATTAGGAGGCACAGTTGGGGGGCTGCCGCCCCCCAAACCCCCCGCTTTCGCAGCCTTTAAATACAAAAAAAGTTTTTTAAACTGAAAGTAAGGAGCGACATTAAATCTTAAAACGAACAGAAATTATTCCGTATATGAAAGAGGCTGTGCCCTCCTCAACGCCTCGCTCTTTACGCTAAAGTTTTTATTGTTTAAAAAAAGAGTTGTGAGAAAGTCAAACTTTAGCGTAAAGAGCGAGGCGTTGAGGAGGGCACAGCCTCTTTCATATACGGAATAATTTCTGTTCGTTTTAAGATTTAATGTCGCTCCTTACTTTCAGTTTAAAAAACTTTTTTTTTTATTTAAAGGCTGCGAAAGCGGGGGGTTTGGGGGGCGGCAGCCCCCCAACTGTGCCTCCTAATCCCTGTACGTTTTAAGGTTCGACCTTGTAACTCAGCCTCTTTAACTCTTTAGAAAACGTAGTTTTTTTCAAATAATTTCTGCACGTTTTTGTACAGTTTATTACTTATTATTGCTCCTTGTAACTCAGCCTCTTTAGCTCTTTAGAAAACGTAATTTTTTTTAAATAATTTAAAAAAGAAACTGGGTTTCTTTTTAAAGTTTGAATTCAGTATTAAAAAAATTGCTCTGATGGTGAATCGAACCCGGGTTTTCCGCCTGAAAGTCTGGAGTGTAACCGCTAGACTATACAGTCACAACAGTGATTGTTTTTAGTATATGGAAGCTATTTTCGACGCAAGCAAATTCCCAAAAAACTTGATATTTGGTTTTTGGAAAACAGGGAAGGAGTGATCAGATTGAGCTGAAATTTCGAGGATAAGCTCCCAGGCCCCAGGAAAGATTATTCTCCAAATTTCAGCCCGATCAGACAACGTTAAAGGGGGGTTGTGGTCGGAAAAATTAACATGGGCTAATATAGGAAAACAAGGTTTTTCGTAAATGTAAATTCGGGGGATAATTTTTTCGGTCTGAAAATATCAAAAGGCCCTAACAGGTCGAATTCTGCTTCGAATGAGTCCTCATTCAACCGGATCCGTTGCCAACTGTGGCCTGTAGGCGTGGCTAAGAAAAAAAAAAGAAATGAATTTTAAGTGGCTATATTTGGTTTTTTGAAAACAGGGAAGGAGTGATCGGATTGAGCTGAAATTTCGAGGATAAGCTCCCGGGCCCTAGGAAAGCTTAACTTCTAAATTTCAGCCCAATCGGACAACGTTAAAGGGGGGCTGTGGTGGGAGGGTCCAAACTTCCGGCCCAGTTTACCCCATGAAGATAAAGTCGGAGGAGGATGAAATTTTGCAAGTTTCTTAGTTTGAGCTTGGGCTACAAAATGCGATTACCGCCGTCTCTCTGCGACCTCTAGGACCTGAAATCGCTTAACATTGTGGTGGGTCGCCTCTTTATAGAGGCACAAGTGTGCCTCCTTGATAAAATATCTTGGCTTTTCCTCTTTTTGTGTCTTAACTGCATCCGCCAGCCTTACTAATAATGGAACCTTGATAGGTACGCCTTCACCAAAAATCTTCTATTTATGCCCATTATTCATAATAAAAGCCATTTATTGTTCTTAACATTAATTTTCAACCATGTTTTTGCACAATTAAATATTTAAATTCACTACTGGAACTGTTAAATATAAAAAGCCTTGTTGCAGCATTTAAAGATTTTAAATTGTAAGGCTGATTCACTCGCAGTTCTCTGTAATTTCTTATTTAGGACGGCTAGTTAGAATTGTTTTATTATGCACTATATCTAACGTTTATTTTAAAAAAAATTATAAAAGTTTACTTTAATGCCGTGATTCCCAACGTAGGGTACAGGCCCTATTGATGGGACATGGCAATATTTTGGTGTATCTTGGGCAGGACGTTCACTCTTTGGCTGACTATACCTAAGGGCCTTAATTTGAAAAAAAAAATATTGTCTATGTGAGTGACATCGCATTCATATACATTTAAAGAGGAAAAGAGATACTTGATAGTATTGCAATTGTTTAAAAAGTTTTGTATTCCGACAATATTTTTCATAAGTAAAAAATATGCCCTAAGGACGGCACTTAAAAAGATACTAAGTTAGTGGTCTTTTAGGCTTCCTTCAGGTGAATATACGTGAAATTTTGAAGAACAAAATTTAAGCATCACGAGGTGGGGGGGGGGGTTGTATCAGGATTTTAGGAATAACTAGGAATAAGTAACCCCTTCCCATATATGTAGATATGATTGAACATCATACAATTTTGAAAGTGTAAGCCCTCACAACCATTATAGTTCTTACTATTGCGATCTATTACAACTGACAATCATATGTCATTGGTCATGGTAGAGCATGGCGCCAAATCGGTTAGAAACCACTGCTTAAACGCCTGAATTAGCTTTTAAACCCGGAAACCAAACGGTACTGCTGCCTTGTTCATGATTCCTGCTACTAAAGCTACAGACAATTTGTTTTTTCCTTTAAACACTAAACTGGAACACAAGACAAGGGGGCACGACCTGTTAAATAATTAACTAATCCTGATGTGTTCCAGGTTAAGAAAATGACTTTTGAAACAAGTTCAGATATACATATACAAACAAAACACATATACACAGCTAAAGATTATAGGCTGCCCAATAGCGCTACCTAAGTAAAGAGTGACGTTGGCGCAATGTCGTACGAAACAAAGAAACGAAAGGATACAATAAACGAAAAATAAAATAAAATAGATGAGAAAAACAAGGATTTTGTCAGCAGTGGCAAATTACGAAAACGAGAACAAGCAAATATTTCAGCTAGGACCTCCACCAAGTCGTCCTCAGTGCTCAGAAAAAAAAAAAAAAGCTAAAATATAACCTTTTGAATTGAGCCGTACAAGAAGAGAAAATAAACTGAATAAATAACCCAGCCTGAATAAATGAAAGAAAATTCACCAATTGGATTGGACAAATAATCTTTTTTAGCAATAGAATTTGCCTGCCTCTAACCTCAATTTTCATTAGATACGCGGACAGGTTGTATTAAATCAGACTGGGGGAAAATACTGATTGAATCTTTTAACAATAAACTATTATAAATGTTTAAGGAAATATCTCCTGCATCTCTATTTATAGCAAAATTTATATTTATATATTTTTGATCTCAACTGTCTCTTTAAAAGATTGCGGTAGGCCATTTACAGTATATATTAAAGTTGCCTCTTCAAAAAGAACTAAATAATCAGAATTTTCAAAAATATGGAGGGCTAAAGCAGGATCAAAGTTATCATTTTTATTTTCAAACCTCAGGGACTTATGCATTGAAGTTTTGTATTCATGCAATCGTTCCCCCAGTTTGTATTCGTGCAATCGTTCCCCGAGTGTTGATGGGTCCTACCAATGTATTGAAAGAAACAGAGAGATTATGTTTTTTATTAATTTTTGCCTGTTTGTCACTGAGTTTCGAGATGTATGGTATTGTGGAGAAAGCTTTGTTTTCAATTCCCGGAGTAACTGAATCAAGGGGGGGGGGGGTCCCTATTTTCCTGTTTTACTCCTTTTTTTCTTTTTAATCGTCTGTCTATGAAATTTTCAATGAGGTTGATAAGGTACAATGTATTATTTACTTATTTATTTTTCGGTTTTAGACTAGGGCGCGTCGTATCAAAGGAGTTGTCGTAAAAATTTTGAAGAGGGTCCATTTGGTTGGAAATTGCAAGGGCTAGTCCCTTTTTTAATAGTCACAAATTATTGGAGGGCAATCAGCCCCCCCCCCTACCCGTGCCCATCATTTCCCCAAACATATTCAATCAAAATTTAACAGAATATAACTTTCACTTTACTGAAAAAAGGAACAAATGACCTTGGATTGTCAGTTCAATACACATATGCTGATATTTATTCCTTAAACTTTTGGTAATTTTTTATTTATTAAAGTTAAAACGGTGAAGACGTTTAAAAAGTACTTTGTTTTCAAAACTTTGTTTTCAATTTGTTTTCTTCAGAAGGCATGGGGGTTGTCAGCCCTACTCATGTTAATTTTTGGTTGTTTTAAGTCTGACTCGGCTATTTATTGTGATTTCTGTTCGTTCTGGGTTTCATTTATTTATTGATGGTGATTTATGGTAGTTTTACGCTTGGAAGATTATTTGAATTTATTTCTGTTCATTTTTGACGTAATGGAGCTCTTTACCATTCTTTAAAAAACTTGTTTTGTCGAAAAAGTTTTTGAATCAATCAGAGGCAACGCTGTAGCGTTGCCTATAGTAAAGGCCATACAGCTCCAATGTTTTATTATTTATTTTATTTTTTTTCCCCAGAGGCACTTCATATGGAAGGAGTCGTCGTAGAAGCTTCAAAGGGGGCTCATTTGATTGGAAATCGAGAGTTTTAGTGCCCTTTTTAATAGTCGAAAATGATTGGAGGCCAACTAGCCCCCCCCCCACGCCCATCATTTCCCCAAACACATCCAATCAAAATCTTGAGATAGCCATTTTGTTCAGCGTAGTTGATTTCCTGATAGAAAATATATTTTGAGGAGGACACTCCCCCACAACCCTCAGGGCAAGGGTTTTAAGTTATGCCCTGGGGGCATATAAGGTTTTTATAGAAGGTGTTGTCGGAGAAACTTCAAAACCGGCTCATTCCATTGGAAATTAAAGGGCTAGTGCCCTTTATAATAGTCAAAAATGATTGGAGGGCAACTATCCCCCCTCACGCCCATCATTCCCATAAACACATCCAATCAAAATTTTGAGATAGCCATTTTGTTCAGCGTAGTTGATTTACAAATAGAAAATATATTTTTGAGGAGGATACTCCCCCACAACCCTCAGGGCAAGGGTTTTAAGTGGTGCCCTGGGGGCATATAAGGTTTTTATAAAAGGTGTTGTCGGAGAAACTTCAAAACATGCTCATTCGATTGGAAATTAAAGGGCTAGTGCCTTTTTTAATAATCGAAAGTGATTGGAGTGTAACTAGCCCCTCCCCTCCCCCCACGCCCATCATTTCCCAAGACACATCCAATCAAAATTTTCGGATAGCCACTTTGTTCAGTGTAGTTGATTTCAAGATAGAAAATATATTTTTGAGGAGGACACTCCCCCACAACCATCAAGGCAAGGGTTTTAAGTTATGCCCTGGGGGCACATAAGGTTTTTATAGAAGGCGTTGCCGTAGAAACTGCAAAAAAGGCTCATTCGATTGGAAATTCAAAGGGATAGTGCCCTTTTTAATAGTCGAAATTGATTGGAGGGCAAATAGCACCCCCCCCCACGCCCATCATTCCCCCAGATACATCCAATCAAAATTCTGAGAAAGCCATTTTGTTCAGCGTAGTTGATTTTCAGATAGAAAACATGTTTTTGAGGAGGACAATCCCCCACAACCTTCAGGGCAAGGGTTATAAGTTATGCCCTGGGGGCATATAAGGTTTTTATAGAAGGCGTTGTCATAGAAACTTCAAAAAAGGCTCATTAGATTGGAAATTCCAAGGTATAGTGCCCTTTTTAATAGTCAAAAGTGATTGGAGGGCAGCTAGCCCCCCCTCCCCCTACGCCCATCATTCCCCCAAATACATCCAATCAAAATTCTGAGAAAGCCATTTTGTTCAGCGTAGTTGATTTCCAGATAGAAAATATGTTTTTGAGGAGGACACTCCCCCACAACTCTCAGGGCAAGGGTTTTAAGTTATGCCCTGGGGGCATGTAAGGTTTATATAGAAGGCGTTGTCGTAGAAACTTCAAAACAGGCTCATTCGATTCGAAATTAAAGGGCTAGTGCCCTTTCTAATATTCGAACGTGATTGGAGGGACGCTAGTCCCCCCCAAGGCCCACCATTCCCCCGAACACATCCAATCAAAATTTTCAGATAGCCATTTTGTTCAGCGTAGTTGATTTCCAGATAGAAAATATGTTTCTGAGGAGGACAATCCCCAACAACCCTCAGGGCAAGGGTTTTAAGTTATACCCTGGGGGCATATAAGGTTTTTATAGAAGGCGGTGTCGTAGAAGCTTCAAAAAAGGCTCATTCGATTGGGAATTCCGAGGGCTAGTGCCCTTTTTAATAGTCAAAAGTGATTGGAGGGCAGCTAGCCCCCCCTACCCCTACGCCCATTATTCCCCCAAACACATCCAATCAAAATTTTGAGATAGCCATTTTTGTTCAGCGTAGTTGATTTCCAGATTGAAAATATGTTATTGAGGAGGACACTCCCCCACAACCCTCAGGGCAAGAGTTTTAAGTTATGCTCTGGGGGCATATAAGGTTTTTATAGAAGGTGTTGTCGTAGAAACTTCAAAACAGGCACATTCAATTGGAAATTCAAAGGGCTAGTGCCCTTTCTAATAGTCGAACGTGATTGGAAGGACGCTAGTCCCCCCCCCCCCCCCAACGCCCACCATTCCCCCGAACACATCCAATCAAAATTTTCAGATAGCCATTTTGTTCAGCGTAGTTGATTTCCAGATAGAAAATATGTTTTTGAGGAGGACAATCCCCAACAACCCTCAGGGCAAGGGTTTTAAGTTATGCCCTGGGGGCATATAAGGTTTTTATAGAAGGCGGTGTCGTAGAAGCTTCAAAAAAGGCTCATTCGATTGGGAATTCCGAGGGCTAGTGCCCTTTGTAATAGTCGAAAGTGATTTGAGGGCAACTAACCCCCCTCTCACGCCCACCTTTCCCCCAAACACATACAATCAAAATTTTAAGACAGCCATTTTATTAAACTTAGTTTTAAGTTCTGGAAATTATGTCTTTGAGGATTACAACTCCCCCAAAGCCCTCAGGGCAAGGATTGTAATTTAAGTATTCTCTGAATCCTTCATATTATTTTTTGTGGAATGGAGGCTCGTATAAACTTTAGAGAGGGGTCATTTGATTGAAAATTGAAAGTTCTTGTTCACTTTTTAAGAGTCAAAAGAGATTGAAGGGCAAATAGCCCCTCTCCCTCCTCCACGTCCTAAATGCATCAGATAAAAATTTTGAGATAGACATTTTGTTAAAATAGTCAAGAGTTCTGATAACAAAAAACTTCGGTGTCGACACAGCCCACCAGGGCCCAGGGGTAGGCGTTGTAAGTTATGCCCTGGGGCATAACTTATTAAGGGGGGTTTATAACTTATGGGAAGGGGTTTTGTATGGGAAGAACACATAGGAAATCTTTTATAATTATCCAATTATAAGGTTAATTACATACTCTGTGATAGATGCAAAATTGCTTTGGCACACAAACTCCTATTAAGGTCAATTCCAAACAGTCGTGATCCCTTTGTGTCAGCAAGTGAAATGGTCTAAACCCCCTTATTGGAGCTATTTTTTCAATCCATTCATTGTTGTCAATCGCTGTCCACAAGTTCTGCAAGCTGTCTATTGTTCATATATAAGGTTTTTATCAAAGAGGTAATCTTATAGACTTTGAAAAAAGCCTCATTCGATTTAAATTGAAAGTTCTAGATCCGTTTTTAAAAGTCAAGAATAATCGGACAGTAAGCACCCCCCCCCCCCCCCCATGCCATAAAAACTTGAAACTTTTTGCAATCAAAAACGAACAAAAATAATTAAAAAAAAATTCCGGAAAATAAGTTTTTCAAAGAAAAGTAAAGGGCATTTTAAAATTAAGCTCAGGAGATACAAATACCTGTTAAAATTCAAACTTAAAACGACCAGAAATTACTATTAAAGAATAAATGAAACCCAAAACGAACAGAAATTAAATAAACAATCATAGCAATAAACATACAACAAGTATTAATATAAATGAATAAATAGATCTTAAAGCGAGTAATGCTTAGATTGAATATGAAAATCAAGCTTTAAACGAAAAAGAATATTTTGCTATTAAAGTATAAATGAAACTTAAAACGAACAGAAATTAAATAAACAATCAATGCGAACAAACATACAATATATATTAATGTAAATGAATAAATAAATCTTAAAACGAGTGAAACTTAAATTGAATATGCAATCAAGTTTGAATCGAATAAAAATAACTACAAACAAGAGTTTGGGTATCGTCTCACTGCAGAAGCCTAAAACTTACTGCGTAATTGGCGCTTTACTGAAAACGAATTACATTACAAATGTTTTCTTTTGTACTTAATATTGAAAATAAATATTAAAATTACAGTAAAATTTTGAGCTGATGAGCCTTTAGCAATTAATATCATTATGCATCAAATATTCAGTTTAATTTATTAGTTCTTTTCAAGATTGGTCCAGACAAATATAGTTTTACTACCAGCAAAATTTGGATACTGCCCCCTTCTTTAACTGTAAAACTCTAAAGCTTTCTGCGTCATTGGTGCTTCACTGAAAACGAATTACTCGTATATTACAAACATTTTCCAGTTCTTACAGCGTTGAAAATGAAAATAAAAATTACAGTGAAAAAAAAATCTCGAACTGATGGATCTTTCAACAATTAATATCATTATATATCTAATATTCAATTTGATTTTGTTTATACTTTCCAAGACTGTTCAAGATTCATATAGTTTTGCCATTTTTTTTTAACTCTGCAATTTTTTGTAACTAATCGTGTTAGTTTGTTATGAAAACATTCTATAGCTTCTAGGCATTTCTATTTGAAAGGAAAACTGCACCTCAAACTATGTGCAACATGCATTTTCTTGCATGAAACACCAAAATATAATAAAATGTCAAGTTTCGGAATGTTCCACCACTCACAAGCAAGTGCCATTGGTATTTTTGAATCCGCATGGTCAATTTAGGGGGGTGGAGGGTAGGCTAATTCTCGTAGCAGCCCCATTCCGTCGTGGTATGGTTCACATTTTCAACACCTGGCGTCCGGACTATCATATAATCTACCAAGCATACAACTACCTCAAATCAGTATCAATAAATAAATGAAACCCAAAAAGAACAAAAATTAAAATAAATATTAGAGTCAAACTCAAAACGAGCATAAATTAATGAGAGTAGGGTTCAAAGCCCCGATGCTTTCTAAAAGCCAGAATATAATTAGTACTTTACTGAAAAAAAAAATCAAATGAGTTTACTGAAAAAAAATGTGCATTGTCAATTTAATATACATATGCTGATATTTATTCCCTAAAATCTTAATTAACTTTTGATTTCTTAAAGTTACAAAAGTGAAAATATTTCAAAGAATTGTTTTCAGTAAAGCGCCAATGACGCAGTAGGTTTTAGGCTACTGCAGCGAGACGATACCCAAACTCTTGTTTGTAGTTATTTTTATTCGATTCAAACTTGATTTGTATATTCAGTTTAAGTTTCACTCGTTTTAAGATTTATTTATTCATTTACATTGATATATATTGCATGTTTGTTCGCATCGATTGTTTCTTTAATTTCTGTTCGTTTTAGGTTTCATTTATACTTTAATAGCAAAATATTTGTTTTCGTTTTAAGCTTGATTTTCATATTCAATCTAAGCATTACTCGCTTTAAGATTTTTTTATTCATTTATATTATTACTTGTTGTATGTTTTTTGCTATGATTGTTTATTTAATTTCTGTTCGTTTTGGGTTTCATTTATTCTTTAATAGTAATTTCTGGTCGTTTTGAGTTTGAATTTTAACAGATATTTGTATCTCCTGAGCGTAAGTTTAAAATGGCCTTTACTTGTCTTCGAAAAACTTATTTTTCACCCTTCACGAAGTGCTACTTAGACTATTGCAATGATAAACTTGTTCCAATTAATAATTTTTTCGATTGTTTTAAGTCATTTTTGGAGTTGAAAACAGCCTTCCTCTGGAGACACTAAGAAGATCTTTTGCAAAGATTGGAAATAATGATGGTGCTGTCAACTACTTCACTGTAAATGATGGCAATCACGTTGTGGACATAGAAAAATGTGAGTAAATCTAAACCATGCTTCAAACTAAGTAAATATCTAATATTGAGTACGAATCCAAACTTCTTCTTAATTTCGACTATCGGCTTTTTGCTAAAGTTGACTCTGTATTAAGCAGTGAATACCAGATTTTTAGAAGCAAGCATTAGTTTATACTTCTTATGAAAAAAGTCAAAAGATAATTTTGACACACCACAATGAGCCAGCATTCACTATAATATTAAAGAGGAAATTAAAATTAGCTTGACTTTTTAAATTTTCATTTTTCCGAAAGTTCAAATTCTTTTTCGGTAATATAAAGGCTACAGGAACTTTTTCACTTGGACTGTCCTTAACTGAAATGAAATGGAGCGTCTTTTGCGGTATATGTCAAAGATAATAAACTGGATGCACTATCCGAAATGTAGATATGGTTTTCAAAAAAACATAATAAAATAATAAAGCTTTCGCAATAAAGTAAGAATTCCATCAGTTCTTGGTTAGTTTTTTTATGTAGTTAGAGCTATATATGACGAGTAAACCATAAAATTAACATAAAAATTGGGACATTTTTCCCGGCGATTTTCCTTTGAGAGAGAAACATTAGATACTTCTTATTAGACGAAAAAAATTTTCATCCTTAGGACTTCAAATTTTTTTTCTTAAGGGGAGGGGGAGATAGTGCATAATTTCTATTTTTTTCCTGTTTTCACCATCCACAATATTGACCAATGTTTTCCTTTGGCAACAGTTTTCAAAAGTAATAGTCCTCTCGGTGCCGGTCGTATGCAACATCATTTTATTCAAAATAGTTTACTGATTTGTCTGAACACCAAAATTAGTATCCCACATCCTCAATTTTAGAAAGTTTCAAATTTCTTTGGTATTGAAATTAGTAATCTACTCCAAATTTTAGATCTATTGAGGTCCAAGCCGGGGACCGAAGGACTGCCACTATTTTACCATGTGGATACCCTCCAAAGACCTTAAAACAATGTAACCATTAAATGAGCTATATTAAATGTTTGCCACGCATCTTTTCTTTGCAGGAGGAATGTACCTGTATTGTGATAATTCTTGCTATTATTCCTAATTTGAGTTCGATTTGAAACACAGCGAGAGAAAAAAATAGGGCTCAGCAATTCTTCCATACATCATCTAAGTCATCTTAGATTAGCCAATATAATTTCACTCATGCTTGGAGTTAAGTAATATAAAGTCTTTGGTTCCTTCTGAGGACTTGTTCAATAAAAAAAAAGCCACTTCTCCATTATAATGACAATTAGTTGACCCATACAATCCCTTGTTACTAAAATTTTTTTCAAGTTTTCAGCTAAAATTAATGATTGGAACTATTATTGACTAGCTCTTGCTAAATCGATAACTCATGCTGGACTCATAGGCCTGTTAGAGGTAAAACAGCTTATGGCAAAAGCTGCCATCCTCTGCCTATTATTTTTCCACCTGATTACTAGTAGACAGTAGATGTCGCTAGTAGAGGTCTGCTCATGGATTACCTCCACTTCCCAGCCTTCCTTAAGAACCAAAAATTTAAAGTCTTAAAAATTAATTTTTTTTGTTTTGGCTAGAAAGGAGTGATGGCTTTTGTTTAATGTACAGAGGTTATTACTTAGAATTACATAGGACTGCATAGGATATATACAGTGATTATATGCTATTATCCGAATAAGCAAGCTGCTATCTTGACTTAAAAGACCTTTGAGTTCCAAAGTTAGAAACTTTCAACTTAAGTCTTGATCTAAAGAGAAAGGGCTCGGGTAACGAAGGCCTGATTTTTTTTTGAGCCTTTTTGTGACAATAACAATTACTACCAGAACACACTTCAAAATAATTGCTCTTTACATGACTTAAATATGGTTTTTAGTTAACTTTCCACTTGCCAATAAAAAATCATACGTTTTAAATTTGATCAATGTTTGTTTTGTGTAACACTAAAACCCAATCGAGGAAATTTTAGAAACAATAAAAAAGTTAAAATAGGCTTATTAATTAGATTATTTGTGGCATATAACCTATTTGTTTTAAGTGAAAAAGTTCAAACCTGGAACGTTTTTATGCTTGACTAGTCAAACCTGACAAGCCTATTACTGAAATTTGTCCACTGTTTAATGAGAAGGATAAACATTTTCTCTATACCAAGAAATTGACCCTGCTCCTTTAAATTTTGGCATACATGTAGAGCATCTAGTGTAAATTTATTATGTCACTATTAAATTTCAGTATGCGCTTTGCTTGTCAATAAAAGGAAAAGTGTTCCCGTTGTGCTTGATACTGGACATGTTTCAACTCAAATGGCAAGATTACTCACAAAGCTTCTCAACATACCTCTCATTACGCTGGCGGCCACTTTATCTGAACAAATTGAGTAAGTATTATTTTAAGGAATAGGGTTTTGTCAAATGGGAAGATTATTCACTAGGCTTCTCGACATGCCACTCATAATGTTGGCTGCCACTTTATCTGAACATATTTTGTAAGTATAGTTCGGAAGTTTAAGGTCTTACAGGCTATAGTTACTTAACTGAAAACACTGAGCATCTCAACCAAGTGATGATAGGCAAAACTTTGGAGGGACTGTAAGTTTTTTGAGAGAGAGTTTGTTTGGGTTTTTATTTTATGGTAACTGTTACTTTATGCAGGAAGCTTTGATTCTCAATCCCAACAAATTGAAACGCATTGACCGTTTTATTAAATGAAAGTGCAACTTGCCTAATTTCTGCTGAAAAGCTAGAGATGAAAAGGTGGTGGATGTTGAAAAGATCAGAGCTCCTCATTGGTTCCTAAGTGATGTATATTGGAAAGTCTTGCACGATTCCAGTTCAAACATACTAAATTATTAGTAAGAAGTTGACGAAGATGTTTGGGGGTCAGCATTACCACTTTTGATGAGTAGCAGGAGGGGCAACAGGCCCACCTTACATTTCCAATCGCACAGATTGAAGGTGCTTGCGTGATTTTGCCTTAAGCAAGGCGCGACATGTCTACATTTCTGATAAAAAGTTTGACGAAAGAGGGGGACGGAGTGACTGCTAATACACTCAGTGCTTTCAGATTGTTTAGCATTGAACCAGGAATTATTTCGTTTCTGTGCAATTATTATTCAATTATTTCCGATATGTGCAATAGCAATGAATCTGTTATCCCGTGAAAATTTTCCAATTGGTTATCTAACAAACGAAGTTTTTTTTGCAAAGAAAGCTAGATTTAATACATTTTCATCAGCTCTTCGAGGAGTATTGATGAGAATTTAAAGGAAAAATTATAGTTTTCTTAGTTCAAATGTAGATTTTCTTGAGGTGGACCAACTTTTCAATTCTAGTGTTGAGAAAGGAACAAGGGTTAACTCTAATTTCTTTAATAATGGGAGAAAAATTGATTTTCAGATGTGAATGAAAAAGTCTCAAAAAGTGAATGAATATGCGGAGGGGATAAAAGGATGGTAAGAATCAAGGAAAGTCGTTACAGAAGATCTCTTTTCTTTTTTGTGCATTAAGTGCAAAAAATGTTGTCTGCTTCAAAGAGCCTTGATTATGCTGTTGAACGCTGGAACTAGGCTTTCCGATGAAATAACTATTCTTACTTGGGATGAAACAGCAGCAGAAATCATATGGGCACCAGAAATAATTGAATCTAACTATTAAGAGGAGTCCACATATAGAATTGCAAATATTGACGTCTGATTATTAACCAAAGCTCTTGGACCAGATTCGTCTTAGACTAGCCTTAATGAGTTTGGCACTTTCACTAATGTGGTAAAATTCCTTAAAACTACGAACGCATAGATTAAACACGACTCTTTTACTTGGACCATATTCTAAAAGATCTAAGCCGAACTGGCTAAACCTGGTTTGTTTGTTTTTGTTTGACAAAAACAAACAAAAAATATAACGACGACAAACAGGTCTATGACCAATAGGGAGACCGGGGAAATGTGGACACTTGGGTAATTTGGACACCCCACTCCTATGCACTCCGGGTGACTCTAGATTAAAATTCATTATACACAAAATAGGTGGCATAATGGTAGATACACGTGGTAAATGACTTTTGTCGTTTGGATTTCTGAGAGCATAAATTTGGATATTTCAAATGTGAAGTAAATTTCTTTGTTTTAACTAAATTAAAATTTTTAACAAGCAGTACTTAGTTTCATAATTTGTTTAAGGGAAGTTCAAGAGAGCACTGCTTAGGTCAGGGATTGAATACTTATAGTTTGAAGTGGCACTTCATGGAGAAGACATATTCTAATTTTTTATTGTAACTGATTAAGGGGCAATATGGACACCAAAGACCAGGGTAATATGGACAGGGGCGTCCATGATAACCCAATAGCAGCAAAATTTACTCCAAATCTTGATTATAATAGATAATTATGTTTCGGATGGCAAGAACTTATCTAAGAAAGTCAACCAGGGGCTTAACAGACGGGCAGACAATTGAAGAAAGCTTTGCTAATGATTCGAAGAGGTATTTCCAAGAAGGAAACATCAAGGAAACTCAAAATTCCTTCAGCAAGCCTGATAAGAAGGGTTGAAATTTGGAAGGAAGTGCCTTTAAATGAATTTGAGAATAAAGAACCAGAGGTATTTAAAGCTAATAAAGGCATTAAAAAAAACTTAAGTGGTAGTGAAGAAAACAATCTAGCTAATTATCTGACAAAAGCTAATAAGCTGCACTATGGACTCAGCCCAAAACAATGTAGTATTTAGGCCGATAAGTTTGCAACAATGAACAAGAAAAAGATTCCGAACAGCTGGGAAAATAATGAAATTGCTAGTGCAGATTGGCTTACGTCCTTCCTGAAAAGAAACCCAAGTATTTCTATTCGTTCTCCTCAGGCTACGAGCATTGCTCGGACAACAGCATTTAATCAAACAACAGTCAATGAGTTTTTTGACAATTGCTCAGCTGTGTTAGAAAAGGAGAAATTTGAAGCTTATGCTATCTGGAATGTTGATGTAACTGGTCTTACAACTGTCCACAATCCTAAGAAAGTGTTAGCTCTAAAAGGTGCTAAGCAAGTTGGTCAACTAGCATCAGCAGAGAGGGGTGAGCTTGTAACAGTATGCTGTGCAGTTAGTGCTACAGGTGTAGTGATTCCCCTCTTTATGTTCTTCCTGCATGTTCATCCCAAAGATCGTTGGGTCTCTGGTGTCCTTACTGGCACAGAAGGTGTTGCTTATGTAAGTGGATGGATGACTGTTGAAACCTATCCAAAATTTCTTAAACACCTTCAAAAGCCCACACGATGTAGAGTGGCCTCAAAAGTCTTATTTATCATGGACAACCGTGCGAGCCATATCAGCCCGGAATAAGTAGAATATGCTAAATTGAATGGAACTGTAATACTTACTATCCCATCACACACAAGTCACAAGCTTCAGCCCTTGGATAGATCTGTCTTTGGACCATTAAAAGCTCACTACAATAGAGCTGCCGATGCATGGATGCTTAACCATTTGAGTCAGCTCATCGAGACTGATAATATTGCAGAACTTTTTGGCACTGCTTTTCCACAGGCTTTATCGCCACAGAAAATTCAGTCTGGCTTCAGAGTTTCTGAAGTCTATCCCTTCAACCGTGATATTTTTACGGATGACGAATTCTTGAGCTCCTATGACCTTGATCGTGCAGAACAAGCCACTCTGAGCATTAATCCTCATGAAAGCAATCATCTCTCTAAGCCAAGCACATCTTATAGTGCATCTTCAGAATTACGAGAAATAACCCCTGTAGGCCCAAATATCTCCCTTGAAAAGATTTCTCCTCAACCTAAAGCCAGTGCCAGAAAAAAATATTACCTGCCGCAAAAGGACCTGTCGAGATCATTATAGCCACTGACATGCCTGTTAAAAATCAACTGATGAAAGACTTCGCTGAATGAAAAGCATAGGCTAAGGGAAAGAAAAAAGTGAAAAGTAACAAGGCAAAAATTAGCAAGAAAAAAGGGAAAAAGGCACTTAGTTTTGACACCGTAGAGAGTAGTCAGGATGAATGGAAGAAGAATTTAATCTAAGTGACTCAGATGATGAAATTATGCATGCAGATGTCGTGGGAGACATTGACTATCAAAAAATGAAAACTGGGGACTATGTACTTGTCTTAGAGGGAAAAGTAGGGAAATTCCTAACCTACTCAATTGGGAAGATAGTTTCACAGGAGCAAGATAAATATAAGGTACTCTATTTGAAAAGACTTGTGCCTTGAAATGAATTTTACGAGAACAGATTAGAATTTTACGTTCGACAGAGCAAGCATTAAAGTAAACATAGGGCCTCCATCATTTACTGGTGGCATTACGCGACAAGCAGAACAGTTTGCTTTTCAAGTGAACGTCCCAATTTGACATCAACTAGTCCTGATTGCTTAAAGTGCCACAGCTGAACAGCTGAGCTGAATTAAAACCTAAAGGTAAATATTGCCTAAGTTGTCACTGCATTCCTGATTTCTTATGCTTCTCTTTTACTCTCTTTATTACTTCTGATTTTCGCTCTTTTATTTATGACTTTAGCAACCCAGGATATAATGGACACCAGTGTCCGAATTACCCATACCAAGTGTCCATTATACCCCGGTAATCCAGGTATATGGACACTTTTGCCACTTTTCGTTTGATCACTTCCCATGAGAATCTGGTAAGAGGTACGAATTTCTTATGAATATATCAAATAAAGCTAACATACTGAAGTTAATGATGGTAGAATCGGACGTGCAAAAAAGAGTCTCACTGAAAAGTTATTTACAAACCTGTGAAAAAGTGTCCACAACGCCCTGGTCTCCCTAAATAAAACGAAGAGAAATAACAAAAACCTAACGAATGTTTTGCTCGTATATAACAAGCTGTCCTCGGTGTAAAAAAGAAACTAGAAACTAAAACTTGAAAACATAACTAAAAAATATGAATGTAACTAAAATAGATTGAAATAAAATATATAATATACAATTAACCTACATTTTAATTTGCAGCTACCTCCATCGAATCCCGAAAGTAACAGATTAAAAATTTAGAATAACAAGTGAACTAAGATATATTTTTGCAGCATAATTTTATGCAAATCTTTTGATGCTGGTATTATTTTAGGTTTGATACTCGAACCAATCCCATGGACATGTTTTCAAAAAATGAACCCATATTTAAAAATAAATCATTGCAAACAGTCCAAGAGGTTAGTTCGAGTATCAAAACTAAAAGAATAGGAGCATCAAAAGTTTGCATAAAATCATTTTGCAATGATATATCTTAATTCATATGTTATTTAAAATTTTTAATCCAGTTGCTTCTGTGATTTGATGGAGGTAGCTGCAAATTGTAAATGTAACTTAATTGTATATTATACATTTTATTATAATCTATTTAGTTATATATATATTATTATATTATGTCTTTAGTTTTAGTTTCTAGTTTCTTTTTTACGCTGAAAACGCTGTGTTATATACGGACAAAATATTCGTTGGATTTGTGTTGTTTCTCCTCGCTTTATTTACTGGCCACAAACCTGTTTGTCGTTTTTATATTCTTTTCTTTGTTTTTGATCGTATTCTAGTCCAAGAAAAATACAGGGCATTAACAAAAGGCTTCTCAATATGTCTTTTTTTCGTCATGCTATAGCAGAAACTGCGTTTTGTGTACAAAATGGTCCATAAAAGATAAATTTATTGAACAAAAATAAATTCCTAAGTTCTCATTTTTCGCCCTTTGCACCGATCGTAACCCTGACTCTTATAATTGCAAAATTTACGAGGACAGACGGTTCGTTCCTAAACAAACTCAGTTGGTTATAAAATTTAGTATTATTCTTCTTTTTTTTGTCCAAATCCAAGCTCCTTTAGAGTACCAATTTACTTTAGGTTTTTCTTGGTATCACTAATTCTCCCCCCCCCCTTATTCTGGACGAATTGATTTTCATTTTGCCTCGGATTGACGACCGAGAATAGCAAAATTTAGTAATCCATCCTGTTTCATATGTAAAATGTTGCCAAGCCGCATTAAGGTAAGGACAAAATCAATGGTTTAAGCCAAATTTGCAAATGAAATGACATAAAGTATTTTATGCCACCAAAAAGGCATGGACAAATTTTGCGTTGTTCAAAATATTGCCGGGTCTTCTTGCTAAAGGCTGGATTTTGACACCTAGCAGCATTCTTCAGATTTAATACTCAGGTAAGTCGATACCTGCCTCAGTGACTTCAGGAGATAGGACTCGAAACATCTCCAGCTGAAACAAGTTGTGAGTTGCTGCATCATGGAGTCTCCCCTCCAAATATGGGTTACTCAGCAAGAAGTTGGCCAAATAAAAGCGTAAGTCGATGTGCAACATCATCACAGCAGTATACTGGCTGTTTTTTCGGTCTGACAGTCAAAGAAAATCATAGGACAGATCATCGTCAACGAACGCTGAACTAGATGTACTGACTATTTCTTTGTCTTGGCTGTAAATCTGTAATATGAGACCTCTCGATCAGACCTATCAACCCCAACCAGAAATGTATTGTATTTGGCCTCAGTTCGTGAGCACTAGATTTCAGAGTAAGACATTAGGCTTACGATATAGCACCTTGTAGTTTTTTCTTTGTCTACCCTTTTGTAATTAGATACAAGCAATACAGGTTCACAGTTGAATAGTAACCTTGTAATGCAGTTCTATGATCTGAGTAATCTGACTCCAGTTCTATGATCTGAGAGAACAGAGATCGTATATTAGTGGAAAATTTGTCATACCCAGCAAAGTCTTCCTTATCATGCTGCATGCATTCAGTTTGCTCAATCAGTAAATCAAGCAAATTGAACGGCTTTGAATCTCTATAAGAGTAAATATTTGACCTTGACAAGAGCATCTCATTAACACGGAGATTACTTCCAGTACTATGTCCATGTGGTTTTGGGTCGGCACTGTAGGTCTCTTTGGGACGGCCATATCCTCTGATCAACCTTCAATCCAAAAATTGAAAAGGACAACTCTTAAAACCTATGGGGAAGGCTTGCTAGGTACATACTTTCTCAATTAGAAAGCTCCACCAAATGGAGTCATTATTTATTTATTGAGCAGTTCCTAGCTTTGGCAGGAGAAAGTGATCATTTTTAAAGATCGTAATCAGTTGATCGACTTTCCAAAGCCTTGTTTCCCTCTGCTCTTTCAAAATTTGGTAATCACGAACGAAGTTGAAGTTGGTTCGAATGGTAAAAAAGGATCGCTTGATACAAGCTCAGAAATTTTATTAAAAATACAGACCAGTACTTCCAGATTGTGAAAATTTCCGATTCTCCATCATGATAGTTATATCAGAGAACATTTCATCTATACCGGAGTCAATGACTGTTTTTATTAGTTTCCTGAATCATCTTGTAATTAATTGTTAATGTAATTTACTAAGAATTCCGCGTCAAAATACTGTGAAAAAAAATCTTCTTGTGGGTCCATTCTGGATGTGAGCCACAATCTACTATGAACTTTATTGTTACCTTGCTTTGTCTAAACTTTGAGCCAGTAAAAAACAGCTTCATTGCTGTTTTGTATTTGAATATCGATGTTAAAGATGAGTTACCTGCTACATCACTTGCTTTGTCAGTGTTGTAGCTAATGATATCAAACTCTGACAGTGTCCTACTCCAAAAAGAGCGCCTTAGCTCCGCCTTCAAGTTCAACTGAGAGACAGACGCGTGCAATCGCCTCGATTGACCAAAACAACACCAGTTGATGTTACCTTTCACTTTGATTGAGACCAAATTAAATAATGAGTGATAGTGAGATAAACATTGGATTAGTTGATGAGGATTATAATCGTGAGAGGCGTGGAAGGCAATATAAAGCTCACTTGCGTCGCAGAATACTCTCAAGTGATAGTGATCAAACAAATGGCTCTCGGAGCCCAGAGTTTCAAACTTGTGCTCGATATGGCTCTCGAAGCCCTGAAATTAGCTCTAGGAACGAAAAATCCTGCTCTCAGAGCCCCATTAAAATCCATGACACAAAGCGGAAGGCTTCTCCGGAAAAGCACAAAGGTAAAAGATTAAAAGAAAACACGTCAATTGAAGCTCTATTCGAAAAGATTTCTGAAGAACGTTATAGTACCAAAGAGGGCCCCAAGATCCATAAGAAACTTGCCAAAGTTGCAAATAGAGCTTTCTCTGAGCCTTTGGAAATGGAGAAGCTAAAAGATTTATTTGAGCGCCACCCTAGGCCTGCGAGTACTGATAAAATTGTTGTTCCAAGAATGAATAGGGAAAATTGGGCTACTCTCTCATTAGAGGCTAAACAGAGGGATGTGAAAGCACTTCAAGTGCAGCGGACAATTGTTCACTCAATATTTTGTGTTTTAGAGGCAGGAAATGCGATTGTTGAGCTTGAAAATTAGCTTATCAAAGAAATGGTTGTCAAAAACCTAACGGATGCAGTTCACATGCTTGGCCTCACCAATTATGATCAAGCCTAAAAAGACGTCATGCGATGAAATTCGAAGTGAGCCAAGATTCCACTGTAGCATCAGCTTTATGTGCTCCTGAAGTCAAAGTCTCGCAGTTTCTTTTTGGCAAACATATTGCCAAAACAGCATCTAAAGCCAAATCCGTTGCGGATTTGAAAAACTAAATAACATACAAGGGGGGGGGGGCTACCGTTATCGCCGATGGCAGAACGAGGCCCCCCGTCCAAATTATCGCAGAAAGCAGGGCCAGAACCGTCAAGAGAGGTCCAAATTCCAGAAGTTCCAGAAAAGGGATCGCAAATAACTGGTTTGTACTATTTAACATATCTCACCCTTGATTTTTATGATTTTGTTGTAAATTTCAATGGGCAGTCACAACATTTGACTGATAACTTTGAAGCGGAGAGAACTAGTGAGTACGTCTCAAAATGGCAGTCAATAACCAGTGATTTGAATATTCTAAATATTGTAGCCTCAGGCTATAAGATTGAATTTGAGAAATCACAATTAAAAGCTTGGAAAACAAAAAACAAAAGTTTTACGTTTGAAGAAATACAGGCTATAACAAAAGAAGTTGATATTTTATTGTATAAAGGTGTTATTGTTAAAGTACCTGAGTTCAGAATGAAGGTAATACGTAGCCGCTAGCGAATGTTTCTGTTTTATATTCTATATTTTCAGCTGTGTTTTTTTGTCAAACAATGGTCGCCAGTTTCTATCGAATATAACTCAAGCGAATTTATTTCAATCGGCCTTGTCTTCTCACTTTTTTAGTTCTCGAAAACGTCATTTTTGCACAGGGCTACTTCTGAATGTTCAGAAAACGGCAAGATAAAGGAGTTGTTAAACAATTTTAATCACTTGACCAACCAGTTGACTGAGTGGTTAAGGAGATCGACGTCTTTTGTTTAACTTTAAAACCATGTAGATCAAAATAGACATTTTGTTGCTACAGCCGTTCGGACCTTGTCGCACCCAAAGATCCTTAATAGCTACCAAAGATCGACGACTCGCATCTTTTTCGCATAACTAATGAAAATGCTGAAGTGAAAATGAATCTCTATGATTGGTTCTTTACTTTTCGACTAAGATTGGTAGCTGTATCGATAATCGATACAAAATTTCGCTCTGTTGACATTCTCATGACGATTTTTTTCTGCCATCTCTTCAAATTGAACTAGCACTAAACCTAATTTATTGGTAGCGTTAATGTCAAAGCTGGAAATACCTGCAGAACTCATGCAGGTAACAGACCGCTAGGTAGCAGAACAAACAAGGACAAATTTCACAGGTTTTTTGGCACTTTTTTTCACAGGTTTTGAAAATTCATAGTGGCAACCCTGTATATTGGCTAATTTCCTAGAGGGACACTAAAAGTGTCCTTTTTTTGACTGATTTGGACACTTTTGTCCCTAAAAGTTTTGCCAACCCTGTTCTGGGAAGGTCATATCTAGAATGTCAAAACAATGTCTATGAAACAGCGAAATTACTGTCAGAGCTGGGTTTTGTGATTTACCCAGGAAAGTCAGTTCTTATGCCAAGCCAACAAATAGATTTTCTGGGAGGCCCCCCGTCCAAATTATCGCAGAAAGCAGGGCCAGAACCGTCAAGAGAGGTCCAAATTCCATAAGTTCCAGAAAAGGGATCGCAAATAGCTGGTTTGTACTATTTAACATACCTCACCCTTGATTTTTATGATTTTGTTGTAAATTTCAATGGGCAGTCACAACATTTGGCTGATAACTTTAAAGCGGAGAGAATTAGCGAGTACGTCTCAAAATGGGAGTCAATAACCAGTGATTTGAATATTCTAAATATTGTAGCCTCAGGCTATAAGATTGAATTTGAGAAATCACAATTAAAAGCTTGGAAAACAAAAAACAAAAGTTTTACGTTTGAAGAAATACAGGCTATAAGAAAAGAAGTTGATATTTTATTGTATAAAGGTGTAATTGTTAAAGTACCTGAGTTCAGAATGAAGGAAATACGTTGTATTTCTACCGTTTTTTACGGTCCCAAGGAAAGCTGGGTCTACTCGGTTTATTCTGAATCTTAAAAAGAAATTAAATGAAAACATTAATTATTACCATTTTAAAATAGAAAGTGCTCATTCTGCTGTTCTTTTAATGACAAAAAATAGTTATATGGCCTCTATTGACCTAGTTGATTGTTATTAATCATGCCCTGTTGACTTTGATGATTAAATGTGGCTTTGTTTTGAAGTAGAGTGTTGTTATGCGTTCATTTAATGCCAAACGGAGCATAATCTGCTCCAAGGGTTCTTAAGAAACTTATGAAACCCGTTTTCTTCGAGCTTTGAAGAAAATGGAATTTGTCAGTTGTGTATTTAGATAATTCTCTCCTTCTGGGACTGGGATGCCAAATGGACAATTTTAGTGGCTTTTGGACACTTTTCCACTCTAAGGGTCACCGGGACACTATTGGGTCAAGAAAGGCAGCTTTTTGAAAAAAAAGACACTTTTTGGACATTTGTCCAAATCAAAACCAAATGTCTTTATTTTCTTCTTTTATCATAAATACGACTGCTTTTAATTTGTACTCTACTTTTAATCTTTGGTAACGGCTTGGGGGTTTTACTTAGATTTTTTGCGCCCTGCGCGAATACCATTTGTCAAACGAATAGTAATAGGACCTAAAGTCTTAACCAATGTGGTATGCTAGAACTATCGAATCCATCTTTTTCTTCTATCTTACGGTTGACGTTTGTCATCAAGTCGGTCAAATTCAAGGACCCACCTACTGCTGGTGGCGAAGTCACCAAGGCTGCTGAGAAGGCTGGAAAGAAGAAGTGAATGGCCATTCCCTGCTGGCACGCTCCGCGTAAATCCCTGTGGCGTGTAGCCGTGTGCATATGGCTATTATTACACTGCTGCCATAGAAAGAAAGGAGTTTCGCAGAAAAGCTGTGTTGCGGCTCTATTCTATTTATAGCCGCCAGCGAATGTTTCTGTTTTATATTCTATACTTTCAGCTGTTTTTTTTTTGTCAAACAATGGTCGCCAGTTTCTATCGAATATAACTCAAGCGAATTTATTTCAATCGGCCTTGTCTTCTCACTTTTTTAGTTCTCGAAAACGTGATTTTTGCACAGGGCTACTTCTGAATGTTCAGAAAACGGCAAGATACAGGAGTTGTTAAACAATTTTAATCACTGCACCAACCAGTTGACTGAGTGGTTAAGGAGATCGACGTCTTTTGTTTAACTTTAAAACCATGTAGATCAAAATAGACATTTTGTTGCTACAGCCGTTCGGACCTTGTCGCACCCAAAGATCCTTAATAGCTACCGAAGATCGACGACTCGCATCTTTTTCGCATAACTAATGAAAATGCCGAAGTGAAAATGAATCTCTATGATTGGTTCTTTACTTTTCGACTAAGATAGGTAGCAGTATCGATAATCGATACAAAATTTCGCTCTGTTGACATTCTCATGACGATTTTTTTCTACCATCTCTTCAAATTGAACTAGCACTAAACTTAATTTATTGGTAGCGTTAATGTCAAAGCTGGAAATACCTGCTGACCTCATGCAGGTAACAGACCACAAGGTAGCAGAACAAACAAGGACAAATTTCACAGGTTTTTTGGCACTTTTTTCACAGGTTTTGAAAATTCATAGTGGCAACCCTGTATATTGGCTAATTTCCTAGAGGGACACTAAAAGTGTCCTTTTTTTGACTGATTTGGACACTTTTGTTCTAAAAGTTTTGGCAACCCTGTTCTGGGAAGGTCATATTTAGAATGTCAAAACAATGTCTATGAAACAGCGAAATTACTGTCAGAGCTGGGTTTTGTGATTTACCCGGGAAAGTCAGTTCTTATGCCAAGCCAACAAATAGATTTTCTGGGTTTTATGTTAGATTCACGATCAATGCGTATTTTCCTGCCGGAACGAGAAATTAAAAAGGTTATAGATTTCGTTTCAAAAATTCTTAGCCAAGAATTGACTACGATTCGAGAATTGGCCAAAACTTTAGGCGTTCTTGTTTCAACATTCCCAGCAGTGGAATTAGGGCCTTTAGATTACCAGAAAGCGGAATCGTTGAAAACTCAAGCACTAAAGTATGAGAGGGGTGATATTGCGGCAAGGCTAATTTTAACATCCGATGTAAATTCGGATCTTCAATGGTGGTTGGACATTGCCAATTATGCTTCTAGAGCAATTGAGCCTAGATCAATTGACAAATATTTGTGTAGTGATGCGTCGAAACTAGGTTGGGCACTCGTGGATGAATATTCCATGAAAACGGCCACAGGTGAATGGTCCTCAGAAGAGAAAAGATTTGATATCAATGTTTCAGAAACGAAGGCTGTTTATCAGGGATTAAAATTTTTTGCTCAGGATATTAAAGACATGCATGTCCGGATGCGTTCTGACAATACAACCATAGTAGCTTACATAAATAAAATGAAAGGATAAAAATTTTCAGATTAAGCCATTTGTTTCTTGGAAACCAGATTCAGAATGTTCTTTTTCGTAGATGCATTTGCAATGAATGGGAAGCCTTATTTCTTTTATGCATTCCCCCCATTTAGTTTACTTCTGAGGACCCTTCAGAAGGTGGAAACAGATCAGGCCACTGGTATTTTGATCTTTCCAAATTGGACCACACAAGTATGGTATCCTTTACTATTAAATCTTTTAATAGGAAGTCCCATATTTCTGCCAAATATGGCTCTGGCCTACAAATATGGCCTACAAATATGCAGCACTAAATTTGAAACAGGATCTTTACTCTGAGAAAATGTTCAGAAGAAATCTCACAGTTGCGAAGAAAGTTGAAATGAATGAGAAACAAGCCTTATGTAGGAAAACTGTTCCCCAAGAAATCAAGAGTGGATGGAGGACCCTTATTGAGACTAAGTTCACCAAGACGACAGTAGAGAAGTTCAAAAGTCTACTCTGGAGAATAGTCTTCCTCAACATCTGGGATGAATCGGGATGATTATACACAATGGAATCACTGCTTTCACAACACCAGAGAAGATGGGGCTTCTGAAAGAACATCTCGTTACAAATGTTCCTTAACAAAATTCTCGTCAAAATAGATCTACTATGCAGCCTACACAGGATCCCCCCCCCCCCCCCCCCCTAAAACTCACATTGAACTTGAGGAATAATTCAAACCTGGTGCTATGGGCCAAAACAAAATTCAAAGTGATATGTTGTCAAATATGTCTCCTCTGCTTAAGACTTAAATCTTAACTTTATTTGATAGGTCCCTCAAGGAAAGACATATTCTTTCGCTCTGGAAAAAGACTGCAGTAATCCCAATCCTGAAGCCCCAAAAGGACATAGGGTGACCAAAATCATATCTCCCAATTGCCCTGACTTCATGTCTTTTCAAGCTAATGGAGAGACTGATCAAAAAGATAGTTCGATCAGCAATTGAGAATTCAGTCCAACCAGAACGAATTGGCTTTCTTCCCCAATGCAGTACAATTTGCAGTCTTGTGAGACTTGAAAATCAAATAAAACAGGGATTCCACATAGAAAAAGAAACTCTAGCTGTTTTTCATGATATGACAGCAGCATTTGACAGAGTGAATGTTCATATTCTTATGACAAAACTACGGTTCCTAAAGTTTAACTTCCATGTTTTGGAATGGATTGAACGGTTTCCGACCGAAAGGGAAATAGAAATAACCTTAGAAAATCAGACATCTGTTTTTTTTTTAATAGCCCAATTACTACTTGTCTCCCTCAAAGAGGGGTCCTTAGCAGCGTTTCCAACAAGGTACAATTGTACCGTTTTAGGTACAATTTAGAGGTCCTGGTACAATGTGGTATATTTGAAATTTTTTTGGTATAATCAAAATTTTAACGTCGTTCACATCTCTTGAACAACGTTATTGGGGATGTTGGTTTCAAAGATCTGTGCAAAATCAAAAAGAAGCAGACATTCTTGATAATAGTTGATGAAAACAAAGGCTTGAGTAACAAAAAGAGCCTGGTTACAGTTGTTCGCCATCTTGATCTGAATGGTGTTGATCGGGAAGACAGTTTTCCTGTAAGATACTGTCTTCAGCAATGTAAAGCTGAAGATATTTACCAGGCCATAACTAAACGATTTTTTTTTTAAGAAATTGGAGCTCCAAAGGCAAAAGTAATAGGATCTGCAGCAGACAATGTGTCGGTTATGATGGGCGAGAAAGGTGGTGTTTAGGCGAAACTGTCAGAAGACTGCTTCAGTTTATTGGTACTTTGTTGTTCATGCCATTCCATTCACATACGTGCTAGTACTGCCGGCAAACAATTGCCAAAAGAAATTGAAGATTTTTTCAGGATGTATACAGCTATGTTTTTCAGAGCATAAAGCGGGCCAGTGAGATTTTAGAATTGCAAAAGTAAATGGAGCTGAAAGAACATCGAATTTTGAGGCATATAACAACTCGATGGTTGCCTAGACAAGCCGTTGTAGCTCTATATTTGGAGCAGTGGAATTGCTTAACTTTATTCTTCCGTGCAGAAAGTCTTAAAGAGGCCAACAAGCCGGGTAAGGCCACTGCCATACTACAACATCTGCTGTCAGCGGTTTTCAAGGCTTACTTTAACTTCTTGGTGTATATTTTTAAGTACATCGAAAACCTAAACAAGCAATTTCAGGCAGAGGACACCCAGATTCATCTTGTCTATAATCGTTTTCCTGTGTAGAAGTGTAGAAGACAGTAGCATCCCACTTTTTGCTGCCTAGTTATACCACAGAAAGTAATTCTTGCCTCATAAGCCCACATGGCACCAACTACTGCGTCGATGTCAAGGACGTGAAATCTGAATCTATCAGAGTGCGAAACTATTTTCTCTACACAAATAAATCTCAGATGTATTTATTCAATAATTGTTAACATAGTTATCGGCCAAAATTCCTATATATTCTCCTTATTTTATAAACCTCCTCCATTTCCGACCTCATGTTTTTGTAATCTGTTTGATGATTTTTCTAATTTTATTAACCTACCCCATAAAAAGGCAATAGTTCTTGGGGACTTTAATTGCAATCTACTCAATGTTGGTAAAAATATTGAATCTGACACTTGTTTTGAATCGGTAACCGCGTGTGGTCTTTTACCCACAATTTTTTCCCCATTAGAGTCGATCCTGTGAGATCAAGTTCAACATTAATTGATAACATTTTTGTATCCACTTCCCTGGGAAATGACCTGTCCTCAAATGCAATATTTTGGATCTGTCAGACCATTTTCCTATTTACTTGTCACTACCTTTGCAACCACTACCTCTACACTCTAGAATTAATATCCCAACACCCACTAGAAACTACAGCTCTGCAAATATAACCTATTTTATTGATTGCCTAAGAACCACTGACTGGTCCGATGTCTTAAATTGTCAAGAGGTAAATTCTGCTACAAATGGTTTTGCGCAAAGGCTAAGTGAGATTATCCATTCAAATTTTCCTATTCGTAAACCTAACCGGAAAAATATCCCTATATGTCCCTGGATGTCAAATAGCCTCATTGTCTCCTCATATCGTAAAAACAAATTATATAAGTTAGCCTGTAAGACCAGTAGTGATATTGACCTATCAAATTATAAAAATATAAAAAGTTATACACTAAACTCATCCGTAAAGCGAAGAAAAATAATTATTATACAACAATTCTCAATTGCAAAGGAAACCTGAAAAAGATTTGATCCACCATTAATGATACACTCTCAAAAATAGAAAATCAAAGTCTATACCTCTTCGCCTTAAAGACACAAATGGTAGATTAATTGACCCTTTACATGCACCTGACGCATTTAATAATTATTTTTCCAATGTTTCTCATACTGATTCCCGCTCCTCCTTACAGGCTGTATTCCCCTGCTTCTATCCTAGATCCATGTTTTTCTGCCCAACTGATAGCAATGAGGTACTTCAAATCATCGGTTCTCTCCCTAATAGTTTTTACTCCTGACTGTCTTGGATTAAGTAATAAGCTCCTGAAGACCATATCTCCTTTTGTTTATGAGCCCATAAAGCATATTGCCAACCTATCTTTAACCCACGGAGTTTTCCCTGATTTACTAAAGTCAGCCATTGTTATTCCAGTTCTTAAAAAGGGCGATCCAACTGAGATAGGTAATTATCGTCCAATCTCAATTCTTCCTGTTATATCCAAAGTTCTCGATAGAATCATCTTCAGACGTCTGTCTCCCTTTCTGTTTGACAGTCAGCACTCCATTTCTTTGATTTCTCCTCACCAATATGGCTTTAGGCCGAAATTTTTAACTTCTCATGCTCTAAGTGACGCCACACAGTTCATACGCCCACATCTCAACCTTAAAAAAACTGTATTGGGGTTATTTTTGGATTTTTCTAAGGCCTTTGACATGGTCGATCACAGTATTTTAATAAGTAAATTAAATAGTTGCGGTAATCGTGGTGTTCCCCTCTCTTGGTTTGATTCTTATCTATCTGGAAGGGTATAGAGTGTGAGCCTAGGTGAAGTATCCTCTCAGCCCTTACTTGTTCGGAGGGGTGTCCCGCAAGGCTCCGTTCTAGGCCCTATTTTATTTCTCCTATATATCAATGATCTTGTTATGGACATGGGCCCTTCAGTGTATCCTGTATTATTTGCTGATTACAGCAACTTCTTCATCACTGGCTCCAATTTACCATCGGCAATAACCTCTGCCCAAGTCCTTCTGAACAGAGAGTCCAGGCGTGGTGCCTTACGAATAACATGACCATTAATAGCAAAAAAAGTTAAATAGTATTATTCAGAACCCCCTACAACAAAGACGTAATTCAACCTGCTCTTGGTCTCAGATACTCCTCCAACATCCTCCCACAAGTGGAGGTTGCCAAGTCTCTTGGTGTATTTATTGACTCATGCTTATCATTCTCTAATCATATTTCTTACATCACAGCAATAATTTTGAGACAAGTAGCTATGATTAACCGTGTGAATTATTTTCTTCCTCCTGACATCCTAGTTACCCTCTATTATTCCTTTCTTTTTCCTTACCTTTCTTATTGCAGATCAGTTTGGGGAAATACAAAACGGTCCTTCACTAAAAAACACAAATTTGCCCATAACCGTGCCATTAAAGCAGCTTTTAGGCTTCCCCGTCTATATCCAACCCGTGATTTGTATTCAGATTTTGGTATAGCTCCACTTGATCAAATCATACAAAAACTAAACTTATCGCTTGCTTACTCTGCTTTCCACAATAATCTTCCACCTCAACTACTAACCTATTATAATATTAATAATTCGGAAGCCCACTGTCTCCGTTCATCCAATAGAGCCTTTAAAATTCCTAAATGCGTTTCTAGTGCTGCCCAGCAATCTCCCATTTACAAATCTGTTATTCAATGGAACAAAATACCCTCCAGTGTTGAACTAGCCACAAGTTTCTGCAAGTTGTATAAAAATATAACAAAACTTGATAATATAATTTAATCTTTCCATTATTAACCAATTTGCTTTAATTACCCATGTTTTATTCTTCTATTTTTTTCAGTGTTACTTTAATTTTTTCTTTTTTTGGTCCTTAACAAGTTATCTTCTAGGATCTTTATTATTATTATGTCTGTGTTATGTTTTTTCTTGAATAAAATTGAATTGAATTGAATTAAGTGGAAGTGATCTTTGCCAAAGAAAAGGTATCTCTAGCTGCTGCAGATAAGGTTAAAAAGAATGTAGGAAATTTCTGATTGTGCTCTGCGATGAGATGAGAAAGCGTTTTTTCAACTCCAGGTATTCATCGGTAAGAAACTTCGATAGGCTTCATCTAAGCTATACTATGGGAGTAGAGTAAAATCAGCCAAACCTGGCACCACTTCTGGCTCAATTTCCGAATTTACTGAGTGATAATGACCTGGAAGATATCATCCAAGAGTGGAAGAGATTACCCACTGGCTCTGAGCTTAGTAGTTCAATTGACTCAGATCCAGCTGTGTTTTGGACTCAGGTTTACAGGCAAAAAGATGTTAGTGCGTCAAAGCGTTTTCCTCTGCTTGGGCGTTTAATTTTAGGCCTACTTGTTCTCCCACACGCTTCCGCTGCTGCTGAGCAAACTTTCTCAGATGTCAATCTGAACAAAACCCGCATTAGAATCGTCTCGGTTTCATCACCAGGAACGACCTTCTCAATGCAAAACGAATCATCTCAAAGAATCGGTGACCACCCTTGAAAGCGGTTTTGGATTCCAACTGGAAAAACTGTAGAAGGGAATATGAAAAAGTCGGGCTACAAGAAGAAACAATAGAAAAAAATACCAACTAGCACAACAGTTCCTCTTTTTTTAATGTTAGTTTTATTACCTTTGTATGGTTTGACCTGAATTCTTGTGCAATATAGTCGAAATACTTCTGTTGAATTAATTTAGTTATAATCAGTAAAATCGACCAAGAGCTTATGTAGGATAACCAGTGAATTTTGTGGTCAACGCGTAACTCGCCAGTGGGTAGTCTACTCCGTGGACCCATGCAAATCTGTGGTATTAGCCACTTTCATGGCGTGATAGCTGATATGTTTTGTTTGTAGCTTCTGGCCCTCGTTACTCTTTCTATAGGTGAATTATAAGTTATTGACACTGCGTTATTGGCCTTCTTACTTTATCCATTATTCGCCTTAATGCCCAAAGTTTCGAAAGAAAAGATTAACCCCAACAATCAGATTCGAAAACGCTTTCAAAATGTTTACTGAAACCTTCTTCTAAAATGCTTTTAGCGGTTTGGGTCTGCTATTTCGTTAAGCTGAGAAAGTCTTTTGTAGCATTCTACATATTTCAAGCTATGAGGTTGCAACTGCCTTGGGTTTATTTTTCCTGCTCTTGCCCTAGAGCTTTTTCTCAGTTTTCAGCAAAATCAATTAAATTTAACTACCGGCGAGCTTTTATCTGCTCGCCGGAGAAATTTCTGCTGTGGTCCAACTTTGGTCGGAAAAATGGTACAATTTATCTCAAAGCGTTGGCAACGCTGATCCTCAGCCCTCTATTGTTTATAGTTTATTGCCGTGATATAAATCTGGTAAATCGACAGACCCTATTGGATTTTACGTTATATTTATATGATGATGAGAATGCAGTTGCAGCCTCCTTTCGGGATAGGGGATACCTTAAGGCTACAGTCCAAAATCCTTAGAATACTTGCAAAGTTGTATAGTGGAAAATACAAGTTATTCTTAACAGAAAAGTCGGTAAGTGTCCCATTCTCGAGAAAAAATCAATCAAGCGTTCATCCCCCAATAGTGTAATTGGCAGGCGTAAGCATTCGACAGCCAGAAAAGTTTTGTTACCCGGGAGTATTTCTGGATTCAAAAATGCTATGGACAGACCATATTGACTATCTTGTTGGTAACCTGAAGAGCAGGACAAATCTCATCAACACAATTTGCCTTTCTTTCAGAGGAGCTCCATATTCCTGTGTATCAAAACTAATTGGTGCAACAATCACCAGAAACTTGACTATAGTAGTGTTATATACCGAGAAGCAACTAAACAAAACCTCCAGAAAGTAGGTTCAGCTTTTAATCAAATTGTCTCAAGAGCCCTGGGATGCTTAAAGACTACTCCCATTCAAGATCTTACCCAGAGTTCTTAAAGAAACAATCAGTCAATTCTTAGCGCTCTTAAAGGAAGCGAATTAGTTCGAATCGGTAGTAAATTCGGTGACAACTTGATTTTAATATTAAATTCGATAAAAAAGGAGGAGAAAATGATCTATTCCGTGCTGTTATGTATAACCTTCCCAAACGACTTTCTGCAGATTTGATTATTCTAATATGGTGTGTGTGTCTGTAGTTCCAAGGAGGTTGTTTCTATTGCCCAAGCGTCGTCACCGAGAAAAAAAAAAGGTTTATTTTAAGCCTAGGGCTGCTGACTATTTCTAACTGAATAAATTACACTTGAATTGCTAGTTAAGGCTGGATTCTGTGGTATTAGAATCCTTTAGTCCAAATTATCAAATCAGGTAAATCTACTAATTAGGTTAGAAATGGGAGCATCACTGTTACGAACTTTATTTGATTAGTCAAGATATTTCAAATGGTATGCAAGAAAGTAAATTAAAAGCGTCTAAACTCGGAATAACCACAACGGATTAGAAACATTTTTCTGTTTAACCCAAAACAAGGTATTTTCTAATTATCTCTTGTAACAAGAATTAGTCTTCCTTGGACCTTAGATAAATCTTCCTTGGACCTTAGATATCCTTGAATGAATTTCCCTAGACTGAAACGAACTTCAGGTTCTTAGCTTGACTAACAAAACGTCTCTCTCTCTCTCACCTTTTAGTATATACTTATCGGTTATCTTGGCTGTATATGCGGCCAAAACAGAGTTAGAAGCTCGGTAAACTTCTCCTCTGGATTCAGACTCTATGGTATATACCTTAAAGTACGAATATAGGCGTAAAAAGAATTGGAGTCGAGGGAATTTCAAATTTTGTGTGTGGAAATACTGTGCTTGAGTTCCACGAAACAGTAACTTTGGAAAAGGCAAAAGATCTTAAAGGCTTCTCTCCTTGTTGTGAGTTTTTCGACCTTAAACCCCCAGTTATCCTGAGCTTATTCCACAAATTTTATGCTTTTGGGAAGGAATTCACTCGAATTTTTAAAATTCATTGATCTTAGATTATATTATCCTTCCATAATGTTGGTTTTTAGATTGACCCAGCCTTAAATAAGAAGAAGTATAAGGAAGAAATCATAGAACCCGTAGCCCCACAAAAGGAACATCTAAAAGGGATGCTAGACTATTAAGGGATAACCATATCCTTCTGCTGTGGTCTCAATATACTTTATTACTATTTTTTATCAAATAGATTTTGTCGTGGTAACTATACCACGCCAAAGATGTAAGCCCTCCAAGGAGAAGATACTGCACTAACTAAAGTTAGGGCCAAAACCCAAAGAGTTTCGCTTGATAACTTAATGCAACACAAATTTAGGATTCTTTAGGTATTAACCATGTGACTAAAAGTTTTTACAATTTTATCTGGATATTAAATTCAAAGAAGTTGAGACATACAGGTGGGAAGAAAGGTTACTTACCAAAGCTACATTCCTTTCTAACTAGATCTCGAGACAAGACCACCTTTTAGACGTTCCAGACCCTAGATTTTTATTTGCTTAGTGCTGTTTAGCTCTTAAATGACATTTGTTAGACAATAGTTTTTGTCTCATCCTCTTTTTAAATATGAGCCAATCACAGCCTTTAGTTGAATTAGTCTTTCTTTCATTCTTAGATTGTTTAAAAAAAAACCGTTATGTTTCGTTTTTCCACTTTTTGCGTATTTTCCTACTAGTAATGTTAACCTGCATTATATCCTGTGATTTATTGAAGGTCAACGGACGTTCAATACTTGAAACAAAGATAGTTACTTCAAATTTTATGGCTAGGTGATTTACCGTGGCAATCTAAAGAGAAAGTATGATATGTAAAAATTGTGTCTCTATCTCTAATTTATTAGAATGTGGATTCCTTGAAATTGGTTTACTGAAGTTACACAAAATTAAGGTTTTCTTTCATTTACCAAAATTACACAAAAACAAGGCTTTCTCACAACCTCTCACATTTAAATTCTTAGTACAATTTTTGTCTTAAAAGAAAAAAAAAACAAAAATTTACTAGGAATCATTGTAATTCAATCTCTCCTTGAGCTACTGTTAAATGAAATCCCTGAGACTTTTAGTCTCGGTAATCCGTCCATATTTTTTTTAGTTTATTGAATATCAGTCCAATTGAAATGAGTCATTGTAGATATAGAGAGTGTAAAAAATTGAAAATAAATGTCCGATATGACGTTATTTGTTATCCTTTGTCTTCTTGTAAGGAAATGTGTTGTTTTCTCAACTCATCTAGACCAATCCTTGTGTTAGAGCTGTTCTGAAAATATATAGAAAGTGAATATTCCCAATCATTACTTATCCCAGCTAGGGAAAGATTTCCCTTTAGGCCTGTTATTGTGATATTTGAAGGCGTGATCTCCTTTGTAATGTGTCTGCCATATACAAAATTTACCTTTAACATATCTGTTATGAGAGAACATCCGTTTGGCAGTTCTACGATTGAACTTTGCTTCATGTATATGATTTTATTCTCCCTTTCTGCCTTACATTCAAAAATGATTCTTATCGCTTTTCTTAAGGATAATGTATTTTTTTCCAATTCTTTGGATTGAGATTTTATTTAGTTTTGCAATTTTGGTTGAGCACACTTTATTTGCTAATTACTATTTTGCATTTAGTTCGCTAAGCTGAAGGATTTCATTTGTGTGATTCTTGTAGGAAGTTGGGATTTGCATAATATTGGTACTCTGTTTAAGTTTGTTATCATTAGATAACATTCTTTATCTAGAGTGTGATCTGCTAGGAAATACCTAGTTTGATATTTACTAAGTTCAAAAAATTTATACTCGTTCTCTATATAAAATATAAATGTTTTTACTTTTATAACTTTAATAAATCAAATAATATTAACATTTTGATTGCTAAATATCAGTATACGTATATTAAACTGATAATGCACATTCATTTGTACTTTTTCGGTAAAGTGCAAATTTTGTTCTGGCCTTGGGAAGGCATAGGGGTTTTGCACCCAACTTATGTTAATTTCTGCTCGTTTTGAGTTTGACTTGGTTATTTATTGTAATTTCTGTTCTTTTTGGGTTTCATTTATTTATCGATGCTGATTTGTGGTAGTTTCACGCTTGGTAGATTATTTGATTTTATGTTAGCTCATTTTTTGTTTAATGGAGTTCTTTACTTTTCTTTGAAAAACTTATTTTGTAGAAAAAGTTTTTTTTAATTAATTTCTGTTCGTTTTATATTGACATAGTCTTTTCAGGGAAAAAGAAAGTAATACTTTAAATCTTTTGTTTTTTTAAGACTTTATAGTTTGGCCTGCTATTTGTATGCTGGAGAAAACTTTTCAGCAATTTTTAACAACATACACTCTTTTAAAATTCTGGACACAAATAATACTGTTTAATTTAGTTTCATACCTCCTCTAGTTGACCTGAAATGATAAACTTGTTACCATTCGCAAAAAAAATCTGTTTACTTTCTTTGGTAGCTTGGATACACTTACGCTATTTTGATTTGGTTAAATTTTAAGAGCAGAAGTAGCCCCGAAAGTTTGAACATATTGCCCTCAGTGTTTCTTGGGATACTGCTGAGATGCCTTATTGGAAATTAGCATTATCACAGTGCATTTTGATTTAATCTTAAGTAGACCCCGGCGCCGCGCCGGCGGATCGACCGAACGCCACCGACGAGAGGCCCGGTCGAACGCCGCCGAAGTGTCGTAACGCCGCCGGCGCGCCGCAGGCACGCCGTCGTCGGAAGAGGCGGCGGCGTTCAGTCGACTTTAAATTATTTTTACGGCAATTCTTTATTGCGTCAACCGCAAAGTTGGAGCTTTTCCTTCTCGTGTGGTTTAGTATTTCGATTTTACTGATTAGAAATCAAACAGAGCTTGCACTATCCCCGAATTTTCGGGTATTTCCCCGAAAATTTATGCGTCACCCAGAAAAAAAATTTGGTTCCCCGAAAATTACGCAATCACGGTGCCACCCCTAGTGATTTATCACCAGTGACTTTCCCTGCCAAATACTACTTTCTATACCATGATTCTTCACTACTCTCTTGTTCATTAATTTTCGTCTCTTCTGTTACTTTGCATAAAAACCAGACAGATGCAATATGCTATTGCAAATATTGCAATATACACAGTTCTTCATATGTTGACAAAAAAAGTATCGTCTTTATGAAATGAGTTTAAATCATTTCGAATGCAGTTTCCCAATCGCTATTTCTTACATCATTCGTGGTCAAGAATTTATTTTCAAATTGAATAGAATTATAGAACGTATTCACTACTATACAGCTTCAGCCTTTTGTTTGATTTTGAAATTGACAGCCGACAGATTGTTTCTACAGCTGAATTGTAAGTTTGCAGATTTTTTTTTTTGCTGTTTTTAGATAAGATTTTCTTAATGTTTAATACTCATTTATTGAACACCTCATAGAAAATACAATCTTCTTTCTGGAACATTTTTACCCCCCCCCCCCCCAAAAAAAAAAACAGCCTTCGGTTGAGACAAAATTTAGCTATAGACTAAGCTATGTACAAGGTTTGGGATTTAAAGATTGAACCGGAAGTTACCCCAAAAATATGATTCATAAATAAATTGCAAATTATTGCCTATAGGGGAGGGGGATAGGGGGCTATCATTTTTAAATGATAATACCTCATTTTTTTTACTGAAAGCAGGGATGCCAAAAAGATAAATATTTTTTTCATTTAAAGTGGAGACAGAAGAAAATGATATCAAATTCACCGGGAAACCATAAAAATATTTTGATAGACCCAGGGCCCCCCATTAGGACTTGTTCATTGTCTTGGGTATTTTGCGATTTCTCATAGGCTACTGGCCTTATTTGGCTTTTGTGTGTGCTCCCTTTTAATTAGATTCTTTGGATCTTATGGAATGCCATGGCGAATCTATCACTCAGTTTTCCAATAATTTGAGGTATATCTGAATAATTTCAACATTTATGTTGTTGTCTTTGCACCCCTTTACTCATACCCTCAATTTTTTTTTCAAGGAACACTAAGCTGTTTAACGTTATTTTGCGTGTTTGTTTGAACCATGTAGTGACCTTGTTAATTATTCAGTAAATTATTTTTCTAATGAAAGCTGAGACGGTATCCTATCAAGGTGGTATCCAGAGGGGGGGGGTGTAGGGAGATATTATATTTAAATGATAATAGCTCGAAATTTTATTTACTGAAAGCAGGGATCCCAAAAAGTTCATTTTTTTTAATTTAAAGTAGAGACGGCATCCTATCAAGGTGGTATCCAGAGGGGGGGGGAGGGGGGTTTCATATTTAAATGATAATACCTCGATTTTTTTAAGCAGGGGTGCCAATAAGTTAATTATTTTTTTTTATTTAAAGCAGAGACGGTATCCTATCAAGATGGTATCCAGAAGGGGGGCATAGGGAGTTATTATATTTCAGTGATAGTACCTTGATTTTTTTTTTTGAAAGCAGGGATGCCAAAAAGTTGAAAAGTTGACAAAATTAACAAGATTTTCGTGAGTTATACTTGATACAGCACTTGCATGGTTTTATCGTCCAAAGGGAAAGGGACATATGCGTCCAATCTGGTTTTTTTTCCTATTGATGAAACGGGTTTACTTTGAAAACATTCATTCATATGTACCAGGCAGATTCACACTAAAACGAATTGGTGTGACGAAAGCGATATCGACATCCCCACCTAACGTTGCGCTCGAGTAACAATGGCGCCCTTGGTCCAGTGCCCAAGTTACATTAAAAGGCCAGTTCATAATAAAAGCTTTCAATTTGGGAGGTTCAAGGAGGAGTCTTTGACAGTCTTATGACCTCAGGGTACTAGATGTTGCAACGTTCTTACGTATCTACAGTGGCTTAGAAAATTCGATCACCCCACAAATGATGACCAAAAATATGCACAAATGTAACATTTGGAATATTATAACACTTTTTTCAAAGCTTTGAAGAAAAGCAAAAAAGTCTAAATACCCCTAACTATGCTTGAAAGCTATTTTAAAAAGAAACTCTTTGGAGATTTCCATTGAAATGACCATAGCAGAAGCTTTGAGCCTGGGTGGGGATCAAAGAGGAGTCTAAGTATTTTGACCACAGGTGACTTATTGTTGCAACTTTCTTAAATTTGGTAATTCTTGTGAGCATTTGGAAATCAAAGTTTAAACTCAATAACTGATACTAAGTGTCCTAACATTTTGCTTGGATTAAAAGTGACGAACTAGGATGAACATTTAAACATCTTCCTGGAGCTACTTCAGTCTGCATATTATTTCATTTAATTACACTTAAAACGGCTGAGCTTTTCATTTTTTACCTAAGAAAATAGCTGGCACTTCATTTTTCTTCATAGCGAATAAACTATTAAGTGTTTTTTGTGTCATTGTAATTGAAGTGTTCTCATGTGAAGTGTTCATCATGTATTTTTCAATTTGATAAATTTACTCCTTTTAGATACAGTTTATAATTTGACTGATATTAGGTATTTATCAGTTTATAATTTGGAATGAATCCCCAAAAGAAAAAAATGAGTAATATCCAAAAGAGCAGCCAAAAGCGATAAAAAAGCAGCAGTTCAGCCTTAGCCTATATGACATATATTCTATAAAGAAGCCGAAAAAAACTTTAAAATGCATTTTTTTTAAATTTTTATTAAAAACCAGTTTTTAATACAAGAAGGCTTCTTAGGAATCCAAAAAAGCAAAAAAAAACAATCAATATCAAAGTCGCCCATTTCAACTGTTTTAAAGGTGACAAAACAGATATAGGCAAAGGGCATTATGAACAAATTAAGCTTCTAAGTTCAAAGTTATATTCAAAGTTTTTACCCAGATAACTGACGAATTTTGTGATACGGTATTTGAAGTTTTATATGCAGTAATGCTCGATGAAAAAACTACTAATTTTGATAATTATTTATGTTAAGAATACATAGCTAATAGATACTTCAACTACTCGTATTATGCAAGGATTCTGAAACGCCACAGCCATTTCGTTTCTACCAGATTTCTACTTCTCTTGATGAATAACGAAGAAGACCAGTTTCCAGCCAGCGACTTGTGAATTTTTGAACTCATGAATAGGCTCGAATCTGTTGTAAATTTAAGCTGTGATTTGAGAAAGACTGATGAAAACATTAATGTTTGCGGTCAACATTGATCGCGCCGTCGGCGCGCCGCCAACATCTTACCGGTGGCGCGCCGCCGGCGTCTTACCGGTGGCGCGGCGCGGCGTACTGTTTTTCGCCCCGACGCCGCCGGTCTTCCCTCATCGGCGGGGCACCGGGGTCTAATCTTAAGGCAACATTTAGTTTTTAAACATAATGGGTAAATGGGAGGCTGGGCGTGGGAGGGTGGGAGTGGAGGGGGGATTAGTTGCCCTCTAATCACTCTCGACTATTAAAAGGGCATCAGCCCTTTCTATTTTCAGTCGAATGAGCCCTTTTTGAAGTTCCCAAGACAACTCCTTCGATACGAAGTGCCCTGGTCTAAACAACAACAACAACAAAAAATAATAAATTATACCCATATCGATATTTACTATAAAAATATCAAGCCTTCCAATCACTATTGACTATTAAAAAGGGCACTAGGCCTTTCGGTATCCAATCAAATTAGCCCTTTTGGTAACGACAACGCTTTCTGTAAACAAGTTATATGCCCCCAGGGCATAAATTACAACCCTTAACCTAAGGTCTGTTAGGGTGGTTGTCATCCTCTAAGACTGAATTTCCAGAACTTTCAACTACGTTAAAAAAAATGGCTAGCTCAAAATTTTGATTGGATGTGTATGGGGAAATAGTGGGCGTGAGAGGAGCGGTAGTCGCTCTCCAATCACTTTCAACTATTAAAAATGGCCATAGCCCTTTCAATTTCCAATCAAATGATCCCTTTTGAAGTTTCTACGACAAAACGTTCAACAAAATGTTATATGCCCCCAGGGCATAACTTACGACCCTTGCCCTGAGTACTGGGGGGAGGGGGGTTTCATTCCCAAAGACCTAATTTCCAGAATTTTCTACTAAATTGAACAAAATGGATATCTGAAAATTTTTATTGGATGTATTTGGGGGAGTGGTGGGCGTGCGAGGGGTTAGTTACCCTCCAATCACTTTCTACTACTACAAAGGACACTAGCTCTCTCAATTTCAAATTGAATGAGCCCCTTTTGAAGTTTTACGACAACTCTATCTATAAAAACCTTATATGCCCCAAGGGCAGAACTTACAACCTTTGCCCTTAGGGCTCTGGGGAGTATGTCATTCTTAAATAAATAATTTCCAGAACTTTCAACTACGTTGAACAAAATGGCTATCTCTAAAATTTGATTGAATGTTTTTGGGGAAATGGTGGGCATAAGAGTTAATTACTCTCCACTCACTTTCGATTACTAAAAAGGGCAATTTCAATTTCGTTTCAAATGAGCCCTTTTGAAAAAGGTTCAATTAAAATGTTATATGCCCCCAGGGCATAACTTACGACCCTTGCCCTGAGTACTGGGGGGGGTTCATTCCCAAAGACCTAATTTCCAGAATTTTCTACTACGTTGAATAAAATGAGTATCTGAAAATTTTGATTGTATGTATTTGGGGGAGTGGTGGGCGTGCGAGGGGGGTTAGTTACCCTCCAATCACTTTTGACTACTACAAAGGACACTAGCTCTCTCAATTTCGAATTGAATGAGACCCTTTTGAAGTTTTACGACAACTCCATCTATAAAAACCTTATAAGCCCCAAGGGCAGAACTTACAACCCTTGCCCTTGGGGCTTTTGGGGGTATGTCATCCTTAAATAAATAATTTCCAGAACTTTCAACTACATTGAACAAAATGGCTATCTCTAAACTTTGATTGCATGTTTTTGGGGAAATGGTGGGGATAAGAGTTAATTACTCTCCACTCACTTTCGATCATTAAAAAGGGCAATTTCAATTTCCATTCAAATGAGCCCTTTTTGAAATTTCTATAACAACTTTCTATATAAACTTTATATGCCCCCAGGGCATAACTTAAAACCCTTGGACTGAGGGCTCTGAGGGGGTTATCATCCTAAAAGACCTAATTTCAAGAACTTTCAACTACGTTGAAAAAAATAGATATCTCAAAATTTTGATTAGATGTGTTTTGGAAATGTGTGAAATGTGGAAATGTGGAGATGTGGGAAAGGGACGTTAGTCGCTCTCCAATAACTTTCAACTATTAAAAAAAGGGACTAGCCCTTTCAATTTCCAATTGAATGAGCTCTTTTGAAGTTTCTACGCTTTCAACAAAAACCTTATATGCCCTCAGGGCAAAACTTATAACCCGTGCCCTGAGGACTATGGTAGGGGGGGTGTCTTCCTTAAAGACCTAATTTCCAAAACTTTCAACTACGTTGAATAAAATGGCTATCTAAAATATTGATTGGATGTGTTTGGAGAAAGATGGGTGTGAGAGGTGGGTTAGTTGCCATCAAATCACTTTCGACTATTAAAAAGGGCACTAGCCCTTTGAATCTCCAATCGAGTGAGCCTTTTTTCAAGTTTCTACGACAATGATTTCAATAAAAACCTTATATGCCCCCAGGGCATAACTTATAACCTTTGCCCTGAAGATTGTGGGGGGAGTTTCCTGCTCAAAGGTATAATTTCCTGAACTTTGAACTGCGTGGAACAAAATGGCTATTTCGAAATCTTTATTAGATATACTTGGGGAAATAGTTGGTGTGGAAGGGGTGTTAGATGTGTTTGGGGAAAAGGTGGGCGTGAGAGGCGGTTTAGTTGCCCTCTAATCACTTTCGACTATTGAAAAGGACACTACGACACTACAACACTACTTTTTACGACAAAGATTTCAATAAAAACCTTATATGCCCCCCAGGGCATAACTTATAATCCTTGCCCTTCGGGTTGTGGGGGAGTGTCATCCTCAAAAATATATTTTCTATCTGGAAATCAACTACGCTGAACAAAATGGCTATCTCAAAATTTTTATTGGATGTGTTTGGGGGAATGATAGGCGTGAGTGGGGGGGGGGGCTAGTTGGCTTCCGATCACTTTTGAACATTAAAAAGGGAATTAGCCCTTTGAATATCCAATCGAATGAGCTTTTTGAAGTTTCTACAACAACGCCTCCTTTAAAAACCTTAAATGCCCCCAGGGCATAACTTAAAACCCTTGCCTTGAGGGCTGTGGGGGAGTGTCCTCCTCAAAAACATATTTTCTTTGTGGAAATCAAATACGCTGAAGAAATAGATATCTAAAAATTTTGATTGGATGTGTTTGGGGGAATGATGGGCGTGGGGGGGCTAGTTGCCCTCCAATCGCTTTCGACTATTAAAGAGGGCACTATCCTTTTGAATTTCCAATCCAATGAGCCTTTTTTGAAGTTTCTGTGACAACGCCTTCTATACAAACCTTATATGCCCCCAGGGCATAACTTAAAACCCTTTCCCTGAGGGTTATGGGGGAGTGTCCTCCTCAAAAACATATTTTCTATCTTGAAATCAACTACGCTGAACAAAATGGCTATCTCAAATTTTGATTCGATATGTTTGGGGAATGACGGGCGTGGGGGGAGGGGGCTAGTTGCCCTCCAATCACTTACTACTATTAAAAAAAGCACTAGAACTCTCAATTTCCAATCGAATAAAACCCTTTTGAAGTTTCTACGACGACCCCTTCCATATGAAGTGCCCTACTCCAAAGGAAAAAAAAAATAATAAATAGTACATTGTGCCACCATCGTTCTTATATACCCTAAGGGCATAACTTAAAACCCTTGCTCTGAGGGTTGTGGGGGAGTGTTCTCCTCAAAAACATATTTTTTATCTGGAAATCAACTACGCTGAACAAAATGACTATCTCAAAATTTTGATTGGATGTGTTTGGGGGATGATGGGCGTGGGGGGGGACTAGTTGCCCTCCAATTACTTTCAACTATTAAAAAGGGCACTAGCCACTCCAATTTCCAATCGAATGAGCCCTTTTCGAAGTTCCTACGACAACTCCTTCGATACGAAGTGCCCGGGTATGGTGAAAAAAAAACACATTGCTCCCACATTGTTCTTTACTTAGGGTGCGCTAGCGCGCTGCAAATAAAAAGTACGAGGTATTGAGTACCAGGATCGGTGTGCTTAACAATCGTACACTCTGAACTTATCCTGTTTGTTTGAGACAGAGAAATCACAAACTACTACAATTTTTAGTTGTTGGGTGGCCGCATTACAAGGAGTCGCTTTATATATATCCAATAACTGTAGCGTCTATAATTAACAGATATTCTGTAGCCTATTGGTAATGCACTTTCGATCTCAAAAATTGTCTTAAGCATGTCAGCAGGATTTGTAACAAGAAATGGGGAACTTCTACTTTCCGCCTGAAGAATGGAAATAAATATCCTTTCAATCTTGTTGACTAATTATTTGAAAAAAACTACGTTTTCTAAAGAGTTAAAGAGGCTGAGTTACAAGGTCGAACCTTAAAACGTACAGGGATTAGGAGGCACAGTTGGGGGGCTGCCGCCCCCCAAACCCCCCGCTTTCGCAGCCTTTAAATAAAAAAAAAAGTTTTTTAAACTGAAAGTAAGGAGCGACATTAAATCTTAAAACGAACAGAAATTATTCCGTATATGAAAGAGGCTGTGCCCTCCTCAACGCCTCGCTCTTTACGCTAAAGTTTTTATTGTTTAAAAAAAGAGTTGTGAGAAAGTCAAACTTTAGCGTAAAGAGCGAGGCGTTGAGGAGGGCACAGCCTCTTTCATATACAGAATAATTTCTGTTCGTTTTAAGATTTAATGTCGCTCCTTACTTTCAGTTTAAAATACTTTTTTTTTTATTTAAAGGCTGCGAAAGCGGGGGGTTTGGGGGGCGGCAGTCCCCCAACTGTGCCTCCTAATCCCTGTACGTTTTAAGGTTCGACCTTGTAACTCAGCCTCTTTAACTCTTTAGAAAACGTAGTTTTTTTCAAATAATTTCTGCACGTTTTTGTACAGTTTATTACTTATTATTGCTTGACTAACTGTTAGCTGATCTTGTCAGAAGTTGAAGTTGGGGGGCTGCCGCCCCCCAAACCCCCCGCTCTTGAACATTATTGTGTTAAGGCTTTTAATTCCTGAATACTCAAATCACGTCGTACAGGGTGCCTCCTAATCCCTGTACGTTTTAAGGTTCGAACTTGTGACTCAGCCTCTTTAACAGACCCCCAACTGTGCCTCCTAATCCCTGTACGTTTTAAGGGTTGACCTTGTAACTCAGCCTCTTTAACTCTTTAGAAAACGTAGTTTTTTTCAAATAATACACATAAACAAGTTAGACATGCTTTGTTATGAAAATTGACGCGCAGATATTTTCATAACAAAGCATGTCTAACCTGTTTATGTGTATTATTTGAAAAAAACTAAGGTTTTTCGTAAATGTAAATTCGGGGGATAATTTTTTCGGTCTGAAAATATCAAAAGGCCCTAACAGGTCGAATTCTGCTTCGAATGAGTCCTCATTCAACCGGATCCGTTGCCAACTGTGGCCTGTAGGCGTGGTTAAGAAAAAAAAGAAATGATGATGATGAATTTTAAGTGGCTATATTTGGTTTTTTGAAAACAGGGAAGGAGTGATCAGATTGAGCTGAAATTTCGAGGATAAGCTCCCGGGCCCTAGGAAAGCTTAACCTCTAAATTTCAGCCCAATCGGACAACGTTAAAGGGGGGCTGTGCTGGGAGGGTCCAAACTTCCGGCCCAGTTTACCCCATGAAGATAAAGTCGGAGGAGGATGAAATTTTGCAAGTTTCTTTTTTTGAGCTTGGGCTACAAAATGCGATTACCGCCGTCTCTCTGCGACCTCTAGGACCTGAAATCGCTTAACATTGTGGTGGGTCGCCTCTTTATAGAGGCACAAGTGTGCCTCCTTGATTTCTTGGCCTGAATTGAATTTCTTGTAATTTCTTTGTTTACCTGCAGTCGTGAATAATTTAACTCATTAGTCTGTTTAGATACATATTCAATAATCTGTCTTGAAGTTCTTTCCAAGAATTCTAAGGTTTGGTTTCTCTCCATTTTCAGTTCTCTGCCTAGGTCATTCACTAATGAGATAGACCGGTCAGACAGGTTAATTAACTTTTCATTCCTTTTTGATAGATAATCGATTTTTGGAGAATCGTTTCTACTTCTCCTTCAGTTGCTAACCCTGTTACCCATCCTATGGTTTGCCCTAGAAGAGGTAATAGGCTTCTTTTGTTCGTTTTTGTATTATCAATGATTAATTTATTTTATTCAATAAAGGAGGAAGCCATATGCTTGCCAACAGCTCAAACAGCAACACTGCCAAACACAAAGCGAAAAATAAAACAAAAAAAATATTCATCAGTAAAAAACAACTATGCAACAACTATATTACAGAAATTGTTTTTCATAGAACTCAGTTTGAACAAGAGCACTCGTAAATGATTGCACTGTTTGCGTAGAAACTACGGTATCAGGTAAACTATTCCAAAGTTTTGTTGCACGGTTAATAAAGCTAAATTAACCTATTTTCTTGTGCACTAGTGGCTGATACAGTTTATACGAGTTTTGTCGAGTGGCTGAGTTTGAAGAAATCCGCCCAGTCTACATTACCGACACCCTTCATAATACGGAATGTATTGATCAGGTCAATCCTATCCCGTCGAAACTCCAGAGAAGGAAGTCCCAAACCCTCCAGTCGACGCTGATATGGTAAATGGCTCAAATATGGCACAAACTTTGACGCTCGATGTTGAACCCTTTCAATTTGCTGCGATTCACATTTCCATGTAAGATACCAAACAGAGGAACAATATTCTACCACCGGGCGTATTATTGTCTTGTATAGTGTCATAAAAATGTGAAGGTTAAATTTCCTGAAACTTCTCTTAGTCCGAAGCAGACTGTAATTAGAATTTCGTGGAATTATTGACACATGCTTATGAAACTTCAACTGGCTATCAAAGTGGATACCTAAATCCCTTACTGAATCTGCAGATGAAACAGGTGTATCACCAAGAAACTAATGATAAGTCGAGATTTTCGAAAAGTACTGGAAAAAACATTTTTAATGGTTTACAAACATGGAGTTCAATTTACACCAATCATTTAGGGCATTCAGATCCTCTTGAATAAGGGTGATACCTACCGGGGAGGTAACACTTTTATACAGTTTTATATGGTATGCAAACAGTTTGACAGTGGAGTGACGAAATACTTCATCCAAATCGTTGACAAACAAAAAAAAATAACACTGTGCCCAAACAACTGCCCTGTGGCACACCACTCATAATCAGACTCTCATTTGAAAGTGCACTACCAACTATAACTTGCTGGGAACGGCCTGATAAATAATCTGTAATCCATGTTAAAGTTCTACTGCCTAGCCTATACTTTTCACATTTTCAAGCAACAAACTAATAGAAACTTTGTCAAATGCTTTACTGAAGTCAATGTACAAGCAATCAAACTTCGAACTGAGGTCAGCCATATTTTGTAAATCTTTTACAGCTTCTAGCAACTGCGTATTACATGACCTGTTTTTTCTAATGCTGTTACGGATGCCATAATTTGTTTTGGTTGAAGTAATCCTGTATCCGATATACAATAATCTTTTCAAGAACTCTCGAAAAAAGTTGAGGTGCTCGAAATTGGACGATAATTTCCAAATTGGGATTTAGATCCTCCTTTGTGGAGTTGCTTTACAACCGCTTTTTTCAATGCTGCAGGGTATTTACCATTCAATAGACAGTGGTTAAACAAAAACGCAAGACGTTCATCTAAACGCGTGGCTGTCTTCTGAAGAAAATCGTTAGAAATACCATCTACATCTGGAGCCTTATTAACAGAAAGGTCATGGAGAATTTTTAAACCTGCTCTGAGGAAATATCAGAGTCATCAAAAGGCACTTTGTCTGCTGAAACAAATTTGGTAAAATGGGGTGGACTGCATGCATGGACATCATTTGGATTTACAAAAACTGACGAAAACACTTGATTAAACACATCAGCCTTTTTCTGATCATCACTTATTAATTCACTAGTAGCTGGGTCATCAAAAATGCACGAATCAGTTGAGGAGTCAGCCTTATTTCTATTAACATACTTCCAAAACTTCTTTGGACACCCTCGAATATTAGTAATGATTGATGATTCGAGTGATTCCCGGTTAACGAGTAGAGAACAAGTGGCGTGATTCTGAGCCTTTTTACATCAAGTACAAATTTTGGCAGTCGCCTTCTTTTTCTTGAACCTTCTTTTATGTAATAACGTTGCACGAATCTATCAAATGCATCTTTTATAACCTCTCGGATGAGCTCAGAAGCAACATCCACATCCACATTCCAAGACTGAAGCTCCTCAACAATATTAACGGAATGGATAAAGTCTTGAATTTCATCGTAACGACCCTTGCTGTAGTCATAATAAAGTTTAGAACCAGAGTTCACCGCTGCACTTACATTCATTGATAGAGACATAACTACATGGCCGCTTTTACCTAGAGGTGGCAGCATCTTAAGGTCTAGTATGTGATCAGGAGATTTCGTGATCACCAAATCTAGTACATGGGGAGTGGAATTGCTTCTGAGGTTGTGGGATCCACAACATGCTGGTGCAGAAACCTGTCCTATAAGGTTTGCACAAGTTTAAAAGCGAAACTCTGGTTCGTCTCTGGTGTAGCTTGGAATAACCAGTCAATATTGGGCGCATTAAAGTCACCAAGAACAAGAATTTTTGAGGAAACAGAAGAAAGGTGTGACAGATGACTCAGCAGGCGATCATCATTTAACATACTAAATTCATTTCTGGATGGGCTTCGATATATGACCACAATCCTCAAATTTTGGGATACCCCTGGCAACTTAATTTCGACACTAATTACTTCAATTAATTCCATAATAAACGAAACATCAACGTCTGCATATTTTAATTTAGATGACGACGAAATATAAATAAAAATTCCCCTTTTTGAATGCTTGTTGTACACAATATTATAGCCACTCAGTTGAAAGAAATGTGCTTCGGGGTTGAGACAGTGCTTTGGAAGCACCTCAGTTACGATAACTATATCAGGTTTCTGCAAATTTAACAAAGAATAAAGTTCGTCAAGTTTGTTTGAAAGTAAATCAGCATTTGTATACAACACGGAAAGATTATTCTTCCATTTCATGCCTGGAGGGGACCGCTTGTCCCTAATGTTTTCTTTGAAACAAGTTACCTTCTAACTGTCTATTTATACTGGTTACATTGTAGGGTAAAATGTTTAATGTTACATTGGAACTGGAAGAGCTGCACAAATCTGACCGTTTTTTGGAACTATAGAGTTCCTACGTATAACCAAATCAGCTTCGCCCTGTGCATATACATATATATATATATATATATATATATATATATATATATATATATATATATATATATATATATATATATATATATGTATATATATATATATATATATATATATATATATATATATATATATATATATATATATATATATATATATATATATATATATATTATATATATATATATATATATATATATATATATATATATATATATATATATATATATATATATATATAATATATATATATATATATATATATATATATATATATATATATATATATATATATATATATATATATATATATATATATGTATATATATATATAGGCACGTACAAATAGCTTCTCTCATTTGATCTGCCATTAGCGGTCCAAATACCCTGGAACACGTATTTTGGCAGAAACTTTCTCAAAATGCCTTTAAAACCAACTCAAGACTTCGAAACCTACTTGTAATTCCTATAAACATCTGAACTAATTATATATATATATATATATATATATATATATATATATATATATATATATATATATATATATATATATATATATATATATATATATATATATATATATATATATATATATATATAATATATATATATATATATATATATATATATATATATATATATATATATATATATATATATATATATATATATATATATATATATATATATATATATATATATATATATATATAATTAGTTCAGATGTTTATAGGAATTACAAGTAGGTTTCGAAGTCTCGAGTTGGTTTTAGGTTAAATTTGGTTAAATTTGTTAAATTTTTTATATATTTATATCGGCCCGTACAAACAGATCCTCTCATTTGATCTGCCATCAGCGGTCCAATTTTCTGGAACACATATTTTGGCAGAAACTTTCTCAAAATGCCTTTGAAACCAACTTGAGACTTCGGAACCTACTTTTAATTCCTAAAAACATCTAATAATAACATTGCACTACTAATTACCGATTTTCATACATGAATTGGAATAAATTAATTTAAAATTAGTTTCTTCAAAATTTAATGTTCCAACGTTGAAGCCAAGTTTAGCGTTCAAGAGAAATGTGACTTGTATACCCATGAAAAGATCTAATGTCGCTTATGTTTATACGTTCTCTGGAGCACTCGCACCTCGGTCCGGGTTTTTATAATGGTTGAGATAGGGAAAGATTATACTACTAATTGTATATACAGTGGTATTAACCAAGTGATGAAAAGGTTTTACAATTTTATCTGTATATTACATTCAAAGAAGTTGAGACATATAGTTGGAAAGACAGGTTACTTATCAAATCTCCTTTCCTTTCTAACTAGATCTCGAGACAAAACAAACTTTTGGACGTTCCAGACCCTATTTTTTATTTAATTAGCGCTGTTTAGCTCTTAAATGTCATTTACTAGAGACTTATTTTTGTCTCGTTCTCTCTTTAAATACAAGCCAATCACAGCCTTCAGTTAAATTAGTATTTCTTTCATTCTTAACTCGTTTAAAAAACACTTTATGTATCGTAATTTAAATTTTTGCGTATTTTCCTACTGGTAATGTTGACCTGCATCATGTCCTGTGATTTACTGAGGGTCAACAATTGTTCAGTGCTTGAAACAAAGATGAATACTTCACATTTTATGGCTAGCTGAATCACGGCGGCCAATCTAAAGGGAAAGTAGGCTATGTTAAATTAGCGTGTTTATCTCTAATTTATTGGACTATGGATGGCTGGAAATTGGTTTACTGAAGTTACACAAAGGTAAGGTTTTCTCACATTTACCGAAATTACACAAAAATAAGATTTTCCCACAACTGTTTATAAATTTTCTTCTCTGATAAATGATACTGGCCTCTCATGTCAGGTCCCAACCCCAAACATAGATGGACTCCTCTCAAGTTTTAATGGAATTAGAAATTTGATTAATTTAGTTTTAGATGACAGGAACAAGATGTAGGATCAATAAGTTTAAAACTGGAGAGGTATAGGCTGACAATACATCTCTCTGACTTTACCTACATATATACTGACGGATCCAAATCAGAAAATGGTACGGGTTGTGCCTTTATTATCCCTTCAATTGGTATTTCCTGTGGATTTAAGCTACCCTACAAGCTTGCTTTTTTTCTGCAAAAATGATTACTATTCACCAAGCTCTTTTGTGTATTAAGTCAAATGGTATAATTGGCAGTTTTCTTATTTGTTTCGACTCTTTGTCCGTGATAAGTTATTTAGATGTGAAAAAAACTGTACCAAATAAATTGCTACACAGGTTGAAATAGTAGTGGATGATTTGCTAAAACATGGCTTTGATTTACAATTCATCGGATTCCCAGCCCATGCAGGTATTCCTGGAATTGAGGCAGCTGATAAAATGGCAAAATGGGCTAGTAGCAATGGTGAAATTTTAAAGTTAAATTTATCTATAAGTGAATTTATTCAGGGTTAAGAGGCCCACTCAGCAGAAGATTAGAAAGCTGATTTTTCAAGAAGGTCTTCAAACACCATCTTGGATATATTTGATTCTAAGCCTTCCCTGATTCACAGACCTGATTCACAGTGAACGAAAAATTGCAAATACAAAATTTTGAATCAGACCTGGCCACGCCAAAGTTAATGCCATTTTTTTAAGCGGAATTTGGTTGATTCCCTTACTTATAGTTTATGTAATGCATACGAAGATTTCCGCCATGTTATAATGTCATGCAAAAAATGCGATGTGTAGCGTAAATTATTAAGAACAGAAGTTGTAAAGGTATTTGATGCCTTTACTTTTCGCACATTAGTTGGCCATTCATTAGCTCCACCATGGGCCCATAAGATATCTGTGTCTGCACTAGAATGTTTTATTAGTAGAACAAGTTTAAATGATGTGGTATAGCAGTGTTATACATACAGTTAAGTCTGAATTACTATAATAATATTTGCAACCCATTGGATGCTTGTAATACGTGTTATTTGGAAAATTAATGTATGCTGTACTGTCTATCTTTTGACTATCATTATTTTTAGGAATGATTGAGGCGGTCTCACGTAAGAAGTCAAACTACTGAGAAAATGGTTTGCCACCAAGGTTACAGAAATTAATCCCGTGAAGTTATTCACCCCACCAAAAGTAGACATCGTCTGTAAAACCCTTTATAATAGTTGCTTAGCCAATTGACCAAAATTTAGTCAATTCTCTATTCTGAGATAACTACCCGCTGTCGGTGGAAAAGATCGATACTTGCGTGACGGAGCTGAATCATGCTCCAATAACATTAAAATCAACAACAACAACAACCGAAAGTGTCTTCTGTTCAAACAGAGGATGGACTTGGGGTTTTGGGAGGTTCAGTAGCAAGTTTTGTTATTCATATCTATTCAGGCTTGTTCATCTCCTAGCCATTGAAGAAGAAAAAGGCTACTTTTCATTGTACAATTGTTTTACACAACAATCTTCACAGTAATTAATTTCTTCGGAAATATAAGCTTTACTATATTTCATAATAATCTTTCAATTATCTAAGAATGTTAAAATTTTAAATTGCAGCGAAAAACTTGGTTGAAATATAGGTAAAAGAAATAACAATTCAGTACTCTTTTTGAGTTGGAATTTTTCAATCTTTTGTCACTTAGGTGTTGATTTACTGTGTCGTGATAAGTTTATATCATCTATATACGGTTGAATTTCAATAGTATTTTTGCAAACACAGTGTTCCTGGTTCTATTAAATTTCCAATCATACCACGATTCTACAAACTCCCTTTAACAATACATGTTTTAAAAATACCTGTTCCTTGGTTGCTCCGCGTCTTAATATAACTTTAGCTGCATAAAAGCACGCATAAGTTGCGTTTTGCACACTCAGAGCAAAATTTTCACGAATGTTAACAAAACCAATATAGCAACTGTCTAGTAGCCTAAATTATTATACAAATTTAAGTTTTACAACAGATAGCGCCTTGTACACAGTATATTTAGTTTTAGAAAAAAAGCTATGTCCTATGAAATTTATGTCAAATCCTAAAATTCAATAGAACCTTCTTTTTAACTACTGACTAGAATTTTTTAGAAGCATGTTCAAAAACAGCCTTTTCATCGTTATCGCACATAGAAGTTGTGTAGATATTTTTACACTTATCACCAAAACTCGTTAATTAATTATCTCAAAGTGAAAATCAGGACGGGAATGCCGCATTACCTCTAGGCGTGAAAGAAACACTATTAAAATTTTTTCACGATTTCCATATCTGCCACAACTTAGTAAAAAACGAACTGAATCCCATAATTATGTTTTGAAAAAAAACCATCTAATTTGGCATATTTTTCAGGCTTCCGAGGGTCAAAGAAAATACAGTGGTTATAATCCAATCTCCTAGTGATATTCAAGGCCTTGCAATGAGGGATCTTGTTAGCAATATGAACATAACAACTGCAGCTATTTTGTATGATGACTCTTATTGTAAGTAGAGCAATAATAGAAGTAGTATGGGCCAGTGATGATAGCTTTAAAGTATCAACACGAAAATTACTTTATTTTCAGCATAACATCTTTCAAGAAAACAGAAAAGTACAGCTGATAACAAATTTTTAAGTGTGTTACCAAAGTTTAATTTTTTTCGGATTTCGTTTTACTTATCTCACACGATCTCAAAAGCCTCTTCTCCCCTCTATTGGCTTTAAAGGAGCAATGGGGCTGTAGGACAACAAGAATATTTCTCTTAGGGTGGAAATTCTGGAAAAGTAAATGTTTAAGCCACAGTTTTTATGGGATGGAGTATCTATTGGGTAAATCTTTGGCATGTCGTTGCTTCGGTGGCAAAGACAACTTTTAGCTATTAACCTACAAATGCTTTTCTTTTTAATGCAAAACATATAGGAAGAAAAAAAAATTAACTGTCGAAAGCATGGAGGTTGTCAGCCCTACTCATCCTAGTTTCTGTTACTTTTGATTTTTTGTGGTAAAGCAAGCAGGTTATAGCCAGAGGATGTAGTAAAGTGGAAGGGTTACGACCACTAGGTGTTGTGAGGTAACCACGCTGAACCCACTCCGAGGTAGGAAAACACGGGAGGGGTAGTGCCCTATAGGGGGTAACTGGGCCAGTCGATAGGGTGGTTGTTAAAAATTTTAGTTTTTTATTATTTTCGATTATAACACTTCACAATTTACAACTACTGCACTAATGAAAAACCTAAGTTTTTGCTGAGGTGCAGTAAAATGGTTAGCCATTTACAAAACACACGAGAAAACAACAACTAAATAGACTAAAGCATTGGGGGAAAAAGCAAGCCAAACTCCTTCACATTTCAAATCCAAATTAACTTCTACCTCCCGACCTCCCTAACCCAGGACCTCCCATCCACCCATTTCTTCCTACCACTCCCATCCGCCCGTTACTCCCTGCCGTCCCAACCACCTGAGCCTTCCAACCATCCATTCGTTATTAAAAAAAACAAATAATAGAAGTACTAATAAATTAAATTAAAATCACACATTTATTAACCATTTTTCAATATATATTCTTTTACCTTTCTCTTAAAATCCAAAAGATGTTCAGCAGCGCTAATGCTCACTGGTAAAGAACTCCAGACGTCAGTTCCAAGAAACTGCATTCGGAATCCTGAGCTCGAGCTACTTCTAAGCTCAACCACCAAAATTCACTGTTCCTCGTATCATATGCATGAGTATCACAGTTAGCACGGTAAATATCACGAAAAATACTTGGGACTAGATTGTGTACGCACTGGAATACAAAAACTGCTGTTTGTGACCCAAGTTGAGCAAATTTAAAGCCCTGAAGCAAGCGCTTGCATCATTTACATCTTTCACGTATTTGTATATGATCCTCACTGCTTTGTTTTGAAGAATATGAACTCTTTTGAAGTTGCTGTAAAAGTTGCCGCTCCAGATCAGACAACGATATAATATGTAAGGATAGACAATGGAGTAGTAAATCATCAGTAGGATCCGCTTTGAAAAAAAAGTGCTGAAGTTTACGGAGCATCCCAATTCCTCTTGCAATTTTGGTAGAAATAATATCACTATGATGCCTCCATGAAAGGTTTGAGTCTATGAAAATTCCCAGGTAACTTACGCTATTGACTTGCTGCACCGGCTTCCCAGACAGCATAAATAGACCACTAGCATCAACAGGAGTGCCTACTCTGCAGAAAGTCATTAGGAAGGTCTTTTTCACGTTGACACACAGTAAACTGAGGTTTATGAAAATCTCCAGTCTTCTTAGAACATCATTAGCTTTCAACACCAGCTCTTCAATTGAATTCGCACACACTGTCAAAGCTTTATCATCAGAAAACGTAGTAACACAGACGTCTTGAAGATTAAATTGCACTGCGGTGACGTACACAAGATAAAGCATGGGACCTAAAACTGAACCTTGCGGTACTCCGCATTTTTATGGATAAGAAGACGAAACAACATCATTTAGCACTACACGCAGGGATCTTCCATGAAGATAATTATCCAACCACTGAAGGGGGTGTCACGAATTCCCATACACTTAAGTCTGTCAAGCAAGATCTTCAAATCCACGGTATCGAATACCTTCTAATATCAATGAAAATCAACATAGGTAAATAGCCTTTGCCCAACGCACCACTTAAGCACTCCAACAAATGTTGCAAGGCATGCGTTGCGGAGTTTCCCTTAAAGAATCTAAATTGAGTCTTCCTGAATAAACAACTCACCTGGAGAAAATCATAGAGGCGTTTGTGAATGACTTTCTCTAATATTTTTGAAAAAAAACATGAAATCAGTATCGGTCTCCAGTTTTCAATATCACTTATGCAGCCACCCTTATGAATGGGTATGACCTTTGTGACTTTAAGTTGTTCAGGGAACTTACCCTTTTCTAGAAAAAGGTTTATAATAAAAACCAGACAGGGTAGTATGTAACCTAAAATCGCTTTTAGACCTCTAAGGGACAAACAATCAACTCCAGCTGAATTAGACTTCAGTGACTTTACAATCTTAGTCACTTCTTCACTGGTACACAAGCTAAAACTCATTTCCAAAGGTTCACCTCTTTCATCACGAATATTATTACACTGCATTTCTAGGTAATTACAATAGACAGTAGTTTGCACTTCAGGTCCAATGTTAGAGAAAAATTCACTAAGTTTTTTTTACTATTGCACTTTTGTCATCACTGTTGCATCCACTTAGACATACTTCTTTACTACTCTTGTCTCCCTTGCCACTAACAATATCATTATTTCCCTCCACGTATCTTTCATTTTTTTTTACTATCCTCAAATTTGCGGCTATAAAATTCAGAGATTGCTCTTTGTCGGATCGTATTCACTAAATTCTTCTGTGTTTTAAATAGGTCAAATGATTCATCACTCCGAACATCCAAATATTTCTCATATAGCCTATTTCTTAGTTCTATTTCATCAATTATTGCCATCGATATCCATGGCTCTCGTGGAATAAATTTTTTTGACTTTAAAGCCTTCAAAGGGCTTTAAAGGCTTGTTTTTTCATAAATAGGTAAAACGGGTAACATAAGGCTATCTAATGCTCTAGAAGGGCATTCTTTTTCTTCAAGAACTGGGCTCCATTACACAATGCTAATTTCTTCTGCAAATTTTTGGAGAGTTTCTTTTTTCATCAATCTAGTCGCGACCATCTTATTTCGCATTTCTTTTTTCACAGGGTAATTAATTGTAGCTATGACCGAAAGACGGTCAGATCCTGGAAAAACTATCAAATCAGCAAAGCTCTTGTGAAGATCATTTGATCGGACAAAAATATTGTCGATTATTGATTCACTTTTTGAAGTTAATCTGGTTGGCACAGACACGAGGGGATATAAATCACTCGAAATCATAAAATTAAAAAAATCACCTTTCATTTCATATAAAGCAAGAAGGTTAAAATTGAAATCGCCACTCACAATATGGCTGCAGCCTGGGAGTAGTTTATCAAGCAGCTCATTAAATCCTTCGATAAAGTCATCCAAGTGAGCACAGGGTAGCCTATACACCATACTAATAATATTATTTTTTCCATTTAAATCAACCTCTATTGAAAAAATCGCAACCTTACCTTCATTCCAAACACTAAGGTCATCCCGTACTCCATACCCGATTCCCTCGGAAGGGTAAATCGTTGAACCCGGCTCATTGAAGCTCGGTTCTTCATATGGACATTGTACCCTGGAAAGGAATAAGGCGAAAGAGAATGTTCTGCACTTAGAAATGATTCAGAAACTCCAATTATATGAAACTTCGACGAAAAATTGTCTAATAGTTGGATGATATCCTGAAAACTCGTCATAATATGTACATTCCACGATCCTAGTCGAAAGCACGAGCCACTTTGTTGTGCCAGAAAACTTTGCGTTGGCCGGATGAATGCACTGCTTCTCAAAGGCTTCAGATCTGTTTTTGGACAGTCATCATCACGAGCTGCTCCTCTCGATAAACAATTTGCCAGGCTAAACTGCCGTAAATCAGACAGAACCATCAAAAAACGAAAAAACCGAAGTAATAAAAAGAGAAGAAAATACTGAAAAGGGTAAATTGGTAGCGCTTTGGTAGCAAGATGACTGTTCTGTTCGTTTTAAGTTTTGACGTCGTTCCTTACTTTAAGTTAAAAAACTTGTTTTTTTAAATTTAATTTTTGAACGTTTTTGAATTAATGCAGGTTTTGATTTTGACTCACCGTACATGAATAATAAAAAAAAATTGAATATTAATTTTACTTTTATTTGGTTAAATGGCTTTCTCGAAACCTGTTTAACTTTATTTACGAACGTCTTTATTAGTAATAAATATACGTAACTTACGAATTAACTTACGTAACGAAGCTCTATATTCTTATATTTTTAATACGTTTATTAGAGGGTTCGCCCCATAGTCAATACCTTGTTCTTTAAGCTAAAGTTCAAATTTTGTTCCAATTCTTTAAAAATGACCCCTCAATCACAAATGCCGTTAAATAGAATAAATAGCTCTTATGAAAGTATTAAATAATCTTTGGCTTAAAGAGCGAGGTATTGACAAGGGGATGAACCCAATCATATACGTAATGTTTTCTGTCGTTTTAAGTTTTGATATTGCTCCTTACTTTCAGTTAAAAAACTTGTTTTTTTTTATATATTATTTCTGATCTTTATTTAAATAATGCTGGGAAATCTGGCGCCCCCTTCATAGCAATGTCCCTTCTCAAATGAAAACTTCCTTCATGGTAAGATCCTCCTACATAACCCCCGACCCACTCCCCTCCACTACCAGAAATTTTTTTGACTTTAAAGCCTTCAAAGGGCTTTAAAGGCTTATTATTTCATAAATAGGTAAAATGGGTGACATAAGGCTATCTAATGCTCTAGAAGGGCATTCTTTTTCTTCAAGAACTGGGCTCCATTACACAATGCTAATTTCTTCTGCAAATTTTTGGAGAGTTTCTTTTTTCATCAATCTAGTCGCGACCATCTTATTTCGCATTTCTTTTTTCACAGGATAATTAATTTTAGCTATGACCGAAAGACGGTCAGATCCTGGAAAAACTATCAAATCAGCAAAGCTCTTGTGAAGATCATTTGATCGGACAAAAATATTGTCGATTATTGATTCACTTTTTGAAGTTAATCTGGTTGGCACAGACACGAGGGGATATAAATCACTCGAAATCATAAAATTAAAAAAAATCACCTTTCATTTCATATAAAGCAAGAAGGTTAAAATTGAAATCGCCCATCACAATATGGCTGCAGCCTGGGAGTAGTTTATCAAGCAGCTCATTAAATCCTTCGATAAAGTCATCCAAATGAGCACAGGGTAGCCTATACACCATACTAATAATATTATTTTTTCCATTTAAATCAACCTCTATTGAAAAAATCACAACCTTACCTTCATTCCAAACACTAAGGTCATCCCGTACTCCATACCCGATTCCCTCGAAAGGGTAAATCGTTGAACCCGGCTCATTAAAGCTCGGTTCTTCATATGGACATTGTACCCTGGAAAGGAATAAGGCGAAAGAGAATGTTCTGCACTTAGAAATGATTCAGAAACTCCAATTATATGAAACTTCGACGAAAAATTGTCTAATAGCTGGATGATATCCTGAAAACTCGTCGTAATATGTACATTCCACAATCCTAGTCGAAGGCACGAGCCACTTTGTTGTGACAGAAAACTTTGCGTTGGCCGGATGAATGCACTGCTTCTCAAAGGCTTCAGATCTGTTTTTGGACAGTCATCATCACGAGCTGTTCCTTTCGATAAACAATTTGCCAGGCTAAACTGCCGTAAATCAGACAGAACCATCAAAAAACGACAAAACCGAAGTAATAAAAAGAGAAAAAAAATACTGAAAAGGGTAAATTGGCAGCGCTTTGGTAGCAAGATGACCGAACTAACAGGGGCGGACCTAATGAACTTGAAGAGAAGAAGGATATTAGATTTTGTTTCCTTTTAATTAATTGTAAACAATGACAGTACAAGATAATTTACTCTGAATCAAAGACAGTACAGGGAATAGTGTCCCAATAGGTTTAAAGATACAATGCACAATTTATAAGCATATTAAATACGAATACTCACAGCGACTCAAAGCAATCCAAAATTTTAACAATAACCAGAGGTCAACTGTGTCTCAGAGTAAAAAAACCAACAATCACAGGCAACTGTTGCTTGGATTTAATTATACCCAACCACACATCCTGCCTCAAACTGGGACGCTTGGAAGATTATTTGACTTTATTTTTGCTCATATTTGGTTTAATAAAGTTCTTTATACTTTCTTTGAAAAACTTATTTTGTGGAAAACTTTTTACGCTTGGAAGATAATTTGACTTTATTTTTGCTCGGATTTTGCATAGTGGAGCTCTTTATTTTCTTTGAAAAACCTATTTTGTGGAATTTTTTTTTTTAAATTAATTTCTGTTCGTTTTTCATTGACCTAGTCTTCTTCTGCATGTTGAAGAAACTTTTTCAACAATTTTTAATCCTGATACAAACGACATTGTTTAATTTTATTTTATACCTCCTCAGATTTGCCTGTAAATTAAAACGGTATTGTTCCTAAAACATTTTATCTATGGTCTTTGATAACCTGGATACACATACGCTCTATTGATTTATTTCAATTGTAAGAGTAGAATTAGTAATAGTATTGGCTCCAAAACTTTCAACTTAATACCCTCAGTCGCACTAGAGATATTGCTAAAGTTTATTAAAGCAAAATTTAGTTTTAAAGCATAACGAATTAAATGCATAGTTGTGGGGGATTGAAATACCCAATATCCCTAGAAATATAGTTGCTGGACCGTTCTACTATGCTCAGAAAAACTACTGTCTCAGAATTTTGACTAGATGTTTTTTGGAAAATGAATGGGCTTGGGAGAATCTAATCTCATTTTACTATTAAAAGGGGCACTAGAAGTTTTAATTTTAAATCGAATCAGCTCCTTTAGAAATTTTCAAGCATGGTTTGAGCTATTGTAGATCGGTAATGCCTATGATATTGATTATGTGCCTTTTTGAAAACCGACATCCATTTAGTTTTTTTTTTTGTTGAATTGAAACTCCATCTAAGCGTTCCCTAAAAGTTTAACCTTAATACCATTAGCATCATGAGTTATAGTAACTATAGTGGTAGCATTAATAGCATACACACAGTGTTTGCTGGCTAGTCAAAAATTTGTCCCATCTAACTTTTAAAGGTCTAACTTAATGAAGTAGGCCGTTCTTGAGATACCGCTTTTTCACCTTTTAGAAAATCCACATGTTCATGGCTTGTTTTGATTTACTTAAATGTCCAACTATATATTCCTTAAAACCTTCACCTTAATACTCTTAGCTTGTGAAGTAGCAATAGTTGTAGTAACAATAATAGCAGCATACGCATAGCACCTTTGGTTTCTTCAACATCCCCTTAAACACGCACTGAAAGTTCTAACTAAATACCATCAATCGTTACTAAAGCATTCCTGATACGTCTTCTTGATACCCTGAGTGGCATAGCCACATAGGGTGTTTCGAGTTCCATACAGTTTCAATACATACCAAAATTTTCGACTTAATATCCTTGGTTTTAATAACAAAAGTAGTCGCAACTGTAGAAATAATAGTAGTAGCCTTAGCTTCAGCGGCAGAAGAAGTATTAGAAGAAGTAATAACAGTAGGGAGGGGTTTTGCTACACTGAACTTACAAGAGGGCGCCCTTAACATACTAAACTTACAAGGTCAGAGGCAATCAGGGGCCTACAATCCGAGTCAACGTTGTGAAAGGTCTAAAAATTACGTCTTTAATTAAGAAAACACCCCCCCCCACAGCCCCCAGAGCAAGGGCTCTAAGTCATGCCCTGGGGGCATGTAAAGTTTTTATAGAAAGCGTGGTCGTATAAACTTTGGAGTAGGCTCATTGGATTGGTAATCAGAAGTTTATATGCTTTTTTTAAGATTCAAAGCTGTTGAAGAGCAGCCCCCCCCCTCCCAAAGTCAGATTTTCCTGAAATACTTCGAGATAGCCATTTGTTCAAAAACAGCCCAAAGATCACATAAAAAGGTCTTTGAGGTTGACACAACATCCCAAAATCTGGGGCATAGCTATGCTCTGGGGGGTTGATAGCTATGCCCCGGGGTCATAGAAAGTTTTGTGGAAGGAGATGTCCTTTGAACTTTAGAGGAGGCTCATTCGATTAGAAATTTATAGTTCTAGTTCCTCTTTTTAGAATCAAAAGTGATAGAGAATATACAGGCCTTCCTCCTTGACATCTTTTATTCCCCTAACGCATCCGATTGAAATTGTGAGGTAGCCATTTTTCTAATTAAAGTCCAAAGAACATATGACAGTGTCTTCAGGATAGACATAACCTGCCAGAGCCAATGGATAAGGGATGCAGTTCATGCCTCGTGGCATATAATTTTTTTATGGAACGGGTGGTTGCATAAATGGTGGATCGGATGGGGCTTCTTTGATTGGAAATTGGAAGTTCTAGTGCTCTTTTTATAAAGTTAAAAGTGAATAGAGGGCAACCTTTCCCCCCCAAGCAAATAATTCCCCAAAACACATTGAATCAGTATTTTAAGAGAGCTTTTTTGTACAAAACTATTGAAAGATCCAGTAATTATTTCTTTCGGAATGTCAACCTCCCACAATCCTCAGGGTAATTTGTTCATTGCTTACATGTAGCATATTTTATTGAGGAAGGTATGTATTTTGAACTTCACTTTCCAAAAAGACGAAGGGCGTTCAGGTGAGCCTTTCAGAGAATATCGAGTAGATTGTTGAACTTAATTCAAACACTTTATATGTATGCAGATTGTCAAAAGGGCGTAACTCGGGAATGACTGAGCATATTAATTTGGAACTTTCAGGAAATGATAAGGGACGTGATTAAAATGGCAATATTTACATGCTACTACTACCTCTACAACTACCATCACTACTACTGCTGCCACATCTACTACCACACTATTCTTTTGCAATATTGAGGGGAAATTTGAACTAAATAATAACACCCTATGTGCATGTACATTGTCAAAAGATCGTATCTCAAGAACTGATTTAGTTATTAAGTTAGAACTTTCAGAGAATGCTTAAAGGGGAAGATCATCTGGCCAAAAGGCAATATTTGCACGATAATTTTTATTACTAATACTACTATCACTACTACATTTATAACAACTAATGCTACTACTTCAACTACAGTTTCTATTGCAACTACTTGTAAGGCTAAGAACATCGAGACGAAAATTTCAAGAAGAATATGAACAAGCAGGGTATCAAAAGGACATTATGTTAATGCTAGAATTGATACTAAGACTACTCCTATAACAATTAATACTACGTACTAGTAATGCCAAAACTACTTCCGTGACTACTATTACAACTATGCCTAAGGATATGAAAGTGAGATTTTCAAGTTTGTTTTTTAACTTTGGGGAGGGGGGAGGGGAGATTTCAACTTAATCACAACACTCCATCTGTATGCAGGTTGCCAAAAGGGCGTAACTGAAACATGTGAACAGTTTGATGAGTGAATTTGAAACCAACAGGGGTTATTGTGGGGGATGTTGAACTAACCAAAAGGAAATATGTACATCCTAATGCTACTCATTATACTCATACTACTGCTACTGCTACTGTTATTAGTAGGGAGGGGTCTTGCTACACTAAACTTACAAGAAGGCACCCTTAACATACTAAACTTACAAGATCACAGCCAATCAGGGGCCTACAATACTAACTATACAAGATCACCTGCCTCTTTCTAGGCCAATCACCGGTTAGAATACTGGGCTAACAAGATTACATCAAATGTCTCCCAGGAAATTTCAGCAATGAATTTACGTAACTGTTATATCATAATTCAACCTTGAGACTATTTTTATATTGATCGCGCTTCGAGGCTAAGATAACAGTTCGTTTCAAAGCATTATGGAGCAAACATCAAATATAATGGATGATTTAGAAGTTATTGCAACGCAAATTTATAACGTAAGTTCTGTTTATAAATAATTAATTGAGATACTTACATGGTATATTTTTACCAAATCATATTATTGACTAATGTGGATGTACGACCCGATGTCTTTTTTTATGCTCTTTCCGAATATAAAATTCTTTTTTGTAAAAAATGCATTTTAGTCCCACATCCCTATATATTTAAATCCAGGGTATATATTTGCAGATTAAGGGGATGCGGTTGCATGAGGCAAATATTAATTGTAACGCAGCTAGCAATTTTACCTCTGATCACATTAATTTTCTACTAGACTAGCTTTTGAAAATGTTGTTTGGTATAAATCCTAGTCCTAAATGATGTGTGTGTGTTAACAAGCTTTTTCTATCTAATTTTAAGCCTAAATGTTAGATTCTTTTTTGTCTCAGAAAACATTTAGGAATAAGATTTTCAATTCTGTAAGATTCTAAAAATTTTTTGTTTATTGATATCATTAGCGTGTTTTTTTATCTAATAAAAAAATAGATATCATAGGTCAACTTCCCACCATAAGCTAGACGAAGACCACAGTGCCTTTCCATCATAAACAACGGAGAAATTCGTAATACAAGTTGCATTAATATAGAAGATGGAGAGGGGTATGTAAAGGGGATGGGGGGGGAGGGTTATAAGAATTAGCAACTTTTAGCTATTTTCAATGATACCCCCCCCCCCCCCCCCCAAAAAAAAAACAACTGTAAAAATGTTTTTTAAGGAAACTATTATTTAATTTCTTTTTAAGGATAATCTTGATGTCCCTCCACCCGTCAAAAAGGCTCGAATCGACAACCAATTACGTCCTACAGTAATTCACTACTTTGGCTCTTCGAGGTCCTATACGCAAGGAGAGAGTGCGAGGGCCCATATGCAAGAAGGTGAAATGGCTAAGGACATGAGGATGTCGCAAAAAGCAAATGTAAGTTTAATATTTTATCCATATTTTCACTAAAGATTATTTCTCCCAAAAGGAAATGCATCTTGCTTGGTTCATACAAATTTTCTTATTATAATATCCTGTTTGAGGTCAAGTATTATGACCGTGTAAATCGGAGAATGTAATATTTTAATAATACGATGAGAGATGATAATTAAACAGGCCGTCTTTATCTCAGAACTGTCTTGGTCTAATGTCTGCATCCTTAACCGTAAACAAGTGCCTTTAGTGCGAAGTATAATATTAACTTTTTGTCGGAAATGAATTTCCCCCCCCCCCAATATATTCAGATTCAGGGTATATATTTGCACAATAGAAGGAGGCGATTGCATGAAGTCTATGTTAAGTGTAAGCCAGCTAGCAATTTTACCTCTGATCACATTAATTTTCTACTAGACTAGCTTTTGAAAATGTCGCTTGGTGTTAATTTTAGGCCTACATGATGTGTGTGTGTTAACGAGCTTTTTCTATCTAACTTTAAGCCTATGTGATAACTTCTTCTTTGTCTCAGAAAACGTTTGGGAATAAGATTTTGAATTCTGTAAGATTCTAAAAAATTTTGTTGATTGATAATATTATTTTCTTATTCTAATATCCTTTTTGAGGTCAAGTCTTATGACCGTTTAAATTGGAGAAGGTAATATCTTAATAATAAGATGAGAGATGATAAATAACAGGCCGTCTTTATCTCAGAACTGTCATGGTCTTATGTCTGCATCCTTAACCGTAAACAAGTGTGTGTAATATGATTAATTTAGTCCCTAGTTTCCAAAGAAAACTTATGATGCATGAATTTAATTGACACTGGGAAAAAATATATGTAATCTAAAACGACTTTAAAAAGTCAGTAGTTCAATTTTGCTTGAGACTTAAAAATATTTTCATCCGTTTTGGTCGTTCAGGTAATTAAGTTTCATAGAAAACTGTTTCTGTTCTGATGCAGAAAAGGTACTTTTCGAGTATTTATATTCAATGATTGTTATTCTATGAAACCTTGAAATATACGCACTTTTATTTTATCACTATAATGAAAATAGGAAGACACCACTTTAGAATAGTTGGAAAGAGCATGGGCGGATTTTAAGCATTTTGTTTGGGGGATAGTAGGGGGATGGGGGACATTGTTTATAGCCTGGAATTAAAATACCTATTTTAAATTTTTCATTTAGCCATTCAACATTGAGATAGTAAACAAATTAGGCTATCAATATAGGCTGATTAAGCTATGACTTCGCAAATACATTAGTAGCTGTGATTGAAAGGCCATGTTACCTCTCATAACCGTCAATTTGTCAACAAAAGGACTATTGACTCCTTTACTTTTAATCTAATTTTCGACTTTCTTAAAAAATAGGGTGATTTATACACATGGAAAATAAGTGTCTATTTTCTTTATAGGTTAGAACAGATTCATCACTACCCTCCCTCCATCTGAAGAAACGAGTCACAGATCATATGATTGTATTGATGAAATTTTTCAAATTGAAGCACCATTGCAATTTCGTGACGCCGTTGAAACATCGCCTCATACGAGTGAGGGGTAAGGTAAATTTTTACGGGAGTGTTATGTTGGTGATAATTTAGATGGTACACCTTCTAACATTATTAACGACACGGAATGGATGGATAATTTATAAGGAAAATATTTCAATATTGATAGTAATTTTTTAAATGTAGACAATAGCACAGTTGAACAAAGCAATGCAGTTAGTTCAGAGAGTGATATACCATGGCTGAGCCCAAATACCATGCGAATTTTGGATAATTTTAGTCATGAGTTTAATGAGAATCCTTCCCCCTCAGATTTAATGATTATAGCCCCGGTACAGTCGAATTTAATTGAACAAGAAAATGAATTCGCATGGGTGGATTTGCATAGCCCTAACGCACTAGAGGCTACGTAAAGCAAACTGGGGGATTTTACTCCACACACCAGCCTAATTGTTGGACAAAGCGGGGGAGGGGGAGTATGTAGTGATGATATACAAGGGGGAGGGGGTTTAGGTAGCGATCATATACAATTCTCACCGCTACCGGAATTTCAGCAAACAAGTTCAATTCTGAATACAATAGACGTATTCACTGCGAGTTTTGGCGATCCCTTTAATGCACTGATGGCGGTGAATATAATAAGTGATCCTATAGATATTATTCATGAATATGCAGAGAAAATTCATGCACTTCTTGAGCACCGTATTCCACTGTGGGGGATGGGACAGCATTAAGGCCTCAATTGTTTTAAAAATATTTTATTTGTATGAAAGCCATGGTGAGGTCTATGATCACTACGTACACACCAAAATGTTGGTGCTGTACCCTCATTTTGAGAATTATAAGAACATCTTTATGCAATGTATAGAGAATATTGTCACGCATTAGGAAAATTATAATGAGAATGGTAGTGGTTCAGTTGTTTTATTTGTTGAAAATTTAAGGGCAAATATATGTAAATTAAAAAAAAATTATTTTAAGAGGGGGTGGGGCAGGGGAGAGGGCTATAGTTTTAAAATATAATCCTGATTTAGAAGTATGCAAGGGCGTTCAACGAATCTGTTTCGAAACAGGACAAAAGTGTTTCGTTCATGCATTTCTCATATCGGCTTTCCAACCTCTACAAAAAAAGAAAAAAATTTGGATCAGTGGACCCTACATGGTAAGGAGAGGTCTGATTTCCCCAGAGTAGATTTCACTTGTTTAACCCATAAATTTCCTGTAACACTCAGGCCGATAGATATTTTTGAACGGGCAAACGCGTATTTAAATAATGGTGTTACAGTGCTACAATACGAAACGGAATTTGAAGAGGGTGTGAGTTCTTATAAAAAGGGGGTAATATTTCCAGTAAGAGCGCCATCTATTGAATCTGTGAAACACTGGGTTTGGTTGTTGTACACTCCACCTAGTGAACTTAATTCAGTTGGTCATTTCAACCCAATTACAGATATTAGTAGAGTTCTGGGGGAAGGAAGAAACAAATAGGGTAAGATACTATTGCCTAATGTGTTTGTCAAGATTATGGACTGAATTAATCCCTCAAAATCACATGAAACACTGCAAAAGACACGGCTATCAATCTTTGGAGACAGTTGGTGATGATAAGCAATTTTGCGATTTATAAATTTTCAGAATACACTTATGCAAAGTGGTAAAAATTTTTTAGACTGTGAGGCCAAGCTCACAGATGTGAACGGCCAACAATTCCAAATCGTATCAAAGAACATCCAGGTATTTCAGTTTCCTATGCCCATGCGCTGAGAGACAGCACTAACACAAAGTGTCTCTTAAAAATAGTTGAGGTATTGGACAAGAAAGATTTCATGATCAAATCATTGACTAAATTAATTGTCAAGGCAAATGTGGCTATCTCCCGTTTGAGAAACACACACTGTCCGATGGTACTATCAGCAGAAGTTCGCCTGGCCATTAAAAATATGAAAATATGTTGGGTATACAAGGGGGAAATTGAAGAGGGGAATAAGGGGAAAGGGACTAGGGGAAAAGACTAAGGGGGAGGGGAAAGTCAGAGATCATGATCACTAATGGCAGGAAATATCCTCAGGGGGTAGTAATCTTCGTGGCGTAGCACACCAATTGTGGAATGTGAATGTAAGCCAACAGTTTTTTATGCCAGTTTTCATTCAAAATTCAAATTACGATTTGAAATTTATTTTACCGGCTTTGACATTTATGCACAGGGAGGGAGGGGGTGCAGATAGCCCATGGGTAAATAACTCATTTACCTACAATATTATACCCAAATCTGCTGAGAAGTTGATGGTTCTAGAATTCAAATGGAAAACAGCAGATAATGGACATAAGTGCCTGAATAAAATCCGTTTTTAGATTCATATAGTTTTTTTCCCCAAGGCTCTGAGTCAACTAATTCAAGTGCAGAAAAGTGACAATTTTGATAGGTTCCCTCTGCTCAAACATGGCTTTCCAGACAGTAAGATGTGTGACTTGGTGACTTGTAAATGCATATATGCCTATGGCTATTAAAACTCTGGCGCAAGGTTAAGTGAGGAGAAACTCCCTCCCATTGAAGCATTCTATAATTCACTTACCGATAGTGAATGCACTGTCAAGGACTATGAATTTTCCAAAAGGTTATGGACTAAGGGGGGCTGTAAAAATGGTTTGGATTATTGTAGAATGTACTTGGTAAGTGATTCGCTAACTCTTTTAGACATTGTCTGCAAGAACACAGACCAAATTTAATTCAGAATTTGGGCTAGACATTGGCTATTATTTTTCAACACCAAACCTCATAATGGACTTAATTCTAAAAATCAGTAGGGAGGAAACAGGTTCGATCACCGATGTGGATCAACACATATTTGTAGAAAGATCTCTGAGGGGGGATATGTTTTCTCGGGAATCGCGTCTTAACAACTGATCCAAGTGGGCAGAACTCTGTTGATGGTGTAAAGTCTAATGCTTTTTTTTCTTGACATGAACTCACTCTACCCCTCGGTGATGTCTCACTATAGTTTACCATGTGGTAATTATAAATGGCTTGAAGATTCTTGTGCCCCAGATTTCCCTAACATTAACACTGTCGAGGAAAATGGTCCCCAACGATGTTTTTTTCAAAATGACGGTCACATATCTCTTGAACTCCACGACACTGTAAAAGATTTTGTTTTTCTGTATGTAAATAGACCGGTGACCAAAGACTCTTTGAGTCCATACAATCGGTCTTTGGTCGAGTATATGGGCATGCATTAGACTCCCTCCTAGCAGAAAATAATTGCCGATTTGGACCCTTAACAGAATATTGTTGTTCACCATATCCTATTGCGGTGGATGCTGACCAATCGTTTCAGGGTCACAAAGATACACAGAACCCTGCAATTCGATCAGAAACCCTCTTGAAAACGTTTATTGACACTTTTCTCAGGAAACGTTCACAGACAAAAAGTAAAGTTCAAAAAGAAATGTATAAACTTATTTTAAATTCAGCTTTTGGGAAAATGTGTGAAAGCGTACGAAACAGATCACATTGCGACGTTGTAACCTGTCCCAAAGAATATGCACGAATTGTCACTGATCCTAACCTTACAACATTCACGAATATAGACCCAAATATGGTTATGCTACACAGAAAAAAGGGAAACTTTATTCTGATTAAGAATATCGCGGGGGTGTGTTCAGTACTTGAAATTCCCAAGAAACTCATGTTGTCCTTCTTTTACAATGTGGGTAAGGTACAATGGCCAAGGGAGGGGGAGGTTCAAGTTTACTATGGGGACACAGATTCTCTATGTTTAAAAGTTAAAACCGAGAATTTATTGGAAGATTTGGAAAATGGTGTGTACATTGGTCCGCGGATGGACTACATGAATTGGAATGAGAGCATCTATCCCGATTTGGTGTAACGCCAGGCCCCCAATAAATTGTTAATGTTAAAATTTGAGACGGAGATCTATTTAATATTCAATGGGGTGTTCCCCGGTCCAAAAGTATACCCCCGGTTCCCCCAGTCCGGGGGTTGGGGGATCCCGCTCGTGGCCGGCCTTCGGTCCCGGGGGATGGGGGTCCCACTCATGGCCGGCCTTCAGCCCCGGGGGTTGAGGGCCCCAACCCATGGCCGGCCTTTGGCCGCGGGGGGGGGGGGTCCCTGGGGGGATTCTCATCTTTTAAATGTTGTAAATAGTGTTTTTGTATTTTAGTCTACAAATGTTTTCAACTGTGCTGCTATTGCTGTTCTTGCTGTATTTAACATATATGTTGTTGCCAATAAATTAAGAATATTAAATTGTTCTTTTGCTATTGTTGTTGTTGTTGTACAAAAAGTGTTGTCAATAAAAGAAAAAAATATGTTTTTGTTGTTCTTGTTGCTATTGAATAATTTACTAGGTAGATCTAAGGGAAAATTATTATTTATTCATTAGACAAGTATGGTTTACAGTTAGTTGTAGTCCAACTGCTGTCAACAGCAGCAGCAGTACGAAGCAATTTAAAACACAATTCAGATCTTTTCTCTGTGGTCCGTCAATGTCAGGGAAAACGACACGTTTAGCTAAAATAACTAAAAATTGTAATAAAATGTTTATGAAAAAAACAAAGAAAATTTACTATTGCTATAGTATTTGGCAAGAGTCCTATGACCAAATAAAAGCTATTGCCACTGCTACATCCATGCCAATACAATTCATGCGAGGACTTGACGTCTTCAATAGTATTGAGCCAAACTCATGGCTGATTATTAATGATTTAGCTGAATCCTCTGAACAGTTCTCACAGGAAATGCTACAACTGTTTACAGTTTGCTCTCATCATGAACACATTTCCATAACCCTAGTTCTTCACAATCTGTTTCATCAGAGCAAGTGTATAAGAACTCTTTCTTCAAACTGCACTATCTATATTATCTATCGTGTTGTTCTGGATTCAAGTTCTCTAATAACTCTCAATAAACAAATATATCCAGGTGCCCCCAAATTTCTACTTTCAGCGTACAGTCAGGCGACAAATAAGCACTACAGGTAAATTTTTCTACATCTTAATCAGAATACACCCGAGGATCTGCGTGTAGTCACAGATATTTTACACAAAGAAATTACTGTATATCTTCCGGTGAACAGTAGAAAAGATTATTAGTTGCCATCATGACACTGAAGAAACTACACGAAAATAGACACTTATTTTCCGTTCTAAGCACTTCTAAACCCCCACTCAGGAAGGCCATACTCAAACATGGTGTTGACAAAGAATTTATTAATCTAATATCTGAACTTTGTTTAAACTTAACTAAGGGCAATGTACACTCGCCAGAAGGTGTTAGGAAACAGACAAGGCAACATCGTTCCACTGTACGTGGAACCGATGTTGCTTTGTACGTGGAACGAGAAAAAGAAAAAATTTTAAAAGAAAACGTCTCCTTCAAGCGGGAGGTAGCTTTTTTACACTTTTACTACCAATAATCGCAGGACTTGTAAACAATTTTCTCTAGATGGCTAAACCCTACAAATTGACTCCAATAGAACTTGTCCTTTCACCAATTGAACACATTGAGGACAATCTAAGCGAATTAATTAATGATGAAAATATTGCCGATGATAAAAAGCTAGTTTTACTTAAACATGCACTGCGTCTTGTGGACAAACATAGACCTTATCGTGAGAGACCTGCCGCCGTCGTCAATGTCAGTGATCCCCACTCCCCCCCCCAAACAGGAAACATCTCTTCAAGATTCTGCAGCAACAACAACAGCACAATCAAAGGAGAAGGAATTGAATTCGTATGTCACATCAATTCAAAATCTATTGCCATTGACCTATCGGGAACAGAGTAAAAGAGTATTAACATATCCCATGTCGGAAAGTTGTGGTGATGATTATCATCAAGTTCAAGTAGATAGCACGAGAAAACAAATTATAATTCAGGGAAAAATTTATAATTTACTCGATTTAATTTGTGATATGGTTATAAATTCTAAAGGACTTTTATCATTTGACAATAATCTATACAGCTTTCTAAATACATCAAACTTCCCCAAAAGTTTTATTGGCAATAAGCAAATTCTAAAGAAATTAAGGGAATATTTTAGAGGTGTCAGTTCTTTAACAACGCCATTTAAAAAGATAAACTTTCTAAGGCCAGAAAAAAATTTGCACTTTACTGAAAAAATACAAATGAATGTGCATTGTCAGTTTAATATACCTATACTGATATTTAGTAATCAAAATTTTAAAGTTATTTGATTTATTAAAGTTATAAAAGTAAAAACATTTAAAGTTGTTTCAGTAAAGTGCAAATTTTGTTCTGTCATTGGGAAGGCATAGGGGATTTGCGCCTAACTTATGTTAATTTCTGCTTGTTTTGAGTTTCACTCGGTTATTTATTGTAATTTCTGTCCGTTTTTGGTTTCATTTATTTGTCGATGCTGATATGTGGTAGTTTCGAGCTTGGTAGATTATTTGATTTTATTTTTGCTCATTTTTTGTTTAATAGAGCTCTTTAGTTTTCTTTGAAAAACATATTGTGAGGAAAGTTTTTTAATTAATTTAGAAAATGAACTGAGTTACACTCTGTATCGGAATCGTAGGCTTCGTGGCAACAATGTCGACAAACTAAAGCCTTTTTCCCACTGCATATAATGCAAACAGATGTTTTAAATCTAGATGAGATTAAAAGACGGTACAATACAACCTACAAATATATTGTAGTGGCAATCAGTGTCTTTAGTTGCTATGCATATTCCATTCCATCAAAAAGTTCGTGGTAAGGAACAGTAAGTAAGGAGCGACCCGGCTCAATGGCAACCGAAGCTGTAGAAAACGGAATTTTGATACGAATAGATACATCAAAAAAATCAGATTTTAATGTTAATTTCAAATATATAAGTTTAATCAAGTTTAGTCCCACCTAGCAAAAGTTACGGGCCTGAGAAAATTTGGCTGATTTTCGAAAAAAGGGGAAGACCCCCTAAAAGTTATAGAACCTTAATGAAAATCAGATCATCGTATTAAGCGTATCAGAGAACCCTACGGCGGAGGTTTCAAGCTCCTATCTACAAAAATGTGGAATTTTACATTTTTTGCCAGAAGAAAGATCACTGATGCGTGTTTATTTTTTTTCCCAGGGGTGATCGTATCGACCTAGTTGTCCTAGAATATTGTGGGAGGGCTTCACTTGAACGAATTTAAAAGTTCTAGTGCCCTTTTTATGTGACCAAAACAATGGAAGGCAACTAGACCCCCTCCCACGCTCACTTTTTCCCAAAGTCACCCAATAAAAATTTTGAGATAGGCATTTTGTTCACCATGGTCCAAAATATGATAACTCTGTCTTTTAGGATGATTTAATCCCCCGAAGTCCCCGGGGGGAGGGCTGAAAATGATGAACTTTACCCAATGTTAACATATGGTATTGGTTATTGGGAAGTATACAGACGTTTTCAGAGGGATTTTTTCTGGTAGTGGAGGGGAGTGGTTCGGGGGTAATGTGGGAGGATCTTACCATGAAGGAAGTTTTCATTTGAGAAGGGACGTTGCTATGAAGGGGGCGCCGGATTTACCAGCATTATTTAAATAAAGATCAGAAATAATATATAAAAAAACAAGTTTTTTAACTGAAAGTAAGGAGCAACATAAAAACTTAAAACGACAGAAAACATTACGTATATGATTGGGTGCATCCCCTTGTCAATACCTCGCTCTTTAAGCCAAAGATTATTTAATACTTTCATAAGAGCTATTTATTCTATTTAATGGCATTTGTGATTGAGGGGTCATTTTTATATAATTGGAACAAAATTTGAACTTTAGCTTAAAAAACAAGGTATTGACTATGGCGCGAACCCTCTAATATACGTATTAAAAATATGAGAATATAGAGCTTCGTTACGTAAGTTAATTCGTAAGTTACGTACATTTATTACTAATAAAAACGTTCGTAAATAAAGTTAAACAGGTTTCGAGGAGGCCATTTAACAAAATAAAAGTAAAATTAATATTCAATTTTTTTTTAATTATTCATGTACGGTGAGTCAAAATCAAAAACTGCATTAATTCAAAAACGTTCAAAAATTAAATTTAAAAAACAAGTTTTTTTAACTGAAAGTAAGGAACGACGTCAAAACTTAAAACAAACAGAAATTATTCCGTAATGAAAAGGGCTGTCCCCTCCTCAACGCCTCACTCTTTACGCTAAAGTTTGACTTTCTCACAACTCTATTTTTTTAAACAATGAAAAACTTTACCGTAAAGAGCGAGGCGTTGAGGAGGGGACAGCCCCTTTCATATACGGAATACTTTCTGTTCGTTTTATGTTTTAACGTCGTTCCTTACTTTCAGTTAAAAAAACTTGTTTTATTTAATTGCCATCAAAGAGAGGTTTTGAAGTTGCTCAAGTCTTAGAAAGTATCCTTGAACAAGATTACTATAGAAAAATTCAAAGTGACCGCGGTAACGAATTTGTTAATCCTCATGTGCAAAAGGTTCTATTGAAATATAACGCAAAGCTCTATCATAGTCACAGTCCGATAAAGGCTGCACTTGCTAAACGATTGATAAGAACGATTCGTCTATTAATTTCGAGATACTGTACACTGAAAAATACTGCTGCTTTTATTCATGACTTAGATAAAATCATGCAAATATATAACCAACGACCTCGTCGATCACTGTCCAGTCTAGCCCTCAGGAAGTCAATCACTGTCTAGCCCTCAGGAAGTTCATTGCAGTGAAAATGCATTAGACACTTTTCTTAAGCAATATTCCAGTGAAAAAAAAATTGTGAAGAAAAAATTCAATGTTGGCGATACTATTCGAATTAATAGAACCACTAATATTTTTGAAAAGGGGATTTTTTATGGAGCACTGAACTTTTAATAGTGTCTAAAATCCTAGACACCGAACCCACGACACATCGTCTGCGAGAAAACAAAGATGACGAGATCCTCCGCGGTTTTTATGATTATGAACTACAAAAAGTTAGAAACAGTAGTGAAATTTATCGAATTGAAAACATATTAAAGAGCCGTACTCGCAATGGCAAGAGACAGTTGCTTGTTCGTTGGCTAGGATACAACTCTGATTTTCATTCTTGGGTTGCAGTTGAAGACATTAACAACGCCCAATGATTTCTATGTGACATTCATGTCCAATGTCTCCGCTCCTCTCTACAATGATTTGAACAAAACAAGGGATTTTTGGATGAAACTCTCTCCCACTATCAAATTTGACGGTGCGTATGAAGTGGCTTTTGTCGACTGTATTCTCAAAAATACCTATGATATCCTGGTAAAAGATCGCAAATTTGATATAAAAATTAAACCCTATGATTGGCCACCACCACCCGATAGCGAACAGCTTTAAAATTCAAATGATCAATTGGTTGGATTATCCATAGGTTGAATTACCATACGAGGAACTCACTTGTATGAATGATTTATGTCGTTCTATCAATAAAAGAGTTTCCGCTCGTAAAAAGGAGCCTTTCATTTCAACTATTCAAAGGAAGAGGGCAAAATCTACATTAGTTCACCCATTGCGAGTGAAAAGGTTATTCTCAATGATAATCAAAAAGATGTTCTTGGCTTTAAACTCAATATAATCAATGGTAAAATTGCTGGAAAAAGTAATATTATTTTTGCTGACTACCCACCAGCCTTCTCCACGGACACTTATATATATCTTTATGCTTCATTTGTTGAATCATGCAGAGTTGGCAATAGCAATGTCCCCCTCCTACGAGTTCTTGAACGAAAAACCAATCAAGATCATATTCATCATTACAATATAAAGCATCTTCAGTATATCCCCGTAAGCACTTCCTATTTGAAACTCTGCCAGTTAACAATAAGAACTGAATTAGGTGATCCTCTAGCAATATCAAAAGGTTTGGCTGTGATTATATGCCATTTTCGACCCATCGTTGTCGGTGTTCAAAAAAAAGATGTCTAATAGAAAAGTGGTACTCATTTGTTCTGGTATTGACTGCTATGTTAATATTCTTGGCCCAGGACAACTGGTCAATGGAATGGACTATTACAAAGATCGTTGTTCAATGTCTGGCTATGGTCTTAGTAGTTGGTTTGCTAAGCTGTTTCGCTCTGCACTAAATCTGGCTAAAAAATATATTGTAACGGCTGTGACAGATTTTGCATCCTCTAAAATATACGACTGGAGCTCTGGCAAGGATTTTCAAAAAAGGGCTTCGGACAATCTTAGGTCCAGTGCGCGAACACTTGGCGAGCAATTGAAATCTCGACAAAATGGAAAAGGTTTAAAAAGGTTGAGAAACAGTGCACCACTCATCAGTCTCTACTCAGGTCAGAAACGAAAGACATCACCCGTGTCAAAGAAAAGAAGGAAGAAGATGACACGTACAATAAACAGAAGAATAAGCCCAGGAAGAGAATTGTTATATCGGAACTGAATTCCTTTTCATAGACTAAACAATGGCATATCTACCACACAAGGATTCCCATCCTTCAGTTACTTCATCTTTAAATCTATTCAATGCAGAAATGTTGATGTGAGTGTAAAACATGGATACTATGAACAACTTTATCCACAACACTTGCTCTCCGATAATATCCACTTTCAAATTTATTCCAATGAAGACTACTTTATGGACATGTTTTCGACATTTATAGATTTACATAGTAAAGAAATTCGACAATGGAATGCCAATTCGTGCTGAGGAAATATCCTATGAAAATTGTATATTGCATAATTTATTTCGTGAAAACAGTGTCTACATAAATGGCACATTGGTGAGCACAAGCAACAGTCCGTCAAATTATACAAACTATATGCAGTTCATGTTGATGACACCCAAGTCATACACGAAATTGAGAGGCACCTTAAATGGATATGAATATATTACAGATACTATTAGTACAGATGCACTTAAAAATGCTATAACTAGTGAATTATATTAAGTTGGAAAAATATATCATGAAATATTTAATATACCCAAATGGCTACCACCAAATATTAAAGTGGATATAAAATTGACGCTTGCTCCATCCGATTTCGTTTTACGAAAGGAACTTCCCGCCAATCCTGATGTAACTCTTTCCATCAACTCGGCAATACTACATGTACGAAAGCAGCAGGTTATGAGTTCTGTTGCTTTGGCAGTGCAAAACCTGAGAGCCAGTGGAAATGATATTAAAATACTTGTTCCTCATTCAATCACCAATCAACGTCATATTGCCACAAGCTCGCGCCCCTACACCGACTCATCCTTTATCAATGGCAAAATTCCATAAAAATTAGCATTGGCACTTGTAAAAAGCGCTAGTGCAATAGGATTGTGGACTGGCTGCCCACATAAATTTGAGATGTTTGGGCTTTTATCTCTTGTTTGCAAAGTAAATGGAATCCCACTCTACAATCAATCTTTTGATAAAACCTATAGGACATTGTATGAGTTGACAATGCAAACAATAGACCATGATTCACAACTATTTGAAAATGGTATAACCAAAGAAATGTTCCCTAAAACACATGGTATCATTGTACTAGACCTGTCTGGTACTCAAGATATGAGTATAGTACGAACGGGGAGTGTGCATTTAGAGTGTACATTTGCCGTCCTATTACCTGAGAGTATCGCACTAATCTCATTAAATCAAATTGAAACCTATTGGGAAATCACTCTTGAAGGCAATGTTCTACTAGACCTTGCACCATGAACACCAGTCAAATAATCAATGTATTTAATATGGACCCCTACATGTCCAAATACAGATCCTACTGTCTACCCTCGGACTTCCTTGGAAAAATTCAAAGTGCAAACAATGCCTTAATCATTGCTAATAGCAGTCCGTCGACTGTGAATACCGGCCATTGGCTTTGCATCTTTGAAACAATGAAGACGGTTGAATTTTCCGATCCTCTCGACCTACACTATACATTCTACACTCCACACTTCTACAAGCATATTGAAAGCAGTGGAAAAAACTATTATTCAAAATCGGAAGAGAGTGCAGGATCCGACGACTAAAAGTTGCGGTTTCCATGCGCTACTATATTTCGTCTTTAGATGTCGCAGTTATACATACAAGCAGTTTCTCAACATTTACGTAGACAATCCACGTCTGAACGACCTTATGGTGGAAAATATCCTATCAGACCTATATTTTATTGATTTTAGTGCCCTACGAGTAAAGTGCTTAAAAAATGTATGTGAATTTGTTTATTAACAAAAAAATGTATATACACAACAACAATGTCTTTAATCTTCACTTTAGATTTCTTCTTCTTCTCCGGCGTATAGGCAACTGTCGAGAACCACTAATGCTGGTAGATCATTTGAATTCACTATATATTGATTTTGATTGGCTGCAAAGTCAGAGTCACATTTTCTACAGTACAATGTAACTTCACTCTTATCGTTTCTCTTTATATAGTCAATGATACTATTTGCATACATATTATGAAATTCACGTGTTTCAGTTTGTCTATTTGAAGCAGTATCACCTACAGTGTTTTCAAGTGGTGAATCACATTCGGTAACAGCCAAATAAAAATCACTAGGTTTATAGTCATAATAGGCAGTGTTGTCACAACGATGACGTAGAAACCAAATTGTCTTGTTACCCCAACAGTTGAATCGTAGATCTGATTCTTCCTCCCAAAATCATTTAAAACCACGACGATACTAATCTCGTGGATATAAACTAAAATCACGTTTAGGGTTCTATCCAATCATACCAGGATAAGTTTTCTCCCAGTGATCACATTTGTCATAGTGACAATTGGAGCATAGTTGCCCTCTAGGGTGAGAGTCAAAAATCTCTCCAAGACATGAATTACAGCCTTTAATTTGCACTGCATATCCTCTATGTAATTTACACGGATTGCATAATTTGCACTTTTCATTATACTCATCAATAATTGTACAATTCTCACATGACGACCAACTGTTAAGAGTGTACATGCATAGTGGACATGTATAGAACATTTTATTTTGGTTTCCAGTGTCAGCTCTCTCACAGCTAAAAAGAAACTGATGCATGTTCGATAAATTCAGAGGGGGGATAGGAGAGAGAGAGGAATAACTCTGTGACGTTACATAACCTGTTTTGAAGGTAGAGTCACCTACAAAGAATCTATGGCAATGTTTTCAAAAGTATATCCACGATATTATTCTGCTTTGTTTCAATTAATATATCAATAAATTGAGTAAAAGCATTTGAGTCACGTCGTAAAAGCTTCATACAATAGTCCAATGGGGGAGAATCAATTTTCATTATATTGTCAAGTGTTTCCTGAGAAAATATCTTCCGTTAAAGAGATAACTCGAGAAAATCGTCATCTAGAATCAAATGTTTTACCATAATCACAAGATTCGACTTAATTCTCTCTTTCTCAAATTTATTCATTTTTCAATCCTAACACTCTCACTGCCGACTCTAGACTAACCACCATTCGTTCTACTTCAAGAATATTCGATAACCCCAAAAAATCTAGCAAAAAGAAAGGGAACATTTTCGATTTCGAAACAATTTTATTTTGTGTATAATTAAAACAATAATGTATATTACTCATATACAATTACCGATATAACTTATTGTCCTCCATAACCTTCACTATTGCATTTAAAGCACTTTGAAGTCTATTCACATGTGCTCTATCAACTTTTACAGCGAAGCATAATTGATCCTCCAATTTAAATTACTCAATGATATCACATATCTTGCATATACTTCATCCTACTCGAGACAAAGCCGTGATCCTCTTGTGATTTCTACCGCAATGTTTTGTGCTCTTGTATCATTGCTACTGCTACCAACTCCACTATCAACTTCTATTAGTGTAAACATTCCACTCATTAATGCAAATATATATCTTGCCAAATAAATAAACGAGTAAATTCAAACTGTTCTCTTTTTGAATTCTATTCTCACACGAATATCAACTATACCGAAAATTCTTCCTTATATTACTTGCGTTACTCCCGTTAGTATTTCTAGCTTTGTGATTGGTTTAGAAAGAGGATGTGGTCTTGTACTATGACTGTCTTAAAATTTTGATTGGATGTGTTTAGGGAAATGATGCACATGGGAGGGGGCTGGCTGCTCTTCAGTCACTTTCGGCTATTAGAAAGAAATCTAGCCCTTTCAATTTTCAATTGAATGAACCCCTTTCCGTGTTTCTACTGCAACTTCTTCTATCGCTCTTTACTTAGTAAAGAACTCTTTACTTTACTTCTTTACATCGCTCTTTACTTAGTCAGTTCTACTCCACTGCTTATGATTTCCATTCGTTTTCGGTTTATTCATTTATTTATGGTGATTTGTGATAGTTTTACGCTTGGAATATTACTTGACTTTGCTTCTTCTCAGTTTTGGTTTAACGTAGCTCTCTACTTTTCTTTGAAAAACTGCTCAGGTTTGGTTTAACCTAGCTCTTTACTTTTATTTTGAAGAAAACATTTTTAGATTAATTTCTGTTCGTTTTTAATGGACAAATTTTTCATTGGAAAGGAGGAAAACTTTATATTTGTTCGTTTTTTTCCTTTATAATTTCTGTATATAATTTTTCTCCCTTTTAAAATTATAAGCACACATTGTATTTTTATTTATTTATTTTTACTCCTCCTGAAGTTTTTCTAAAAAATAAAACTAAATACTATTCCCAAAACATAGGATCTATGCTATCAACTTGAATACCCTTAAACTCTTTTGGTTAGGTTCAATTATAAAAACAGAATTGGTAATAGTTGTGGCCCTGAAAGTTTCAACTTAATACCCTTATTCGTTCCTGAGATATTGCTGAGACGTCTTATTGGCAACCAGTACATAGCGTACATAGTGGCTTTTGATTTAGTTTGAAAACAACATAAATATTCCACGAAAGTTTCTACTCTATATCCTATTCTATACTCTATACCCTAGCAAAAGTAATAGTAGGAGCAATAGGAGCAGAATTAGTAATAGAAATTGTAGTATTATTAGTAAGCAGTAATGGTATTCATATTGTGCCTGTTTTGGTCTAGTAGAGCACTCCCAGATACATAGTTACTTGACCTCTCAGCAACACTGAGCAAAATGTTATCTCAAATTTTGACTGGATATGGTTGAAAAATCAAGGGGCTTAGAAGGGGTGCTTCTTGCCCTCTCATCACTTTTGAATCATAAGAACAGCATGATAGCCCTATGCTGTCTATGATATTGCTTATCTGCCCTTTTGATAGCCTGCATACGTGTAGTTTTTTTTCGTTTAATTGAAGCTTCCCCTAAACGCTCCCTAAAAGTATCATCTCAATATCATTATTCTCTTTAATTAAAGCAATCGTAGGAATACTCTTAGTAGGATACACATACCGCATTTGGTTATTTCAAAATCCGCCACGGCTTACCATAAAAGTTTTAATTTAATAATTTAAGACGTTCGTGATATGTTACTGTTACAACCTGTTCACAGTATACATACTCGTAGTTCGTTTTGATTTAGTTCAAAATTCACCTAAACTTTCTTTGAAAGCTTCACCTTAATACCCTTAGCTTTAGTTGCAGAAATAGTTGTCATAGTCGTAGTAGTGACATTAGTAGCAGTATGCAAACAACATCTTTTTTTAAATCCCCCATAATACACGCTGAAAGTTTAAATTTGATTTCAAAAATTGTTCCTGGGGTATTGCTGACACTTCCTCTTGGCAACCTGTACGCGCAATTAGTAGTTATAGCCTTGGTTTTACCAGCAGTATTAGTAGCAGCAGTAGTACTAGTATTAGTAGTAAGTAGTAACCTATTAATTACCGCGAATTACACAAGGAATTACACAAGATTATATGTGCAGTTTCACACCTACACACCTTACCACGGTCAGTCACCTATTACTACAAACGATGCGTGGGTTACCAGACGGGCTTAGACGATACATGTTTTACCAGGTTCATTCATCCATCACAATAATATGTTTTTTTTTTCCTGGTTCAATATTCAAAATTAAACTTCCTTATATTCCATGTTCAAAGATGGTTTTTTTTAGAAGTAAGGTTTTCAGCTGGAGGGCCTATATTCATGTTTTTTTCACTATAAATAGAGGCTCAATTGATCTTTCTGCATTAGTTGAAAAGACAACTTGAATTAAGCCTTTTATAGATAAATTAATTCGTTTTCATATGATGAACTCCAAAAGGACTAGAGTGAGTAGATATTTATTATTTTTTTAGTCAAAAGGTTTTTCGTTATAGCTGGCTTATAACTACTTGTCATACTGGTTTTCTGATTGAAAGGGAACCGCATATCTTTCACTTGTTTTATACCAGCTGTCCAGGTATATGGGTATTTGGCTAAAATAGCTAGTTTGCAAATGCATATTCTAATTTAAATAACAGATAGCAATTATGGATTAATCCAAGTTCAAAAATTGCCATTATTGTCAGCGATTGCTAAGAAACTATGAGACCTGAATGTGCGTTTATTGCAACTCATGGGCTATTATTAGGGAAGAAGAGGGGGAGGGGTAGGAAGAAAAAGAGTACGGATGTTGAAGAAAAGGGGGGAAGATGGGAGAAAAGAGGGGGTGGGGTAAAAAAATGTTTTTTTTTTATACTTTACGTATCGTATTTAAAAATATATTTTATGACAGTCATATAAATATAGACTGTTCGGCTCAAAATTCTTCTTAAGTACTTTACAGAAACATCTCTTTTTTAGACTAAAATTGAACAATACGTCTCCTTTGAATACAAACAATATCGTTAGTGTATTTGGAGTGGGCTTTGGGGAGGTGGGAGGGGCGCAACACCCCATTAATATTCTGAATAAATATCAAACGTAGCTAATAGTCAAAATTTTTCTTTTTTTTCTTTTATCATATGATGAAGTAGCGTTCTTTTTTTTCAATATGTTTTAGGATGAAAGGGATTTAAGTCTATAAGGTTACAAGTTACATAGTGAAAAAAAACTGAAACTAATTTTTATTCAAGGACACTGGTAATCAAGCCCCAGGCCAAAAGTGGTCGAAGTTGGATGCCGGGCCTGATAGCACTGACATGGACATAATCAGATCCTTTAACTTGAGGAGGGATAGTGTAATCCACTTTGGGAAAGCTTCAGATTGACAGAGAGCTTCTAACGACCTACCTGCAATTTCCAAGGTAACACCCATGTATCAGATAGTTTTCAGCTTTATAAATGCGCTCAAAATTTTGTATAGGAAAAAAGAAGTAGGGAAGTTGAAGAAAAGGGTTGGGGGATGGGGGAAAAAGAGAGGTGAAAAAGCATTAACTTTGCTACATGACTTTCGGTACTTATATAGTACCTGGTAAACATGTGAGTAGAACTGTGTTGAAATACTTTATTAGAAATAGGTTATTGCTTCTTACTGAGCTAATGGCAGCTCCTTGACAGATGTTTTTTATTGTACTTTATTTTGTTGTCATTAGCCAAACTTCGTGTAGAATGTGTGCCATGGCAACTAGTAAATATGTATTGTGCTTTTTCCTGCTCAATTACTTTCAGTGAAATTAATATCATAAAAATGGTGTAATATAAAATTGATTAAGCTCTATTTGTCTATTTTATATGGGTGAAGGGTGGCAAGTATTTAGCCAATATAATGCTAAGAGGGAAATTAAGCTTTGACGCGGTGAAAAATGGTACTTATTTAGTACCTGGTAAACATGTGAGTAGAACTGTATTGAAATGCTTCATTAAAAATAGGTTATCGCTTCTTACTGAGCTAATGGCAGCTCCTTGACAGATATTTTTTTATTGTACTTTATTTTATGGTCATTAGCCAAACGTCCCGTTATGTGTGTGCCATAGCAACTAGTAAATATGTATCGGGCTATTTTCTGCTCCATTATTTTCAGTGAAATTAATATCATAAAAATGGCGAAATATAAAATTGATTAAGCTCTATTTGCATACTTTATATGGGTGAAGGGTGGCAAGTATTTAGACAATATAATGCTAGGAGGGAAATTAAGTTTTGACGGGGTGAAAAATGGTACTTACTTAGTACCTGGTAAACATCTGAGCAGAAGTGTATTGAAATGCTTCATTAGAAACAAGCTATCGCTTCTTACTGAGATATTGGCAGCTCCTTGACAAATATTTTTTTTATGGTACTTTATTTTATGGCTATTAGCCAAACGTCGCGTTTTGTGTGTGTGCCATAACAACTAGTATATATGTATTGGCCTTTCTTCTGCTCAATTTTTTTCAGTGAAATTAATATCATAAAATCACAATTTCGCATAGGAAAAAAGGATTAGGGATGTTGAAGAAAAGGGTGGGGGATAGGAAAAAAAGAGAGGGGAAACGTTAACTTTGCTACATGACTTTTGGTACTTATTTAGTACCTGGTAAACCCGTGAGTAGAACTGTCCTGAAATGCATCATTAGAAATAGGTTATCGCTTCTTACTGAGACATTGGCAGCTCCTTAACAAATATTTTGTTTTATTGTGCTTTGTTTTATTGCTATTAGCCAAACGTCAGGTTGTGTGTGTGTGTGCCATACCAACTAGTAAATATGTATCGGGCTTTTTTCTGCTAAATTATTTTCAGTGAAATTAATATAATAAAAAATGGTGAAATATAAAATTGATTAGGCTCTATTTGGCTACTTTATACGGGTGAAGGATGGCAAGTATTTAGTTAATATAATGTTAGGAGGGAAATTAAGTTTTGACGGGGTGAAAAATGGTACTTATTTGGTACCTGGTAAACGTGTGAGTAGAATTGTATTGAAATGCTTCATGAGAAAAAGGTTATTGCTTCTTACTGAGATATTGGCAGCTCCAAATATTTTTGGAGCTAGAATAAGAGATATTTTGGAGCTAATATCTCTTATTGAGATATTGACAAATATTTTCCTATTGTACTTTTTTTTATTGCATTTAGCAAAACGTCACGTTTTGTGTGTGTGTGTGTGTGCCATACCAACTAGGAAATATGTATTGGGCTTTTTTCTGCTCAATTATTTTCTGTGTAATTAATATCATTAAAATGGTGAAATATAAAATTGATTAGGCTCTATTTGACTACTTTCTATGGGTGAAGGGCATTTTGGATGTTTTTCATTGAAAAGAAAGAGTTGGAATATTTCAATAGCGTTTTGTCGTGGTTTACCTTGTCACTGTTACATTCTCTTGATGTTTCAAAGTTCATTTTGTAAGAGTTGGAATATTTCAGTAGTTTTTTGTCATGGTTTACTGTTACATTCTCTTGATGTTTCAAAGTTCATTTTGGATTTTTTTTCGTTGAAATTTAATAGTTGGAATATTTCAGTAGTATTTTGTCGTGCTTTCCTAGTCCCTTTTACACTCTAAAGTTGTGACTTCCCTTGTCACTGTTACATTAATTTGATGTTTTAAAGTTCATTTTTGATTTTTTTTTTCGTTGAAATGTAAGAGTTGGAATATTTCAGTAGTGTTTTTCGTGGTTTACCTTGTCACTGTTACATTCTGAAGATGTTTCAAAGTTCATTTTGGATTTTTTTTCGTTGAAATGTAAGAGTTGGAATATTTCAGTAGTGTTTTGTCGTGGTTTACCTTATCACTGTTACATTCTTAAGATGTTTCAAAGTTAATTTTGGAATTTTTTTGTTGAAATATAAGAGTTGGAATATTTCAGTAGTGTTTTGTCGTGGTTTACCTTGTCATTGTTAAATTCTGAAGATTTTTCAAAGTTCATTTTAGATTTTTTTGTTGAAATTTAAGAGCAGGAATATTTCAGTAGTGTTTTATCGTGCTTTACCTTATCACTGTTACATTCTGAAGATGTTTCAAAGTTCATTTTGGATTTTTTTTCGTTGAAATGTAAGAGTTGGAATATTTCAGTATTGTTTTGTCGTGGTTTACCTTGTCACTGTTACATTCTCTTGATGTTTCAAAGTTCATTTTGCATTTTTTTTCGTTGAATTGTAAGAGTTAGAATATTTCAGTAGTGTTTGTCGTGGTTTACTGTGTCACTTTTACATTCTGAAGATGTTTCAAAGTTCATTTTTGATTTTTTTCGTTGAACTGTAAGAGTTGGAATATTTCAGTAGTGTTTTGTCGTGGTTTACCTTGTCACTGTTACATTCTCTTGATGTTTCAAAGTTCATTTTGGATTTTTTTTCGTTAAAGTGTAAGAGTTGGATTATTTCAGTAGTGTTTTGTCATGGTTTACCATGTCACTGCTACATTCTGTAGATGTTTCTAAGTTCATTTTGGATTCTTTTCTATGAAATGTAAGAGTTGGAATATTTCAGTATTGTTTTGTCGTGGTTTACCTTGTCACTGTTACATTCTCTTGATATTTCAAAGTTCATTTTGGATTTTTTTTCGTTAAAGTGTAAGAGTTGGATTATTTCAGTAGTGTTTTGTTATAGTTTACCATGTCACTGTTACATTCTGAAGATGTTTCAAAGTTCATTTTGGATTTTTTTCGTTGAAATATAAGAGTTGGAATAATTCAGTAGTGTTTCGTCGTGGTTTACCTTGTCACTGTTAAATTCTCTTGATGTTTCAAAGTTCATTTTGGATTTTTTCGTTGAAATGTATGAGTTAGAATATTTCAGTAGGGTTTCTTCGTGGTTTACCTTGTCACTGTTACATTCTCTTGATGTTTCAAAGTTCATTTTGGATTTTTTTCTGTGAAATGTAAGAGTTGGAATAATTTAGTAGTGTTCCATCGTGGTTTACCTTGTCACTGTTACATTCTGAAGATGTTTCAAAGTTCATTTTGGATTTTTTTTAGGTGAAATGTAAGAGTTTGAATATTTCAATAGTGTTTTGTCGTGGCTTACCTTGTCACTGTTACATTCTGAAGATGTTTCAAAGTTCATTTTGGATTTTTTTCGTTGAAATTTAAGAGTAAGAATAATTCAGTAGTGTTTTGTCGTGGTTTATCTTGTCACTGTTACATTCTCATGATATTTCAAAGCTCATTTTGGATTTTTTTGTTGAAATGTAAGAGTTGGAATATTTCAATAGTATTTTGTCAGGATTTACATTGTCTCTATTACATACTCTTGATGTTTCAAAGTTCATTTTGGATTTTCTGTACTTGAAGTGTAAGAGTTTGAATATTTCAATAGTGTTTTGTCGTGGCTTACCTTGTCACTGTTACATTCTGAAGATGTTTCAGAGTTCATTTTGGATTTTTTTCGTTGAAATGTAAAAGTTGGAATGTTTCAGTAGTGATTTGCCGTGGTTTACCTTGTCACTGTTACATTCACTTGATGTTACAAAGTTCATTTTTGATTTTATTTTTTCGTTGAAATGTAAGAGTAGGAATATTTCAGTAGTGTTTTGTCGTGCTTTTCCTTGTCACTTTTACACTCTAAAGATGTTTCAGAGTTCATTTTGTTTGTTTTTCGTTGAAATGTAAAAGTTGGAATATTTCAGTAGTGTTTTTTCGTGGTTTACCTTGTCACTGTTACATTCTGAAGATGTTTCAAAGTTCATTTTGGATTTTTTTCGTTGAAATATAAGAGTTGGAATATTTCAGTAGTGTTTTGTCGTGGTTTACCTTGTAACTGTCACAATCTCTTGATGTTTCAAAGTTCATTTTAGATGTTTTTTAACAGTGACAGGATAAACCACGACAAAATACCACTGAAATATTCCAACTCTTACATTTCAACGAAAAAAAATCCAAAACTAACTTTGAAACATCTTCAGAATGTAACAGTCACAGGGTAAACCATGACAAAACACTACTTCCAACTCTTACATTTCGCCGAAAAGATCCAAAATAAATATTGAAACATCAAGAGAATGTAACAGTGACAAGGTAAACCACTACTGATATATTCTAACTCTTACATTTCAACGAATTAAATCCAAAATGAACTTTCAAACATCAAGAGAATGTAACCCTGACAAGGTAAAGCACGACAAAACACTACTGAAATATTCCAACTCTTACATTTCAACGAAAAAAAAAGTCTGAAATCAACTTTGAAACATCAATAGAATGTAATAGTGACAAGGTAAACCACGACAAAACACTATTGAAATATTCCAACTCTTGCATTTAAACGAAAAAAAAAATCAAAAATGAACTTTGAAACATCTTCAGAATGTAACAGCGACAAGGTATACCACCACAAACACTACTGAAATATTGCAATTCTTACATTTCAACGAAAAAAAAGTCTGAAATCAACTTTGAAACATCAATAGAATGTAATAGTGACAAGGTAAACCACGACTAAACACTATTGAAATATTCCAACTCTTACATTTGAACGAAAGAAATCCAAAATGAACTTTGAAACATCAAAAGTATGTATCAGTGACAAGGTAAGCCACGACAAAAAACTACTGAAATATTCCAACTCTTACATTTCAACGAAAAAGCATCTAAAATGAACTTTGAAACATCAAGAGATTGTGACAGTTATAAGGTAAACCACGATAAAACACTACTGAAATATTCCAACTCGTACATTTCAACGAAAAAAATCCAAAATGAACTTTGAAACATCTTCAGAATGTAAAAGTGACAAGGTAAACGACGATAAAACACTACTGAAATATTCCAACTCTTGCATTTCAACGAAAAAATCCAAAATGAACTTTGAAACATCAAGAGAATGTAATAGTGACAAGGTAAACCACGAGAAAGTACTTCTGGAATATTCCAACTCTTACATTTCAACGGAAAAATCTAAAATGAACTTTGAAAAATCAAGAGAATGTAACAGTGACAAGGTAAACCACGACAAAACACTACTGAAATATTCCAACTCTTACATTTCAACAAAAAAAAAATACAAAATGAACTTTGAAACATCTTTAGAGTGTAAAAGTGACAAGGTAAACCACAACAAAACACTATTGAAATATTCTAACTCTTGCATTTCAACGAAAAAAAAATCCATAATAAAATTTTAAACATCTTCAGAATGTAACAGTGATAAGGCAAACCACGATAAAACGCTACTGAAATATTCCAACTCTTACATTTCAAAAAAAAATATAAAATGAACTTTGAATCATTTTCAGAATGTAACAATGATAAGGTAAACCACGACAAAACACTACTGAAATATTTCAACTCTTACATTTCAACGAAAAAACATCTAAAATGAACTTTGAAACATCAAGAGATTGTGACAGTTACAAGGTAAATCACGACAAAACACTACTGAAATATTCCAACTCTTACATTTCAACGAAAAAAATCCAAAATGAACTTTGAAACATCTTCAGAATGTAACAGTGACAAGGTAAACCACGAAAAAACACTACTGAAATATTCCAACTTTTACATTTCAACGAAAAACAAACAAAATGAACTCTGAAACATCTTTAGAGTGTAAAAGTGACAAGGTAAACCACGACAAAACACTACTGAAATATTCCAACTCTTACATTTCAACGAAAAAAAAAATCCAAAATGAACTTCGAAACATCAATAGAATGTAACTGTGACAAGGTAAACCACGACAAAACACTACTGAAATATTCCAACTCTTACATTTCAACGAAAGAAGTCCAAAATGAACTTTGAAACATCAAAAGTATGTAACAGTGACAAGGTAAACCACGACAAAACACTACTGAAATATTCCAACTCTTACATTTCAACGAAAAAACATCTAAAATGAACTTTGAAACATCAAGAGATTGTGACAGTTACAAGGTAAACCACGATAAAATACTATTGAAATATTCCAACTCGTACATTTCAACGAAAAAAAAAAATCCAAAATGAACGTTGAAACATCAATAGAAAGTAACAGTGACAAGGTAAACCACAACAAAACACTACTGAAATATTCCAACTCGTACATTTCAACGAAAAAAATACAAAATGAACTTTGAAACATCTTCAGAATGTAACAGTGACAAGGTAAACCACGATTTAACACTACCGAAATATTCCAACTCTTACATTTCAATGAAAAAAAAATCCAAAATGAACTTTGAAACATCAATAGAATGTAACAGTGACAAGGTAAACCACAACAAAACACTACTGAAATATTCCAACTCTTACATTTCAACGAAAGAAATCCAAAATGAACTTTGAAACATCAAAAGTATGTAACAGTGACAAGGTAAACCACGACAAAACACTACTGAAATATTCCAACTCTTACATTTCAACGAAAAAACATCTAAAATGAACTTTGAAACATCAAGAGATTGTGACAGTTACAAGGTAAACCACGATAAAACACTACTGAAATATTCCAACTCGTACATTTCAACGAAAAAAATCCAAAATAAACTTTGAAACATCTTCAGAATGTAACAGTGACAAGGTAAACCACGATAAAACACTACCGAAATATTCCAACTCTTACAATTCAATAAAAAAAAAATCCAAAATGAACTTCGAAACATCTTCAGAATGTAACAGTGACAAGGTAAACCATGACAAAACACTACTGAGATATTACAACTCTTAAATTCCAACGAAAAAATCCAAAATGAACTTTGAAATATAATGAGAATGTAACAGTGACAAGATAAACCACGACAAAATACCACTGAAATATTCCAACTCTTACATTTCAACGAAAAAAAATCCAAAACTAAGTTTGAAACATCTTCAGAATGTAACAGTCACAAGGTAAACCATGACAAAACACTACTTCCAACTCTTACATTTCGCCGAAAAAGATCCAAAATAAATATTGAAACATCAAGAGAATGTAACAGTGACAAGGTAAACCACTACTGATATATTCTAACTCTTACATTTCAACGAATAAAATCCAAAATGAACTTTCAAACATCAAGAGAATGTAACCCTGACAAGGTAAAGCACGACAAAACACTACTGAAATATTCCAACTCTTACATTTCAACGAAAAAAAAGGTCTGAAATCAACTTTGAAACATCAATAGAATGTAATAGTGACAAGGTAAACCACGACAAAACACTATTGAAATATTCCAACTCTTGCATTTAAACGAAAAAAAAAAAAAATCAAAAATGAACTTTGAAACATCTTCAGAATGTAACAGCGACAAGGTATACCACGACAAACACTACTGAAATATTCCAACTCTTACATTTCAACGAAAAAAAAGTCTGAAATCAACTTTGAAACATCAATAGAATGTAATATTGACAAGGTAAACCACGACAAAACACTATTGAAATATTCCAACTCTTACATTTGAACGAAAGAAATCCAAAATGAACTTTGAAACATCAAAAGTATGTAGCAGTGACAAGGTAAACCACGACAAAACACTACTGAAATATTCCAACTCTTACATTTCAACGAAAAAACATCTAAAATGAACTTTGAAACATCAAGAGATTGTGACAGTTATAAGGTAAACCACGATAAAACACTACTGAAATATTCCAACTCGTACATTTCAACGAAAAAAATCCAAAATGAACTTTGAAACATCTTCAGAATGTAACAGTGACAAGGTAAACCACGATAAAACACTACTGAAATATTCCAACTCTTACAGTTCAGCAAAAAAAAATCCAAAATGAACTTCGAAACATCTTCAGAATGTAACAGTGACAAGGTAAACCATGACAAAACACTACTGAGATATTACAACTCTTAAATTCCAACGAAAAAATCCAAATTGAACTTTGAAATATAATGAGAATGTAACAGTGACAAGGTAAACCACGATAAAACACTACTGAAATATTCCAACTCTTACATTTCAACGAAAAAAAAATCCAAAACTAACTTTGAAACATCTTCAGAATGTAACCGTGACAAGGTAAACCACGACAAAACACTACTTCCAACTCTTACACTTCGCCAAAAAAGATCCAAAATAAATATTGAAACATAAAGAGAATGTCACAGTGACAAGGTAAACCATGTCAAAACACTACTGAAATATTCTAACTCTTACATTTCAACGAATTAAATCCAAAATGAACTTTCAAACATCAAGAGAATGTAACCCTGACAAGGTAAAGCACGACAAAACACTACTGAAATATTCCAACTCTTACATTTCAACGAAAAAAAAAGTCTGAAATCAACTTTGAAACATCAATAGAATGTAATACTGACAAGGTAAACCACGACAAAACACTATTGAAATATTCCAACTCTTGCATTTAAACGAAAAAAAAAATCAAAAATGAACTTTGAAACATCTTCAGAATGTAACAGTGACAAGGTAAACCACGACAAAACACTACTGAAATATTCCAACTCTTACATTTCAACGAAAAAAAAGTCTGAAATCAACTTTGAAACATCAATAGAATGTAATAGTGACAAGGTAAATCACGACAAAACACTATTGAAATATTCCAACTCTTGCATTTGAACGAAAAAAAAATCAAAAATGAACTTTGAAACATCTTCAGAATGTAACAGTGACAAGGTAAACCACGACAAAACACTACTGAATTATTCCAATTCTTACATTTCAACGAAAAAAAAATCCAAAATGAACTTTGAAACATCTTCAGAATGTAACAGTGACAAGGTATACCACGACAAAACACTACTGAAATATTCCAACTCTTGCATTTCAACGAAAAAAATCCAAAATGAACTTTGAAACATCTTCAGAATGTAACAGTGACAAGGTAAACCACGACAAAACACTACTGAAATATTCCAATTCTTACATTTCAACGAAAAAAAAATCCAAAATGAACTTTGAAACATCTTCAGAATGTAACAGTGACAAGGTAAACCACGACAAAACACAACTGAATTATTCCAACTCTTACATTTCAACGAAAAAAAAAATCCAAAATGAACTTTGAAACATCTTCAGAATGTAACAGTGACAAGGTAAACCACGACAAAACACTACTGAAATATTCCAACTCTTACATTTCAACGTAAAAAAAAAATCCAAAATGAACTTTGAAACATCTTCAGAATGTAACAGTGACAAGGTAAACCACGACAAAACACTACTGAAATATTCCAACTCTTACATTTCAACGAAAAAAAAATCCAAAATGAACTTGGAAACATCAAGAGAATGTAACAGTGAAAAGGTAAACCACGGCAAAACACTATTGAAATATTCCAACTCTTGCATTTCAATAAAAACATCCAAAATGCCCTTCATTCATACAAAAGTAGCCAAATAGAGCCTAATCAATTTTATATTTCACCATTTTTATGATATTAATTTCACTGAAAATAATTGAGCAGAAAAAAGCCTGATACATATTTAATAGTTGGTTTGGCACACACATCCACACACACAACGCGACGTTTGGCTAATAGCAATAAAATAAAGGACAATAAAAAAATATTTGTCAAGGAATTGCCAACATCTCAGTAAGAAGCAATAAGCTATTTCTTTTGAAGCATTTCAATTCAATTCTACTCACACGTTTACCAGGTGGTAAATAAATACCATTTTTCACCCCGTCAAAACTTAATTTCTCTCCTAACATTATATTGGCTAAGTACTTGCCATTCTTCGCCCATATAAAGTAGGCAAATAGAGCCTAATCAATTTTGTGTTTCGCCATTTTTTATGATATTAATTTCACTGAAAATAATTGAGCAGATAAAAGGCCAATACATATTTACTAGTTGCTATGGCACACACACAAACGCGACATTTGGCTAATAGCACTAAAATAAAGTACAATGAAAAAAAATATTTGTCAAGGAGCTGCCAATATCTCAGCAAGAAGCGATAACCTATTCCTAACGAAGCATTTCAATACACTTCTACTCACATGTTTACCAGGTACTAAATAAGTACCATATCACCCACTAAATAAGTTCCCATCCTTCACCCATATAAAGTAGTCAAATAGAGATTAATCAATTTTATATGGCACCATTTTTATGATATTAATTTCACTGAAAATAATTGAGCAGAAAAAAGCCCGATACATATTTACTAGTTGCTATGGCACACACCCAACGCGACGTATTGCTAATGGCAATAAAATAAAGTACAATAAAGAAATATATGTCAAGGAGCTTCCATTAGCTCAGTAAGAAGCGATAACCTATTTCTAATGAAGCATTTCAATACAGTTCTACTCACTTGTTTACCAGGTACTAAATAAGTACCATTGTTCACCCCGTCAAAGCTTAATTTCCCTCCTAGCATTATATTGGCTAAATACTTGCCACCCTTCATCCATATAAAGTAGCCAAAAAGAGCTTAATCAATTTTATATTTCACCATTTTTATGATATTAATTTCACTGAAAATAATTGAGCAAAAAAAAGCCCGATACATATTTACTAGTTGCTATGGCACACACCCAACGCGACGTATTGCTAATGGCAATAAAATAAAGTACAATAAAGAAATATCTGTCAAGGAGCTTCCATTAGCTCAGTAAGAAGCGATAACCTATTTCTATGAAGCATTTCAATACAGTTCTACTCACATGCTTACCAGGTACTAAATAAGTACCAAAAGTCATGTACTCCTTTTTTCCTATGCGAAATTGTGAGCGCTTTATAAAGCTGAAAACTATCTGATAAATGGGGATTACCTTGGAAATTGCCGGTAGGTCCTTAGAAGCTATCTGTCCATCTGAAGCTTGCCCAAAGCAGATTACAGTATCCCTCCTCAAGTTCAAGGATCTGATTATGTCCATGTCAGTGCTATTAGGCCCGGCATCCAACTTCGACCGCTTTTGGCCTTGGGCTTGATTACCAGTGTCCTGGAATAAAAATTAATTTCAGTTTTTTTTTTCACTTTGTAACTTGTAGCCTTATAGACTTAAATCCCTTTCATCCTAAAACACATAGAAAAAAAGAACGTCACTTCAAAACATGATAAAAGAAAAAAAAAAGAAAAAATTTTGACTATTAGCTACGTTTGATATTTGTTCAGAATATTAATGGGGGGTTGCGCCCCTCCCACCTCCCCAAAGCCCACTCCAAATACATTAACAATAGTGTTTATATTTAAAGGAGACGTATTGTTTAATTTTAGTCTTAAAAAGAGATATTTCTGTAAAGTACTTAAGCATTTTGAGCCGAATAGCCTATATCTGTATGACTGTGATAAAACAGATTTTTAAATACGATACATAAAGAATGAAAAAAAACGTTTTTTTTTACCCCACCCCCTCTTTTTTCCCATCATCCCCCCTTTTTATCAATATCCCTACTCTTTTTTTCTCACCCCTCCCCCTCTTCTTCCCTAATAATAGCCCATGAGTTGGAATACACGCGCATTTAGGTCTCAGAGTTTTTTTTAGCAATCGCTGACAATAATGGCAATTTTTAACTTGGATAAATCCATAATTGCTATTTGTTAGTTAAAATAGAATATGCATTTGCGAACTAGCTATTTTAGCCCAATACCCGTATACCTGGACAGCTGGTATAAAACTAGCGAAAGATATGCGGTCCCCTGCCAGTCAGAAAACCAATATGACAGATAGATATAAGCCAGCTATAACGAAAAACCTTTTGACTAAAAAGAAATAATAAATATCTACTCACTCTAGTTCTTTTGGAGTTCATCATATGAAAACGAATTAATTTATCTATAAAAGGCTTAATTCAAGTTGTTTTTTTCAACTAATGCAGAAAGACCAATTGAGTCTCTGTTTATAGTGAAAAAAAAAACATGAATATAAGCCCTCCAGCTGAAAACAAGTATTTCTAGAAAAAGACCATCGTTGAACATGTAATATAAGGAAGTTTAATTTTGAATATTGAACCAGGAATGGATGAATGAACCTGGAATGAACATGAATGTAGTGATGGATGAATGAACCTGGTAAAACATGTATCGTCTAAACCCGTCTGGTAACCCACGTATCGTTCGTAGTAATAGGTGACTGACCGTGGTAAGGTGTGTAGGTGTGAAACTGCACATATATTCTTGTGTAATTCTTTGTGTAATTCGCGGTAATTAATAGATTACTACTGTAGTAGTGGAAATAGTAGTAGTCATATACAAATATTGCATTTTGGTTAGTTCAACATCCCCCACAACAAACCTTGTAAGTTTGAACTTCACACACCAAGGTGTTCCTAAAATATTGCCGATGTGCCCTTTTGACAACCTGCATGCAGGCGATGTGATGTAATTCAGTTCAACTTCCATTTCAATAGTCCCTGTAGATTTCAACTTCACATCGTTAGCTATAGTTGTAATAGTAGTCACAGTCTTAGTAGTTACTCACTGTATTAGTAGATTAATAGTAGTACTAGATGTGGGACTACTATTGGTATGAACAGTAATAAGACTATTATTAGTGGCAGCACTAGTCCTAATGTGTTGCCTTTTGGTCAGTTGAACATCCCCCTCATCAAGCCCTGGAAGTTTCAATTTAGTACAATTAGCCGTTGCCGTGATATTGTCGATATGCCCTATCAGTATATCTCCATCCAAAGTAGCCTACTACTTATGGACTAATACAGTTTAGTTCAACTTCCCCCTCAGCACTTCCTGAAATTTTCATCTCAATACTATGTTCCATTGTCCTGCTAGCAGTAGAGTAGGAAAAAAGGAAAAATATGACACCTCAGTGCTGCCCATGCAAAAAATGTGATGTTGTTTAAGCCAAGGGACTTTGAGTTTCCCGCATAGGATGTTTATCTATGGTCATTCCACCAGTGTGCTTTTTGTTTCATTTTGACGGTTTTTTTTGCATGGGTTGCACGCCATTTTTTTAAAATTCCCATAAATTTATTTTCGAAATAAATTTTTTCTGCTAATACTAATTGAAATAATAGTTACCATTCCTGAATTTGCAACAATAGGCAATTTTTTCTGTCAAACTAGTTTTTTACGTGTTTTTTTTTATTTTTAGCTACTTTATGGGTTATTATTCGTTCTTTACTATGTTGCAGCAACTGCTGCAACCGTAATGACAATAAGTCGAGCCCAACAACTTTACATTCGAGATATCGCTGCACAATACAAATTTTGTTCGGTTCGTCTGTAGATTAACAACTTCTTCTTGTATCATTTTTTCAAACATTTTGTTCATATTTGATCAACAAAAAAAAAAAAAAAAAAACACTCTTCTTATGCCTAATTTTCGTCAACTATTCAGTATAGCTTTCATTAAACCATTGCATCTTTAATAATTATTAAATAAAAAAAACAAGTTTTTTAAACTGAAAGTAAGGAGCGACATAAAAACTTAAAACGAACAGAAATTATTCCGTATATGGAAGGGGCTTTCCCCTCCTCAACGCCTCGCTCTTTACGCTAAAGTTTTTTATTGCTTTAAAAAATAAAGTTTTGAGACAGAGTCAAACTTTAGCGTAAAGAGCGAGGCGTTGAGGAGGGGAAAGCCCCTTCCATATACGGAATAATTTCTGTTCGTTTTAAGTTTTAATGTCGCTCCTTACTTTCAGTTTAAAAAACTTGTTTTTTTTATTTAATTTTTGAACGTTTCTGAATAAATGCAGGTTTTGATCTTGGCTCACCGTACATGAATAATTAAAACAAAATTTGCATATTAATTTAATTTTATTTGGTTAAATGGCTTTCTCGAAACTTGTTTAATTTTATTTACGAACGTTTTTATTAGTGATAAATATACGTAACTTACGAAATAACTTACGTAACGAACTTCTATATTCGTATATTTTTAATACGTATATTAGGGGTTCGCCCCCTAATCAATACCTTGCTCTTTAAGCTTAAGTTCGAATTTTGTTCCAATTCTTTAAAAATGACCGCTTAATCAAAAAGGCCGTAAATTAGAATAAATAGCTCTTATGAAAGTGCTAAAAAACTTTGGCTTAAAGAACGAGGTATTGACTTTGGGGAGAACCCCCTCATATACGTTATAATTTCTGTTCGTTTTAAGTTCTAATATTGCTTCTTACTTTCAGTTGAAAAAACTTGTTTTTTTAAATTTAATTTCTGATCGTATTTTAAATAATGCTTGGAAATCCGGCGCCCCCTTCATAGAAATGTCCCTTACCCCAAAGAAACATCCTCCACGGAAAGATTCTCCCGAGTAACCCCCTCTTTCAGCCCCCCCCCTACCAGAAAAAAATTCTTCCTGAAAATGTCTGTATACTTCCCAATAACCAATACAATATGTAAGCAATGGGCAAAGTTCATAACTTGCAGCCCTTCCCCTGGGAACTGTGGGGGATTAAGTCATCGTAAAAGACATATTTATTAGATTTTCGACTATGCTGAACAAAATGGCTATCTCAAAATTTTGATCGGGTGACTTTGGGAAAAAAATGAGCGTGGGAGGGGGCCTAGTTGCCCTCCATTTTTTTTGGTCACTTAAAAAGGGCACTAGAACTTTTAATTTCCGTTCCAATGAGCCCTCCTACAATGTTCTAGGACCACTGGGTCGATACGATCACCCCTGGGAAAAAAAAAAAAAAAAAAAAAAACAAATAAACACGCACCCGTGATCTTTCTTCTGGCAAAAAATGCAAAATTCCACATTTTTGTAGATAGGAGCTTGAAACCTCTACAGTAGGGTTCTCTGATACACTGAATATGATGGTGTGATTTTCATTAAGTTTCTATAACTTTTAGGGGGTTTTTCCCACTTTTCTCGAAAATCAGCCAAATTTTCTCAGGAGCGTAACTTTTGATGGGTAAGATTAAACTTGATGAAGCTTATATATTTGAAATCAGAATTAAAATCTGATTCTTTTGATGTATCTATTGGTATCAAAATTCCGTTTTTTAGAGTTTCGGTTACCATTGAGCCGGGTCGCTCCTTACTTACAGTTCGTTACCACGAACTGTTTGACAATGTCTTTATAGCTGTAAAATTTATTTCGAATTTCATTAGAATACATTATTTTCCAATTGTTTTAATTTCATTTACAATTTTTATGTTACTCTGAATAAACCACCACGTCATAGTTTGTCGCGTCATAATAACTTACGATATGGTGAATTTTCCTTTTATAAAATTAATTAAAAAAAATAAAATTTAGATACACTTGATACATCTGCAGACCTTCTTCTGGTGGACCTGCCCGTTAAATACCTTGCTTTACGACTCAGTTCAACAGTTTATCGAAAGCCTAATGCAACAGAAGCCGTCGAAACAGCAGGTATTTGTAAATTACTTCTCAGTTTTCTTATAATTGGTATTATACAGTACTGACTTAAAGCAACAAATTATGGTTAGGCCTACTTTTACCCATTTGAACCACTCGAATTCTTCATAGACAATTTTATCGAAGGAGGAGACAAGGTAACTTGGGCATAACCGGAAACTGAAACAAGACATGTAGGCTATCGTCTCAAAAATGTCTTCTCTGGGATTTGATGTAATATTTGAGTGACTCTTCTCAGCAATCTGCCTGAATCCCTGAGATTGGTTTATACTAGAGGTAAAAAAATAAAATATATTGAAGCCACTTCATCCTTTACTACTACCTGTAACTATGTTCTTTCTTTATACTAGTAACTATGATAGCAAAGAGTACTGGCTTAAGCTCTTTATCCTTCATTACCCTTATGTGTGACTCAGCTAAAGAAAATGATCCTTCCTCATACGTCTAATTAGACAGATTGACTTAATTTGTAGATTGATGTTGGGGATGTTTTATTACCAGACCTTGACTTGAGAGCCAAGTGCTGCAATACTAGATGCTAATGCAACTTTAATATCATATCTAAGTAAGTCCTATTCGCATCAAAATTCATAGCTCCTTTTGAATTGTATCCATTTGGAGAAACATTTTTCACATATCAACTTTTCAGAGATACCGAGGAAATATTTGACTTGGCACATCACACAAACCAACAAAGTTTATAAAGGACGAGATAAGGCAATCCTTTAAGATACTCTGTATACACATACGTTATATCACACAAAGGAAAACACCTTTAGGTTTTTTACACCCTCCCGTAAAATTCCATCCGGACAGTTCCTTCCACGCTAAAAATTCCATCCCCTCCATAAAATTTCTTACGGATAAATCAGTCTGAAAAAGTCTCCTTAGCATAGCTCATTTGGAAAAAACTTTAATTTCTAATTGTTTTTCCGATCACACCGGAAATCCCCTCTTCCGTGGAATTTTTTCTCAGAAATCCAAACCAGCTGAAAATTCCCCTGGAACATCAAATTGAGTTAGTAAAGAGAAAGTAAGACAAATAAAAAGAATTGCCTATAGGACTTTTGTCAAATCCCACCAGTGTAAAATTACCCCTGGAAAGTTCAACCCCAGATATTTACCTCCACATGAACAATTTTCCCAATGGAAAACCACCCATAGCATAATATCTGCCCCAGATATTGTGAAATTTGACAATGGGTAAATTTCATAACTTAGAGCGCTTTCCCCACGGGCTGTCGGGGGAGGGTCAACTACTACTACTACTAACAACTCATCGCAGCACCAAGCCGCCTGAGGCCAACACAGCTACGCACGCTCCTCCTCCACCCCAATCTATTCAAAGCCTCCCTTTTTACACCCGCCCACGAAGTTCCCATTTCCTTTAAATCTTTCTTTATGACGTCCTCCCAACCCAGACGGGGACGACCTGCTTTCCGTTTAGCCCTAGATGGTTGGCCGAAAAGAACAATCTTCGGCAATCTGTCATCCTTCATCCGAACAACATGCCCTAACCACCTCAACCTTTCTTTCATTATAGACCTAGAAAGTGGTATTGAACCACATTTTTCGTATAGCCTATTGTTTGAAATACGGTCAGTCAGCGGGGTACCCAGAACAATCCTCAAGCAATTTCTCTGGAAAACATCTAGCAAATCTTCATCCGCTTTTCGGAGCGTCCATGCTTCAGAGCCATATTTGACCACTGTCATCACTGTAGCTTCTAAGATTCTAATCTTGGTTTGCAGACTTATCTTCCTATTCTTCCAGACTTTTTTTAACTGTGAAAAAACACCCTGAGCCTTGGCTATTCTATTTTTAACATCTTCACTGCTCCCACCATCTTTACTAATAATACTACCAAGGTAATTTCGATAAGACGACTTTGGCATAAAAGGGGCGCAGGAGGAGTGCTAGTTGCCCTCCAGTCTTTTCTGCCACTTGAAAAGGGTACTAGAAGTTTTAATTTCCTTTTGAATGCACCCTCTGCCGATCTCCTAGGACCATTAATTTGACACGACCACCCTGAAAAAAAAAAACACAAAAAAAACACGCATCCATGATCTTTTTTATGGCAAAATGCAAAATCCCCTTTTTTGTATATGGGAGCTTCAAACTTCTACAGCAGGGTTCTTTGATATGTTGAATCTGATGGTGAGACTTTCATTAGGATTCCTTGGCCTTAGGGGGTGTTTCCCTCCTATCAGGCAAATTATCTCAGGCTATTAGCTTTTCGTGGGTAACACCACGCTTAATGAATCTTATATGTTTGGAATCAGCATAATAATTCAATTGTTTTGACGGATATATTTATACAAAAATTCTGTTTTTTGAGTTACGGTTACTATTGACCCGAGTCTTTCCTTAGGCTACTTACAGTTCGTCACCACGAACTGTTTGACACAGAGTTAGTCACTAGATTCAGTCCCTTAGATCCAACTGTAGCCTAATTTTTTTTATCTAATCACTGATCAGATATTATTATTTGACAGCTTACCAAGTATGTAACTGACTCGGTTAAATTGACTTCGTGGGTTACATTTGTCATTTCCCTTGAGTTAAAAGGCCACAGAAGTGCAAGCAGAAAAATCTAGATTCTCGAACCTCCTTCTGTCGGCAAACACGGCCAAAAGCAAAGAACTGCAAATTTCTGACATGAATCACAGTAGCAGCGGCAGCTGCAACCTAGTAAAGAGCGAATCACAGCCCATAGTAATCAAAAGTTGAAAAACATGTTTTCAAAAAAACTGTCTAATGAAAAAAATTGCCATCCAACACTAAATCAGGAATGGTAACTATTGTTTCGGTTAATTTTAGAATTAAAAGCTTATTGCAAAAAGATATTTATGGTGATTTCGAAAAACAGCCTGAAACCTCTTGAAAATGGTGTCGAAAATAAAAAGTGCACCATTGGAGTCAGTATGGTCCAAAACCTTTTTTAGGATAGTCACAGTCTCCCACCTTGAACACCAAGGAAAATGACTTTCTTGCATGGATAGGACTGATCTGTCTCCCTTTTTTTACTTTTTTTTCTAGCAGGGCTAGGGGGTGGCCATATCATCATAGAGAGGTGTGTAATAGCTCATTTGAAAGGGGAGTAAATTTTTAATTGCCCTTTTTCAGTGACCAAAAAGATTGGAGGGTAAATAGCCCCCCCCCCCGCTCCCTACAGGCTCCTCCGCCTAACTACTCCTATAAAAATTTTGAGATAGCCATTTTGTTTGACATAGTTCAAAGGTCCAATATATATGCTTTTGATGATAATATTGCCTTCCATAGTCCCTGGGGAAGGGTTGTATGTGGTATCAGGCGTATCGATATCGTGCGTATCGGTATCGAGCGTATTGGCGTCGTATCTATCGTATCGGGAATTTCAGTATCGGTATCCGCTGTTGTTTTTTTCAGTCATTTTCTAGGCTCAGTTTTTAAAGCATGTCCCGGCAAGTTATCATGGTTGCAGCAGCAGCTGACAACCTAGTAAAGAGCAAACCACAGCCCATAGTAACCAAAAGTTAAAACACGTGTTTTGAAAAAAAAACTGCCTAGGGAAAAAATTTCCCATCTGACAGCGACTCAGGATGTTCACTATTATTTCGATCGTCTTAAAAGTCAAAGTTTATTGCGAAAATAAATTTATGGTGATTTCGAAAAAAAGCCTCGAACCCCTCGAAAATGGCATCAGATAAAAATGAAAAGTGTACCATTGGAATCAACATGGTTAAAAACCTTGTACAGGGAAGTTAAAGTCGCCCTCCCTGAACAACAAGGAAAATCACTTTTTTGCATCGGTAGCACTGATCTGTCTCCCGTTTTTTTTGTTGTTTTTTTTTCTTTCCTTTTTTCATCAGGCCTAGTAGGCTACCAGAACATCATAGAGAGATTCTTAATAGCTTATTCAAAAGCTATTTCTCATATCTACGTGCTTTATATAAATTCTGTCATATGCAGGTGCCATATGACACTAAAATGGCACTTTTTGTGCTATTTTTCAAAGGGTGGCAGTAGCAGGCTACCAGAACATCGTTGACGAATCTTTTATAGCTCATATAAAAGATATTGCACATATCTACGTCTTTCGTATAAATTCCTCCATCATCAAGTTCAAATGGCACTAAAAACGGCACTTTTGGTGTCGTGTCTCAAGTGGAAAAGCTGGGGCTATTGGGCAAGCAGAACTTATAAAAGTGATGTTTAATGACTCATTTGAAAGCTATTGCTCTTATGTACGTGTTTTTTTTACATTCGTAAGTTCGATATAGCACTGAAAACAAAACTTATGGTGCCACTTTTTAAGTGGAAAAGTTCTCAAGTACAAAAAAGGTATCATTGTAATAGTTATGTTCCAGAACCCTTAACTGGAGGTTCACAAGAATCCCTCCCGCACACTCCCCTACAAGCCCTCTTAGTAAGTTTCATAAATCATCTGCTCATCAGTACGCTACTTAAACATTAGCAGGCTACCACACCGTCATAGATAGATGTTTAATGGCTCAATTATAAGCTATTGCTTAAATTTACTAGGTTTTCAAACATTCTACCATCTATTAGATGTCACAGATTTTAATGTTAACTAGTTTCTGAGGTGAATTTGCAATGAACTCTTTATCATGTTTGAAGCATTAGCTGCAACCTAGTAAAGAGCGAACCACAGCGCATAGTAACTAAAAGTTAAAAAATGTTAAAACGGTCGTTTTTTCTTCTTTATTCGAGGCCTAGCAGGTTACTATAACATCATAGAGAGATTCTTAAGAGCTCATTCAAAAGCTAATTCTCATATGTAAGTGGTTTATATAAATTTCGCCGTGTGCAAGTGCCATATGGCGCGAAAAAATGCACTTTTTATGCTGTTTCTCGAGGGGTGGGGCTAGCGGGCTACCAGAACATCTTAGAAAGATTTTTGATAGCTCATATAAAAAAATTGCTCATATTTACGTTCTTCCTATAAATATAACCCTCTGCAAGATTCAAATAGCACTAAAAACGGCACTTTTGGTGCCATGTCTCAAGTGGAAAAGCAAGGGCGAGTGGGCAACTAGAACATTTTTGAGTGATATTTAATGGCTCATGTGAAAACTTTTGCTCGTATCTACGTGCTTTTTATCAATTCTACCATTCATAAGTGAGATATAGAACTGAAAACAACATTTTTGGTGCCACTTCTTAAGTGGAAAATCTTGGAAGCATAAAACGGTATCATTGTAATATTTATGGTCCAAAACAACTTGACTGGAGGTTTGCAAGAACACCTCCTGCAACTTCCTCCTCCAGTCCCCCTTAATAAGCTATACAATTAAAGTCCTACAAACACCAATATATTAAATTTCATTATTAGATGCGTGGTTCTTTCAGTACAGTGCTAGACTTTAAATTAGATTATCATGCGTTCGATTCCAGCTTGGATTTTTTGTTCAATCATGGTTTGTCCCTTCTTATGATTACTTTTCAGATAATCCACTAATTTATAAGCGAGATGCACTCACTTTTTAAGGCATATCCTGGGAAGGCTGATTTTAAACCCAATACTCATATCTACGTGCTTTTTATCAGTTTTACCATCCAAAAGTATCATATAGCACTAAAAATGGCACTTTTGGTACCACTTCTAAAGCGGAAGAGTTTGGAAGCATAAAACGGTACCATTGCAATAATTATGGTCCAAAGCCCTTAACTAGAGTTTTGTAAGATCCCCTCACATATATACCCCCCTCTCAGCTTGGATTTAAGTTTCATAAATTGCCTAGTTAAATTAAAAGCAAAAGGTGGTTGCGAAAACAAATTAAGCAAAACTAAAAACTTTCCAAATAAACATCTACCAAAAAATTAAGCTTGATTGATCAACAGTTTTGAATTGAACCTTCAAACTTCACTCTGTGATGAAGCCTGTGGGCCAGTTTTAACGGCGGTAATTGACGGGAAGGGACGTCCTTGCTCCCTTAGTTTCTGTTCTTGCCTAGGTTTTGAAATCACCTTTTTTTTGGTCATTTCATTGGAAAAGGCACCTGTTTCATTTGAAAAAGTTGGGGAAATAACCGAAAGTGCACTTTGTGAGAATGTGCTATCAAGTCAAATTTATAAAAGCGATTAAGTATAAGTATAAGATTTTAAATAAGCCCTTAAACAGCTTTCTTTTGTTAGAGTAGCCTTCCAGTTTCTACTAGTCAACAGGTGATTTATAAGGCCTTGTCTTAATTATGGATTTTTCAGGCGAAGTCGGCCGAGCAAAAACAGCTTTTTGGTCATCGAGAAACAAACGTTCCTGAAAAACATGTATTGTTTTGTGAAGTATGGATAATTAACTTTATGCTATTAACTAAAAATTTTTCTTCTCTGTCAAGGTTGTTTGCAGTATTTTTCAGAGGTGATACTTAGAAATAATGTTAAAAATAAGTGTTCAACTGAAACTAAGAAGTGACACTAAAACTTAAAATGAACATACATTATTCCGTATAAATAAAAAAGATCATGGAAGCGTTGTTTCTAAATTAAATTTTAATAAGAAACAAACAAAGATTAATTTAAAAAAACAAAGTTTTTCCGAGGGAAGTAAAGAGTGAAGTTGAAACTCAAAATGGACAAAAATTATTACTTCACAGCCTATTTAATATAAATTAATGTAACTAGTACAAATAAACCAACTAATTATGTTTTCTTATTATACAAAACTAGCGCTTAACTGAAAACACAAAAGTCAATTATAAAAAACAAGATTATTGATTTAAGAGTCAAAAGTGAGTATGTAGCCTGACAACACTAGACGAATCTATAAAGCTTTTCGTAGTCTTACACCAGTTGTGACATTAGTATCTTTCAGTATAAAATTAAAATTATCTTAAAAACATGAGCGTAAAACTAAATATTTTTTAATAGCCACGAAGTAACTGAACAACATACAGAAATATCGGATTGATTTATCAAGCAGCATTTTGCTCTCACCAGCTATAATACCAGTAGTGGGTAATATACAGTCTTAAATTGTAAGAAATATTGTTTAGTATCACTTGAAATAAAGATCAAATAAGACATAATGTGAACTCTGGAAATTTGATTATTTCTCTCTATACAAGAGTGAATTTCAAGCTTTGATACAAATGCTAAAGCTAGTCAATAGTCCTAATACTGTCAAGATGTGGCCTTGCTTCGAACTTGTGTACAAACTAATCATCACATGTCCTTTTAAGAACCAAAACGCCAGTCATTGAACTGAGCCATTGTGCAGAAGTGATACCAAATTAAATGTAAAAAATAAATAAAGAAAATCCTAAAATGGATTGTTGCTTCATCTTAAATGGGATTGATCCTAAAAGGGATTGATAATATTTTCATTCTATAAAAAGTGTCCTTAATTGGTTTGCTTTTACTGTTCCAAAACTCCTATGTTATTTTGTGTTTTCACTGAAGCGCTATTTTTATATAATCCTAAAAGCGCAGGGAAAGTTAATTAGTTGGTTTATTTGTACTAGTTATATTAATATAAATATATTTAATAGGCTGTGAAGTAATAATTTTTGTCCGTTTTAAGTTTCAACTCCACTCTTTACTTCCCTCGGAAACACTTTCTTATTTTAGATTAATATTTGTTCGTTTTTTATTAAAATTTAATGTAGGAAAAACGCTGCCATGATCTTTTTTAATTATACGGAATAATATATGTTCATTCTAAGTTTTAATGTTGCTTCTTAGTTTCTGTTGAACACTTATTTTTAATATGATTTCTAATTATCACCTCTAAAAAATACTGCAAACAACCTTGACAGCTAAGAAAATCTTTCAGTCTATGCCATAAAGTTCATTATCCATACTTCACAAAACAATACATGCTTTTCAGGAACATGTTTTTAATAAAAAAAAAAACTTTTTTTTAAAAATTAATATCTTATAAGCTTGATGTCTGTGGTTTCCCTGAGTTACTTATGTTAGAGCAGAACAATTGAACAATCGACGCATACTTTGGGCTACAATCAACTAAAAACTTTAAATTGCAGTTTTGGTGTGCATAAGCATCTTGACCAAACCTATTCATATCAAATTAAGTTCACAATAAATAGATGGCATTAATCTCTACAAAGACTAATGTCCTTTTTATTCCCAGTAATTCTACTCTAATAAGGGGTGCTAGACGGATTCAGCCCCACCCCCACACAGAAAAATAATCTCCGCAAAAAATACCCTCTCAAGGAAATTTACATCCCCCCCCACTTGAAATACACCCCCCCGTAGAAATTTACTAACATATTCAGGACTTTTTGACTACCAAAATTGGAAGAACATCTGATAGCATTTTTTTTTTACCTTTTATTTTTTTTAGTTTTGTCTTCCTTTTTTTGGGGTTGAGTTATTATTGCAGGGTAAGATTTCATGGTTGCCAGCGTTTACCCCCCCCCCCGTCGGGCATTACTCCCTTTAAAATACCCCCCCCCCCCCCATGGGAAATATCCCCCCGCGGAAAATACCCTCCTCCCCGTGGAAAATAACCTCCCGCAAAATACCCAACCCCACGGAAAATACCTCCCCCCTGTGGAAAATACCTCCCCCCCCTGGAAAATACGCCCCGTCGAAAGTGAGACAATCAAGATTTAAGAATTTTATTTGAGTTTTATTTTTTTTTTTTTTAGTTTCCGTTGGGGGAGGGAATTTCGGTACTTGTGTGTTATGCGCCACTCACTCAAGTTTACGCTGTGTAAAATTCGAAAAAACACCGGTTTTTTCGTTAGTTTCTTCGTAACTTTAGAAATAAATTTGGGCTACAGACTTGCACATTTGGGGGAGAGGGGTAAAGTATAGCGGGTCTGCATGCAAAATGGGTTTGGTACGATTATTCTGCATATTAGATAGATAGATAGATAAGTATATTTTAAAGCCAAATAGACGGCCATGAACACAGTAAAATAACATAAATGAAAGGCACCAATAACATAAACTTTGATCAGCGATCATCATAAAACACTTAAATGAAACACTACGTTAACTTAGTAATAGTACTTAATACTTGGAAAAACGGTCCTTAAGAAAAAAAAAAAAAAAAAAAAAAAAAAAAAAAAATTAACACTTGGAAAAAAACACTTAAATGAAACATTACATTTACTTTGTACTGGGATTTTGTTTTTGTTTTCTTAGTTAACAAAATTTCCAGACACCTTGCTATTCTTCTGTAATTTTTTAGTGGCCATATACCTAGAAAGAATTGTTTTCTAATTTCAAACTATCCAAACACATTTCCCCCCCCCCACCTATGTGCAAATATATAGCCCAAATTATGTATTTCCCATATATTCTGTCACTTGTCTTTGTCTTGTCTCGCGCTAAGCTGAAATTAAATAAAAAAAAACAAGTTTTTTTTTTTAACAGAACGACGTTAAAACTTAAGACGAACAGAAATTATTCCGTATATGAAAGGGGCTGTCCCCTCCTCAACGCCTCGCTCTTTACGCTAAAGTTTGACTTTCTCACAACTCTGTTTTCTTAAACAATAAAAAACTTTAGCGTAAAGAGCGAGGCGTTGAGGAGGGGACAGCCCCTTTCATATACGGAATAATTTCTGTTCGTTTTAAGTTTTAACGTCGTTCCTTACTTTCTGTTAAAAAAAAATTGTTTTTTTTCTTTAATTGCATACAAAACTTCAAATACTGCATCACAAAATTTGTCAATTATCTGGGTAAAAACTTTTAATAAACTTAGAAGTTTAATTTTTTTTTATAATGCTCTTTGCCTATATCTGGTTTTCATTTTTAAAACAGTTGAAATGGGCGACTTTGATATTGATTGTTTTATTTTTTTTTTGCTCTTTTGGGTTCCTAAAAAGCCTTCCTTGCATTAAAAACTGTTTTTTAATAACAATTAAAAAAATGAATTTTTAAGTTTTTGTTTGGCTTCCTTATAGAATATATGTCATGTAGGCTAATGCTGAACTGCTGCTTTTTTGGATTGCTTTTTTGGATCTTAATATTTTTTTCTTTTGAGGACTCATTCCAAATTAGAAACTCATAAATACCTAATACTACTACTGCTACCACTAACGACTCACCACATCACCGAGCCGCCTGAGGCCAACACAGCTACGCACGCTCCTCCTCCACCCCAATCTATTCAAAGCCTCCCTTATTACACCCACCCACGAAGTTCCCATTTCCTTTAAATCTTTCTTTATGACGTCATCCCACCCCAGACGGGGACGACCTGCTTTCCGTTTAGCCCTAGACGGTTGGCTGAAAAGAACAATCTTCAACAATCTGTCATCCTTCATCCGCACAACGTGCCCTAGCCACCTCAACCTTTCTTTCATTATAGCCCTAGAAAGCGGTATTGAAACACATTTTTCGTATAGCCTATTGTTTGAAATACGGTCAGTCAGCCAGGTACCCAGAACAATCCTTAAGCAATTTCTCTGGAAAACATCTAGCAAATCTTCATCCGCTTTTCGGAGCGTCCATGCTTCAGAGCCATATTTGACCACTGTCATCACTGTAGCTTCTAATATTCTAATCTTGGTTTGCAGACTTATCTTCCTATTCTTCCAAACTTTTTTTAACTGTGAAAAAACACCCTGGGCCTTGGCTATTCTACTTTTAACATCTTCACTGCTCCCACCATCTTTACTAATAATACTACCAAGGTAAGTGAAGCTGCCCACCTGATCAATCTTTTCATTACCCACCGTCACCTTTTCATCTTCACTTATTCCTAGCCTTAGTGACTTAGTCTTCCTAACATTAATTTTTAAACCAATTCTAGCACCTTGAACTCGCAAAACCTCTAAAACTTCATTCATTTTGCTCACACTTTCATCTAGGATGCTTAAATCATCAGCATAATCCAAGTCCAGGAGACTTTTTCCTCCCCATTTGATTCCGTGGTCTCCCATTGCCTTTTCTGTGCTCCTTAAAACAAAGTCCATAAAAATAATCCATATAAAGGGAGATAGAACACAACCCTGCTTAACTCCTGATTTAATACAAAACCAGCTGCTAACCTTATTTCCTACATTAACTGCAGCGGTGTTATTCTCGTACATAGCACTAATCACTTTAATGTATTTGTCTGGTATACCATACAAGGATAAAACCTTCACCAAAGCTCTTCTATCAACAGAATCAAACGCTTGATCATAATCTATGAAATTGAGGACCAAAGGTGTTTGAAAACTCAGGCACTTCTCAATTATTAGCCTAAGAGTGAAAATTTTGTCAACACATCCTCTACCTTTTCTAAAACCGCACTGTTCTTCACTTAAAACTTTTTCTACGGCATCTCTCAGTCTAAAAAGTAACACATTACTAAGTAATTTACTACTTACAGAGACCAGACTAATGCCTCGATAATTACCACACTCACTTTAATCACCTTTCTTATAGAGTGGATGAATTAAGGTTCTCCTAAATCGTTAGGTACTTCCCCTTTTTCAAAAATCATATTTATAATCTTCAGTAACTTATTTCTAACCTCAGAGACACCATATTTAAGAAACTCATTTACCACCCTATCAGCACCTGGAGCCTTATTATTTTTTAATCCTTTTAGTACCGTTGCTAATTCTTCCTCACAAAACAAATCTTCTTTCACATCCAAGGTATCACAAACCTTTTTCATTTTCCTATAAATCTTTTCCTGCAACTCTATCTCGGTTAAGAAAATTCTCAAAACGTTCGGCCCATCACTCTTTAGTTTTTTCCTTATCGTTAATTGCGGCCCCATTCCTATCTTTAACTGGGCCAAGTCTGGATTGACTACTTCCTCTCAATTTGTTAACATGCCAGTACAATATTTTACTATTATGCCGTCTAGCTGCATCTTCCAGATCCTCGGCAATTTTGTCCTTGGCCTCCACTTCACATCTCCTTAGTTCATATTTTAATGCTTTCCGCACTTTCTTTACATTTGTTTTGTTTTTCATATGATCTATCACTCAGATAATTCTTGTACAAGTCCTTTCTCCTTTCTATTAAACATAAAGCTTTTTCACTAATATTCTTAGCTGCAGTTCTAGCTTTCTTCCCTAATACACATTCAGCAACTTCGCAAATTATTTTTCTAAAATGATTCCAACCATCTTCCACATTATCAAATTTTAAACTCTTAAGTTTAGTATTCAACTGTTCCTGGGAAGTTTCTCTCAAATTCTGATCCTGAAGTCTACTAACATCATAACTTCCCGGGAGGTAGTTACTCTTCCGATTTTTCAGCTTTAAATTAACCCTCGACACTACTAGTTGGTGATCTTTACTTTTAACATCAATAACAGCACTCCTATATATCCTAGTATATAATATTGATCCTGCCATTCTTCGGTTTACTATAACATAATCAATAAGGTTTGCTGTCTTACCATCACGTGAATGGTCATTTTATGACCAAACACCATATTGGTAATAACTAGATTGTTATACCTACAAAAATGCAAAAGTCTGGGTCCATTACTGTTTTCTTTTCCTACACCAAATTTACCAAGGCTAGGATACCATCTATCCCTATTTCTACCAACCTGGGCGTTAAAATCTCCTTGTAATAACATCATATTTCTACCTGGGACCCTGTCTATTTGCTCCTGTAACTGTAAGTAAAATTCATCCGAGTCACTAGTATCTCCGTCAGTCGGTTCTACAGGGGCGTATACTATAATAACTGATACCTATAATACTATAATACTGATATTTCTACCTGGGACCCTGTCTATTTGTTCCTGTAACTGTAATTAAAATTCATCTGAGTCACTAGTATCTCCGTCAGTCGTTTCTACAGGGGCGTATATTATAATAACTGATACCCTGAATTTTTTAGTAAAAAAAAATGAGCAATTAGTATTCTATTATTAATACCTTCCCAGGCTAAACAAGACTTAGCAGCTTCCTTATTCATCATGAGCCCTACTCCCTGTCTATGTACCACATCCTTCCTGCCTGAGTAAACAAATTCTATATCACCTAATTTCATGCTTCCTACCCCTTGGATATGAGTTTCTGAAACTCCTAATAAATCCAGTTCGAATCGTCTGAATTCGTCAGTCAAAATGTCGGTACGATAGTCATTTTTAACGTCGTAACATTCCAAGTTCCAATTTTCATGTTCTTTAAATCACTGAAATTATTTTCGCCTCAGGAAAAGCATCTTGGATACCTGTACAGGACAGGGATGACAAATCTTATAAAGTCTACACCGAAGTGCTTAAGCCGGCTTAGAACCGGACAGCAAGAATTCCCTGGGACCTCCATGAATGGAGGCTTTGTGCAATCCTGGGCCCATCATGGTCACAACATGGTTTTCAGCACTTGGCGGTGCTCTTCTATCAACAAGAGTCGAAATTCTGAACAGACAACCTCAAGCCTATTGCCTCCGACTCATTATATATTCATGCCTACAAATATTATGCTACTACGGGGAGGCAGCCCATAATAGATAAATTAGCTAGGAAGAGGTTTTTCAGCCCGAAGACTCCCATCAATACAAACCAAGCCCAGAAGAATTGTCCATTAGTCAGAATCCCGTGCGAATGCTGTGTCGTTTACTAGGCTATAATTTCCTCGAGGGGCACCACTCCTCAAGCGGGAGCAGAGTTGACCGCAAGGTCCCCAGTCTTGCAGGTACCTCAAAAATGTCGAGGCAGCCCTTTGCAGAGGCCGTTGTCCATGGATCTGGATCTTACGCCCTTTCGCAGTTGTCCTCCTATAGAGGATCCTCCCACGATGGTTTTCTGCATCACCATGCAATCTAACCCATTACTGGGAGAAGGTTTGTAACTCATGGGACTTGTGGAAAAACCAGTGGGCCCTTTTGAGTGTACATTTGAGGGGCCTTCTTCCTCCTTTGCCTGTATTTATGACCCCGGGCGAGGGCGCCGCAGTTTCTAATATGTACCCCAGGGACAAGGTCCCTCCTTGGTCCGTGCCTTCTATGGAGGTACCCTACATATCTGTAGGGCGTTCCCCTATCGCCATCTGAGATGGTGAGAGTAGTGAAGATGTTAAAAGTAGAATAGCCAAGGCTCAGGGTGTCTTTTCACAGTTAAAAAAAGTTTGGAAGAATAAGAAAATAAGTCTGCAAACCAGGATTAGAATATTAGAAGATACAGTGGTGACAGTGGTCAAATATGGCTCTGAAGTATGGACACTCCGAAAAGCGGATGAAGATTTGCTAGATGTTTTCCAGAGAAATCGCTTAAAGATTGTTCTGGGTACCCGGCTGACTGACCGTATTTCAAACAATAGGTTATACGAAAAATGAGGTTCAATACCCCTCTCTAGGGCTATAATGAAAGAAAGGTTGAGATGGCTAGGGCACTTTGTGCCGATGAAGGATGACAGATTGCCGAAGATTATTTTTTTCGGCCAACCATCTATGGCTAAACGAAAAGCATGTTCTCCCCGTCTGGGGTGGGAAAGATTTAAAGGAAATGGGTACTTCATGGGCTGGTGTGAAAAGGGATGCTTTGAATGGATTGGGGTGGAGGAGGAGCGTGCTTAGCTGTGTTGGCCTCAGGTGGCTTTGTGCTGCGGTGAGTTGTTAATAGTAGTAGTAGTTTTAGAATTATTTTCCCCAGACAATCTCTCGTTCAATTTTGAAGGGAATTAAAAACCAATACAACCTATATCACTTCAAAACGGAAATGATGTTATAAGCTACCGGTTTACTTGTCAATTAAAAAGTGCACCTCTAACTGAACAATGGCTGTCAAGAAAAAGGAAACTTATGTAACATACAATAATTAGTTAAAAATAGTGTTTAACTAATTATGTCAATAGTTTTCAGGTCAGGTAAATCATACAAGTTGAAACGTTAAAAGAAATGTAAGTAATAACGATTTAAAAAAGTGACACTTAAAAGGCTTTAGTCGTCCGAATTGGCCTCGTCCAAATTTAAAGTTTCCACTAGTGTTGAATCCTGTCCGATGGGATATACTTGTTTTCATCTCTTGGTAGCCTGAGTCAAATCCAAAGAGATCCCCCAGTCATGTACTCCGCTCGACGAGGCATATACCAATATGAGTACTACAACTCAACCGCGAGGCTTTGTGAGGAACTATTGCCGTCCATTGCTTCGTTCTACGATTCACTTTACGATTATCAAAGCACCACTGCCGACAATGAATTTTCCAAGAGGATTTGGGATAAGGGAGGGTGTAAAAATGGGTGGGATTATTGTATATTGTACCGGGCAAGTGATGTACTGACGTTGCTGGATATTGTTCTGTAAGAACACGGATAAAATCTATGGGGAATTTCAGCTGGATTTGGGTTATTATTTTTCCACTCCTTATCTGGTGATGGATTTAATTCTTAAAATGAGTAAAGAGAAAAAAGAAATCGTCACCGACGTGAATCAGCATCTATTTGTAGAGTGATCAATGAGGGGAGGGTATGTTTTTTCATGGAAATCATATCCTTTAAACTGACCCGACTGGACAAGACATCGTTTTAAAGTCGGGTGCAGTTTTCTGGATATGAACTCCCTTTATCCGTCGGCAATGTCTCGGTATTGTTTGCCCTTTGGTAGTTACAAATGGCTAAATTATTCTCGTGCTCCAAATTTCCCCGACATTGCCAATGTCGAGGAGAATGAACCTCAAGAATGGTTTTTTGAAATCGATAGTTAAATACCGGTGGAGCATAATAACTCGGTGAAGGATTTTGTTTTCCCGTACTTAGACAGACCGGTGACAAGGGACTCATTTGAGTCCATATAATTTCACTTTGTTAGAAGATAAGGGTGTACGCTGGACACCTTCAAAACAAAAACGTATCGCCGACCTTTGTCCGAAAGAGCATATCGTTGTACATCGCATTCTTTTGAGGTGGATGGTTGCCAACGATTTCAAGGTCACAAAGATACATAGAGCCTTCCAATTTGACAAAAAACCCTATTTGAAAACGTTTATTGACACTTTTGTCTGTAAACGTTCCGAAGCGAAAACGAAGGTTGAAAGAGAAATCTTAATAGGCAGTTTGAACTCAGCCTTCGGTAAATTGTGCAAGAGTGTACGCAATCGAAGTCGTTATGACGTTGTAACATATCCAAAAGAATGTACTCGAATCGTTACAGATCCAAACTTCACAGCATTCGCCATCATAGACTCCGATATGGTCCTTTTGCATAGGAAAAAAAATGTTATATTAAATACAAGTATTGCAGGTGGCAGTGCAATAACAGAAACTAAAAAAACTCATGTTGTCATTCTTTTACGATGGGTGTAGGCGCTAATGGCCGGGGGAGGGAGAAGTTCAAGTATATTATGGAGATACCGATTCACGTTTGCTAAGAGTTAAAACTACGAATTTATTGGAATATTTGGAAAATAGTGCACAATTAGCTCTCGAATGGACTTCACCAATTGGGACGAGTTTATTTACCTGGAGCTAGTGAAGTGCAAGGCCCCAAATCAGTTATTAATGTTAAAATACGAGACGGGAAGCAACTTGATTTCCAATGGTGTGCATGCAGGTCCGAAGGTTTACTGTGCGCAAACACACAATGAGGTATTCAAAAAAGTCTGCAACGGGGTGCCTAGACACTTTTTGAATCAGAATTTTGATATGAGTGTTTATAGGAACTGTGTAGAGAGTAGATTAATTCCAAAGAGCAAAATTCATGGCAATTCGCTCTTTAAAATTTAAAAACTACATAGTTTTAGTCGATACAATAGCCATGTACCCGGTATCAGATAAAGTCTATTTGTGTGCGGATGGTGTGACGGTGCTACCCCACAGAAATTATCTAACTTCTGACAGAGGTGGATGTGAAGACTTTGAAGACTATAGACATCACCTCGGTCGGGAAAAAATTCAATAGTAAATGGTGTGTTATCCTTTTTTATAGGTGTGTTTTTCCCCAACTCACTAGTTTTTTAAATCAATGTAGAGTCATATGTGAGTGTTTTTATGTAAATAAAAAATGTTTTACAAATTATTTTTTGGCTCCGCACCTGCAGCTGACCCGGGGGGGGGGATCTGGCCTTAGGCCGGCCGTCGGCAGTGGCCCCCGCGCCCTTTCGTGGGGGCCCTTTCTATTTGTGATAAGTGTTTTTTGTAGTGTCTTTTTATTGTATAAAAATATTTTATTGTTTTGTGATAGTACCTTTTTCATATAAAAATAAACATGTAGTATTTTTCTGTAATGTCGTTTATTTGTAAATGAAAAATAAATGTATTGTTCTCAAACCCTATTAGGGATATTATTGTTATTTATTCAAGGGACCAATGCGTTCTAGAGTCAGTTGTATTTTGATATTGCAAAGGACTATGTATCAATTCAAAACTCCACTTAAATCGTTTTTTTGCGGACCTTCAATGTCTGGCAAAATGACACTTTTAACAAAAATAATTCAAAATCGAGATAAAATGTTTTAGAAAATCCCCAAAAATTGCTATTGTTACAGTGTTTGGCAAGAATCCTATGATAGAATAAAAACTATTGCGCCAGACACGAAATTTCATTCAGGGAATTGAAATTTTCAATAGTATTGAACCAAACTATTGGTTGACTATTGATGTTTTAGCTGAATCCATTGAAGAATGGTCTCAGGAGATGTTAGAATTGTCCACTTCCGATCTTATCATCAACGTATTTCCTTAACCCAAGTTCTACACAATCTCTTTCATCAGAGCAAGTGTATGAGAACACTTTCTTTGAATTATACCTACTATATCGTCTAAAGAGTTGTTCGTGATTCCAGTTCCCTCCTAACTTTAAACAGACAAGTGCATCCGTGTGAACCAAAATTTCCAATCTCGGCCTACAATCAACCTACCAATAAACCCTATGGTTATATTCTATTGGACGTGAATCAGAACACACCCGAGGATTTACGTGTAGTTACCGATATTTTTGACAATGAAATTACTGTATTTCTGCCAGTGAACAGTAAAAAAGGTCGTTAGTTGCAATCATGACGCTATAGAAACTACATGAACATCGGAATTTATTCCCTGTCCTAGGTAATTCAAAGCTACGATTAAGGAAGGCCATAATCAAACACGGTGTCGACAAAGAATTCATTATTCTTATATTATAACTTTGTTTACATTTAACTGAAGGCAATGTTCAACTGCCAGAAGGTGTTAAGCAGCAGAAAAAGCAGCTTCATTCACTTGTACGTGCCCTAGTAGCAGCAAGCGGAAATCAAGGAAGCGAATTTAAAAGAAAGCGACTTCTTCAAGCGAATGGTATCTTCCTTACACTTTTATTGCCAATCATTGCAGGACTTGTAAACAGTTTTCTCTAGATGACCAAACCCTATAAATTGGCTCCAATTGAAATCGCCCTTTCGCCAAAGGAGCATTTCGAGGAAAACCTCAATAAAATCATTAACAATGAGACAATTGCCGACGATGAAATATTAATTATGCTTCAAAATTCAATTCGCCCAGTCAACAAATATAAACCCTATCGTGAGAAAACACTCAATGTAGATATCTTTGATCACAAAAAGGATATGACTCCAACACCATTAACAACAACAACAAAAATACTAAGAAAAGAAGAAGATTGTTCTAAAGTTATGACAAATGTTGAAGATCTCATGCCACATTCTTATCGTGAGCAGCGTAGAAGACTCTTGACTTTTCTCACTGAAAGTGAACATGTTCAAAATCATGCTAACGGAAATCAAGTTTTAATTCATGGCAAGCCCTATATTCTACTTGAATTATTATCAGATTTGGTCACAAATCGTAAAAGACTTGTATCCTTTGACATTCATTTGCAAAACTTTTAAACTCATCAAAATTCCTCAAAAGTCCTATTGGCAATAAACATGTTTTAAAACGATTAAAGGAATTTAGTTATACATCAAAAGATTTTTAAAATCATTTTAGGAAAATACTAGCAAGCCATGTGGCAATGATTTGACAAGAGTGATGGGGGGACTCAAACAAAGACGTCTTAAAATCACTGCATCCCCCTTACCATCACCTTTTAGTATGCAAATGGGCCGTTGACACTTCACTACGTGTTTATGGTCAAAATGGTAAAAGCATTGAAACATGTTTATAAGAATACTGGTAAATTGGGAAGTTTAAGTTCACCCACCACACTTGCCCAAGTCATTGGACTTGAAAAGAAGTTGGCAGCAGAGTTTCTAAAGAATGAATCAAGTTATACTCTACGTTGTAATCGTAGAGTTCGTGGTAGTCACTATCGAAAAACTAAAGCGTTTTTCCCATTGCAAATATTACAAACAGATCTTTTGACTCTAGATGAGATTTGTTTGAACAACACAATTTGGTTTAAACAATTTGTTTAAAAAAATATGTGTCTACATAAATGCAGCATTGGTGAGCACTAGCAACAATCTATCAAACTATGCAAGCTACATACAATTTATGTTGATGACTCCAAAGTTCTATAAGAAATAAAGAGGTCTAGCAAAGGGCTATGACTGTAGATCAAATGTTGATACTGATGGTGAACTCACTTGGGCATTGAGCAAGGAGTATATTTAAGTTTGTAGACTGAATCATGAAATATTTAATATATCTCAGTGGATGCCCCCAATATTGAAATTGATATAAAGTTACAACTCGCTCCGTCCAATTTCATCATGAGAAAAGCACTTGATGCATCACCCGATGCCAATGTCAATCTCACCTCGACAATACTTCATGTACGAAAACCACAGGTTATTAGTTCTGTGGCGTTGGCAATTGAAAAACTAATAGCCTCTGGAAATAATATCAAACTCCTCGTTCCTCACACAATCACTAATCAAAGTCATGTTGCCAATGGTTCAGAGACATATTTTCCACAATATAGAGTAACTTCATTTCTATTAAATCTCTTTGTGAAGACAATGATACTATTACGATTCGTATTGTAAAATTCTTATGTTTTTATCGGACTATTTTAAGTAATGTCAAACACAATATTCTAATATGAAGATTACCTTTCTGTAACAGCCAAATAAAAATTAGTAGATTAAGTGATTGGAGGGCAACTAGGCCCCCCACGCCCATCCTTCCCCCAATCACATCCAATAAAAATTTTGAGATAGCCATTTTGTTCCGCATAGTTGATTTTCAGATAGAAAATATGTTTTTGAGGAGGACACTCCCCACAACCCTCAGGGCAAGGGTTATAAGTTATGCCCTGGGGAAATATAAGGTTTTTATTGAAATCTTTGTCGTAAAAACTTGAAGAAGGGCTCATTCGATTTTAAATTCAAAGGGCTAGTACCCTTTAACAGTCGAAAGTGATTAGTGATATTTTTGTTGTTGTTCTCTTTTAGACCAGGGCACTTCGTACCGAAGGAGTTGTTGTGGGAACTTTGAAAAGGGCTCATTCGATTGAAAATAGAAAGGGCTGTTCCCTTTTTAATAGTCGAAAACAATTGGAGGGCAACTAATCCCCCTTCCACTCCCACCCTCCCACGCCCACCCTCCCATTTTCCCATTTTGTTTAAAAACTAAATTATTTATTACAATAAATAACCGATTAAAACTCAAAACGAGCAGAAATTAACATAAGTTTGGCACAAAACCCCTATGCCTTCCCAAGGCCAGAACAAAATCTGCACTTTAATGAAAATACAAATTAATGTACATTGTCTGTATAATATACATATACTGATATTTAGTAATCAAAATGTTAATATGATTTGATTTATTAAAGTTATAAAAGTAAAAACATTTATATTTTTTTCAGTAAAGTGCAAATTTTGTTCTGGCCTTGGAAAGGCATAGGGGTTTTGCGCCCAACTTATGCTAATTTCTGCTCGTTTTGAGTTTGACTCGGTTATTTATTGTAATTTCTGCTCGTTTTGGGTTTCATTTATTTATCGATGCTGATTTGTGATAGTTTCACGCTTGGTAGATTATTTGATTTTATTTTTGATATTTTTTTGTTTAATGGAGTTCATTACTCTTCTTTGAAAAACTTGTTTTGTGGAAAAAGTTTTTTCAATTAATTAATGAAAAGACCGTGTTCTAGGAGGAGGATTAATCTAGTGACGTCACAAAAAACTATTTCTTGTTGTCTTATAAAATGATCATCTTAAATGAAATTCTAGGTAGTGGTTAAAAGCAGAATCACAATCTCATTTTGTTTTGTTTCAATTAATGCATCAATAAATTGAGTAAATGCTCTTGGTCTACAATGTATAAGCTTCAAACAATAGTTCAATTATTGTGAATCATTTTCCATGCTAATTTCAAGCAATTTTTCAGAGATTATTTTGTTTCGGAAAGTTAACATCTGAAATTCAGCCTTTGGATTCAAACACTTTTCCAATGTTACAAGATTCCGTAAGATCGTCTGCTTCTCAAATCCAATCATTTTTTGTCTTGACACTCCTACTGTCAACTAAAGGCTAAACTAACAATTGCTAGTTTCTACTTTGTGCACAATCTCAATGCCTATTGGTCCCCTCCCCTCCCTACTAGAGAGAGCGGAGTAAACGATCAACTTGAGCATCTAATGAAAACAAGTCATATACAAAATTTTTATCGACAGAAACGTAAAAGAAGAATATATGTTCACTCTCTTCGCATTAGGTGAGTCAATCCATGTTTCTCAATGTGCTTCATGATATCATTCAGTCCATGTTGTAGTCTTCATATATACATTATTTTCCCTTTTGCGGCGAAACATAATTTTTCATCCGACTTAAATTTACTCAAAGATATAACATACCTACCAAACATCTCATCCCATTCAAATGTTAGTCGGCAATCCTTTGCAATTTCAACTGCTAGATTGGGAGCTCTCGTCTTCATAACATCATTGTCAACTCCTTCAAGGCGCAATAGTGTAAAACCACTCATTTTCAAAATATTTGAATATTTTTATTCCGAACTTGAAACAATGTAAATTATTCCAATGACAATGTGGAACTGAGATATTATCTCACCGTCAAATTTGTATATCAATGATTAAGTGAGCAATAGGCCCGCTTGAAAAGATGGATGGATGTTTATGTGTATTGTAATTTGTTTATTTGGATGTTTATGTATATGGATGTATGAATGTTTATCGTTTATTGTATTGGTGTTTATTTGATCTACTGACCAAAAGCAATATCCTCTCTTTTTTATAGTGAAACATATGGTTTAAGATAAGGCAATGACTGTTCTCAGAAATCATTGGCATGGCATTAGAAACTTCTTTATATAAGACTTTAAGATATGGATGAATACATGAAACGATGTGTTTTGTTACCATTTCTTTCGATGAGAAAATTTGCTTCCTAAGAAATGATGGATAGATGTTTATATGTATGGTATGGTGTTTATTCGGATGTATATGAATGTTTATTGTTTACTGTATTGGTAGTTATTTGATATTTATTATATGGATATATGGATGCTATTGTATGTTTGGTGTTGTGTATTGATGTATGTTTGGTTATGTGTCTTGATGTATGTATGGTTATGTGTCCCGTTGTATGGTGGGACAGAGCACCGCTTGTACAATGGTTCCGTTGTATGGTGGGCAAGCTTGTATGGATTGCCTATGTGCTCGCTTTTATGGTGGGACAGGGGACTGCTTGTATGGTGGGCCCGTTGTATGGTGGGACTGGACACTGCTTGTTTGATGGGTCCGTTGTATGGTGGGCCCGCTTGTATGGCTTGCCTTTGGGTCCGCTTGTAACTGTTATACCTTTACTACTTGTGTGGTCGCTATAATTGACAAGTACCATAAAATGAAGCCAAAAAAGATCGCTTAACCAACTCTATACCTTAGATAATGAATTAAAATATATCTGCATAGTGGTTTATCTAACTGAGATTAAGCTAATTATCTCTGAATGCAGACACAGAAGTCTGTTTTACTCAGATCAAGAACTTGCGTATGATCGCTATAATTGAAAAGTACCATAAGATGAAGCCAAAGAGGATCACTTAACCAGCTCTATACATTAGATAATTAATTAAAATTTATCTTCATAGTAGTTTATCTCATCGAGACTAAGCTAATTACCTCTGAATGCAGACACAGAAATCGGTTTAACTCAGATCAAGAACTTGAGGGTGGTCGCTATAAATGACAAGTGACATAAGATGAAGCCAAAGAGGATCACATAACCAACTCTATACGTCAAATAATTAATTAAAATATATCTGTATAGTAGTTTATCTCACTGAGACTAAGCTAATTATCACTGATGCAGACACAGAAATTGGTTTTACTCAGATCAAGATCTTGAGTGTGATCACTATAAATTACAAGTACCATAAGAAGAAGGCAAAGAGGATCACTTAACCAGCTCTATACATTAGATAATTAATTAAAATATATCTTCGTAGTAGTTTATCTCATTGAGACTAAGCTAATTATCTCTGAATGCAGACACAGAGATCGGTTTTTACTCAGATCAAGAACTTGAGTGTGGTCGCTATAATTGACAAGTACCATAATATGAAGCCAAATAGGATGACTTAAGCAACTTGATACATTAGATAATTAATTAAAATATACCTGCGTAGTAGTTTATCTCAGTGAGACTAAGCTAATTTTTTCTGAATGCAGACATAGAAATCGATTTTACTCAGGTTAAGAACTTGAGTGTGATTGCTATAACAGACAATTACCGTGAGATGAAGCCAAAGAGGATCAATTAAATAGACCTCTGAACAGTCTATGCAAAATAATATTTATTAAAGCCAACTTTATTAAGACCTTAAAAACATTTTCTAAAAGCCAAGAAGATTCTCCAATTTCTTTTTAATCCTTTTAGCTGATTGTTTTATTGAACTTGGTTAAATAGGCCTCTGATTAGTCTATACACAATCAGATTAGGGAGCCATCAATCCCTCAGATTTGCCTTAGTTTATAACCAATTAAAATTTCAACCCGTTGCCGGTTTCATTCAATCCTAATAAAAATGTTTTTATTAATTTCTATCCCAATAATTGCAACTCTTATTCCAATTAACCCTTTTTCTCAAGTCAATTGAGAACAATTTTAAAAACATATACATATTTCCCAGTCCTCTGATCGCATATTTACTTGTTTCTGTGTTGGTCTAAAAATTAGGTTAAATTCTTGTACATGCTCTGACAAAATGATTTTTTCTAATATGCAGGTCATGCTCAAGACCTCCCTCCAAAAAAATATGTATCTCTTAAGGGTGTCACCATTCCCTCAGATTAACCTGTTGTTGGTATGCGATTGATATTTAACCCTTTCTCTCTTCAAAAATTTAAATAATTATCCCATTTGAATTTATTGGGATATCCATATGTAGGCGACAATTATGTGAAAAACTCCTGGAGACTCAGTCTGTCAATAATCTGTAATACTTCAATTGACAGAAATCTAACGCCTGTCTGTGAAGTAGGTCAAATACCTTCTCTTGTAGTTCTGGCTGGTGTCCAATTGCCTCCCAAATATGAATGTATCTTTAGTATAGCAAGGGTCCCCTCTACTAATGTTGCCCATCAAAAGCTACGAGCCTGAGGAAATTTGCCTGATTTTTGAAGAAGGGAGAAAAAAATCCGTTAAAAGTTAAAGACATCTTGAGTCCAAAATCACACCGTCAAATTCAGCGTATATCGAGAACCCTCTTGCAGAAGTTTCAAGCTCCCATCTGCAAAAATGTGGAATTTCGTATTTTTTTGCCAGAAGAAAAATCAAGGATGCGTGTTTATTTGTTTGGGTTTTGTTTCTTTTTCCAAGGGGTGACATGGAAAAGACTATGTTAATTAAAAAAACGAAGAGAAATCAATTTTAAAAAGCTTTTCCTATGAAACAAGTTTGTTAAAGAAAAGTAAAGAACTCTATTAAGCCGATTATGAGTAGAAATAAATTCAAATACTTTTCCTAGCGTAAAACTACTACAAATCACCATCAATAAAAATTAAGCTCAAAACAAACAGAAATTACAATAGAAAACCGAGTCAAACTCAAAACAATCAAAAATCTACTTGAATAGAGGTGAAAACCCACAAGCCTTCTCAAGACCAGAACATAATATTAGACTTTACTGAATACAAAATTCATTTTAATGTTTTCACTTTTTAGACTTAAATAAACAAAGAAGTATTAAGACTTCAAAGAATCAATATCAGAATATTTCTATTAGACTAACAATCTACGGTTATTTTTTTTCATTTGTAGTAAAGTACAAATCATGTTCTGGTCTTGAGAAGACAGTGGAGTCGTCAATCTAAGTAGAGTAGTACCTTATATTTCAGGGCCTTTACGTTCCTTCCTGGGCTATTCTGGGCCTTTACGTTCCTTCCGGTGCTATTCTGGGCCTTTACGTTCCTTCCTGTGCTATTCTGGGCCTTTACGTTCCTTCCTGTGCTATTTGGGGCCTTTACGTTCCTTCCTGTGCTATTCTGGGCCTTTACGATCCTTCCTGTGCTATTTGGGGCCTTTACGTTCCTTCCTGGGCTATTTGGGGCCTGTACGTTTCTTCCTGTGCTATTTGGGGCCTTTACGTTCCTTCCTGTGCTATTTGGGGCCTTTACGTTCCTTCCTGTGCAAGTTGGGGCCTTTGCGTTCCTTCCTGTGCTTTTTGCGTACGGACATAGGAATTACCATGCTATTTGCGTACAGCACGTTCCTTAGTACCTCGCCATGCTATTTGCTGCTAGGCAAGGTATAATGTGGTCCAACATGTTTTGAGAGTATGCAGTTTGTTATTAAAAAATTGGACGCTACAATCAGAATTGTTTGATTGACATTTAAAAAGAGGTAATGGGATTTGCGAATTGGAGTGTAAGATTTACGAATTTGATCCTATTAAGGATTGACTTGAAATAAAAATTTTTAACAAGAAATTGCTGAAAAGTGTTTTGGGGGAGATGGGGTGATTGTGTACTGTATAATACACAAGTGATATTTGGACAGTGTTGTCAATTTAAAATAGTTTAACGTTATACTATATGAAGAAGTTGATACTAAGAGGGGTGTAGATGACAAGAAAAGAATTGTAATAACGAATAGCTTTACTTCTTCGAAGTGTTCCGTATAATACATAAGTGGTGGGGTGATGGCAGAAGGATAACTTAGAGTACTTATAGTGCTGTACGATGGGCCGAGCTGCTAGGCAAGGTATAATGTGGTCCAACATGTTTTAAGAGTTCGCAGTTTGTAATAAAAAATTGGATGCTACAATCAGAATTGTTTGATCGACATTTAAAAAGGGGTAATGGGATTTGCGAATTGGAGTGTAGGATTTGCGAATTTGATCCTATTAAGGATTGACTTGAAATAAAAATTTTTAACAAGAAATTGCTGAAAAGTGTTTTGGGGGAGATGGGGTGATTGTGTACTGTATAATACACAAGTGATATTTGGACAGTGTTGTCAATTTAAAATAGTTTAACGTTATACTATACGAAGAAGTTGATACTAAGAGGGGTGTAGATGACAAGAAAAGAATTGTAATAACGAATAGCTTTACTTCTTCGAAGTGTTCCGTATAATACATAAGTGGTGGGGTGATGGCAGAAGGATATCTTAGAGTACTTATAGTGCTGTACGATGGGCCGAGCTGCTAGGCAATGTATAATGTGGTCAAACATGTTTTGAGAGTATGCAGTTTGTTATTAAATAATTGGACGCTACAGTCAGAATTGTTTGATTGACATTTAAAAAGGGGTAATGGGATTTGCGAATTGGAGTGTAGGATTTGCGAATTTGATCCTATGAAGGATTGACTTGAAATAAAAATTTTTAACAAGAAATGACTAAAAAGTGTTTTGGGGGAGATGGGGTGATTGTGTACTGTATAATACACAAGTGATGTTTGGACAGTGTTGTCAATTTAAAATAGTTTAACGTTATAACTATACGAAGCTAATGATACTAAGAGGGGTGTAGATGACAAGAAAAGAATTGTAATAACGAATAGCTTTACTTCTTCGAAGTGTTCCGTATAATACATAAGTGGTGGGGTGATGGCAGAAGGATCTCTTAGAGTACTTATAGTGCTGTACGATGGGCCGAGCTTCTAGCGAAAACCCCGCGTGGATGAGCTGAAATAAAAATTTTTAGTCTCTTTAGGCTGTTTGAGTTTTTTTTTTTTATCTGTGTTTGTCTCTTTGGGCTGTGTGTGTCTCTTTGGGCTGCGTGTCTCTTTGGGCTGTTTGAGTCTTTTTGGTTTGTGTTTGGCTCTTTGGGTTGTGTTTCTCTTCGGGCTGTGTGTGTCTCTTTGGGGTGTTTGTGTCTCTTTGGGCTGCGTGTCTCTTTGGGCTGTTTGAGTCTTTTTGGTCTGTTTGTGTCTCTTTGGGTTGTTTGAGTCTTTTTGGTCTGTGTTTGTCTCTTTGGGCTGTTTGTGTCTCTTTGGACTGTTTGTGTTTCTTTGGGCTCTGTGTGTCTCTTTGAGGCTGTTTGAGTCTTTTTGGTCTGTTTGTGTCTCTTTGGGCTGATTGAGTCTTTTTGGTCTGTGTTTGTCTCTTTGGGCTGTTTGTGTTTCTTTGGGCTGTTTGTGTTTCTTTGGGCTGTTTGTGTTTCTTTGGGCTATGTGTGTCTCTTTGGGCTGTTTGAGTCATTTTGGTCTGTGTGTGTGTTTCTTTAGCCTGTGTGTGTCTCTTTGGGCTGTGTGTGTCTCTTTAGGCTGTGTGTCTCTTTGGGCAGTTTTAATGGGGTGTTTGTGTCTCATAGGGCTTTGTGTGTCTCTTTGGGCTGCGTGTCTCTCTGGGCTGTTTGAGTCTTTTTGGTCTGTTTGTGTCTCTTTGGGTTGTTTGAGTGTTTTTGGTCTGTGTTTGTCTCTTTGGGCTGTTTGTGTCTCTTTGGACTGTTTGTATTTCTTTGGGCTATGTGTGTCTCTTTGGGCTGTTGGAGTCTTTTTGGTCTGTTTGTGTCTCTTTGGGCTTTTTGAGTCTTTTTGGTCTGTATGTGTCTCTTTGGGCTGTGAGTGTCTCTTTGTGATGTATGTGTCTCTTTAGGCTGTGTGTGTCTCTTTGGACTGTGTGTCTTTTTGGGATGTTTGAGTCTTTTTGGTCTGTATGTGTCTCTTTGGGCTATGTGTGTCTCTTTGGGTTGTTTGAGTCTTTTTGGACTATGTATGTCTCTTTCGGATGTTTGTGTCTCTTTGGACCTTGGGGTTTCTCTTATGGCTGTGGGTTTTTGGCAGAAGGATGTATTAGCGAAGTCATAGTGGAGGGCGAGTTGCTAGGGAAAAATCTAAGCTAATAAGGGTTTTTGGCCGTAAACTCTAGTTTTTTGTCAGTTCATAGTTTACGCACTAATAGGATTGAATCATAGAGAAACAACGAATTTACTTTAAAAAAAAATATGACTCAAAGACGTTTCGTTCATGGCTTGAAATTGCATACAAACGAACCAATCAGATGTTACAAACCTTATGTTTGCTCAAAATTCGACAAAGCAACGACGGTTAGGCTACTTTATTTTGCATGTTATTTCTAAAGCCAATTAAGATGAAGAAAAGTCTTCAAAGTCAAGGCTATAAGAAAAAAAAGTTCTGGATATTTTTGTCAGTTTGTAGTTTACGCACTAATATCGATATCAGTAACGAGTCTATTTGAATTTTCTCCAAGTTGATCAAATTTGTCTATAAACGGTTCGTGATAAAAAAATAGTTTGGGACAAGAAAAAAAAACCTAAAATAATGTCGTGAAATCATTTTCAACACTCAGAGCAGGGGGGGTGTTGAGATTGAATCATAGAAAAAAAAGAATTTACCTTTAAAAAAAAATGTGACTCAAAGACGTTTTGTTCTTTTCACTGGCTTGAAATTCCATAAAAACGAGCCAATCAGTTGTTACAATCCTTTTGTTTGCTCAAAATTCAACAAAGCAACGACGGTTAGGCTACTTTATTTTGCATGTTATTTCTAAAGCCAATTAAGATGAAGAAATGTCTTCAAAGTCAAGGCTATAAGAAAAAAAAATTCTGGATATTTATATATATATATATATATATATATATATATATATATATATATATATATATATATATATATATATATATATATATATATATATATATATATATATTATATATATATATATATATATATATATATATATATATATATATATATATATATATATATATATACATATATATATATATATATATATATATATATATATATATATATATATATATATATATATATATATATATATATATATATATATATATATATATATATATATATATATATATATATATAATATATATATATATATATATATATATATATATATATATATATATATATATATATATATATATATATATAAAGAAATGTCTTCAAAGTCAAGGCTATAAGACAAAAAAGTTCTGGATATTTTTGTCAGTTTGTAGTTTACGTACTAATATCGATATCAGCAACAATTCTATTTGAACTTTCTCCACGTTGATCAAATTTGTCTCTAAATGGTTCATGATAAAAAAATAGTTTGGGACAAGAAAAAAAACCTAAAATAATGTCGTGAAATCATTTTTAACACGCAGAGCAGGGGGGTGTTGGAATTGAATCATAGAGAAACAACGAATTTACTTTTTATAAAAATGTGACTCAAAGACGTTTCGTTCTTTTCACTGGGTTGAAATTGCATACAAACGTGCCAATCAGGTGTTACAATCCTTTTGTTTGCTCAAAATTCGACATAGCAATCATGGTTAGGCTAAAGTTCTGGATATTTTTGTCAGTTTGTAGTTTACGCACTAATATCAATATCAGTAACGATTTTATTTTTTTTTTTTGGTGTAGTTTTTTTTTTATTTTTGTTTGTTCGACTTGATAGTAATTCTGAAACCAGTTGATAGTTGAATTCACCTCTTGGAGACACAATACAGAAATTTAATTCAGGAAATTATATAAAAAAATGAACAAATTCTTTATTAACATTCATTATCGATTGAAGTCGCTTCCTAGACAGACATGAAAACCCACGTCTGAGACACTACAGTATCACATGCACATTGCAAAAAAAGTTGGCAAGGTATAATGTGGTCAAACATGTTTTGAGAGTATGGTCGTAATTATATAACTCGATCAGACTGGTTTTTGAGTCAACTTCCGTAAAATCTGAGTTAATAAGGGTTTTTGACCGTAAACTCTAGTTTTTTGTAAGAAAATTATGGAAAATACAATTCTCTCGTTCAAATCTGAAACTTAAGTCCAGTTTTGGATACTCTTAATGATGAGGACTGATGGTTCTGATTCAATATTTTTTTCATAAAAACAAACTATTTTTTTTTAAACTTCGAAATTATTCAACTTTATTTATTTTTTATCTTTTTTTTGTACGTATCTTAAAATGACAAAATATCTTTCTTGAATTCACCTCTAGGATACACAATACAGAAATTATAAAAAAAATTTGTAATTTCCAGACTTCATTTTCATGCAATAGATACCGAGAGTTCTATGACTCCTCCCCGCAATGAATTCTAAGGGTTTTATGACTCCTCCCCACAATGAATTCAGATGGTTTTAGAAGTCCTCCCCATAGCCATAACTCCGTTCAACCTTGAGCGAAGATATAAATATTTGATGATGTCTTTCTCTACTTAGCAACTACATTAATAGCTTCCAAGATGATAGGACTAAATGATAGGACCAAGATTTAGACGGGGTTACGTGCGAGCACATAACCCCGTCTAATTTTTTTGTCATAATTTCCTGAATTAAATTTCTGTATTGTGTATCCAAGAGGTGAATTCAAGAAAGAGGTTGTTACTTACTTACTTACCTACTTACTCACTTACTTACTTACAATTTATTCATAATGACATAATGACATATCCAACAACGGATGTTGATAAAGAATTTATTCATTCTGATACCTAGATTTTGTCAATGTTATCCCATGTGTCTGACAATAGATGTATGCAAATTCCTTTTCTCACATCTCCGATGTTTTAATAGACATTCTAAACTTTTGATATGCTAGCTTACTCTTAAAATAATGAACACATAACAATGTAATGCATAATATATTTTTAATGAAATAATGCTATGTAGAATATTAATACAAAAATATATTATTATACATAGTCATACACGCGTTCACTCTTAAACATCCAGAAACGATAATCCCATGATATAGAATAGTTTTTACCATGTCTTATGCATTTATCACGATCAGGTATGTCCTTAGGTATCCACTGCGCGAAGAACCTGACCTCGTCTTAAGGATGGTGATAAACCCCTTCAAATTTAGGACACTTAAATTCTTCTAGATTGAAAAGTGGAATCCTAGGGTCACACTTTAGGATTAAAACTTTATCTGTAGGTACATTACCCTTTACGTAGAGTGCTTCAACCCCAAAAAAGCTGCAAATTTCACTGACTTCCTCCTGGACATTTCCCAGTTCCTGACCACTATTATTAAGTGGTGTAATCACTCTATCGTAGAATCCCAGTCTGTTTATACGATGTAATGTAGTACTCCACAAGCTTTTATCATACTCAAACATGTTATAGTTCACTATCCAATGATAACAGTCAATTTCTTCGAGTTCCATCGACAATAATAAAAATGCACATTCAAATATAACACCACAAGATGATTTTTTCAAACCGATAAATTCTGTGTCATATAGTCCTATCATCTTGGAAGCTATTAATGTAGTTGTTAAGTAGAGAAATACATCATCAAACTTTTATATCTTCGCTCAAGGTTGAACGGAGTTATGGCTATGGGGATGACTTCTAAAACCATCTGAATTCATTGTGGGGAGGAGTCATAAAACCCTTAGAATTCATTGCAGGGAGGAGTCATAGAACTCTCGGTATCTATTGCATGAAAATGAAGTCTGGAAATTACAAATTTTTTTTTTATAATTTCTGTATTGTGTATCCAAGAGGTGAATTCAAGAAAGATATTTTGTCATTTTAAGATACGTACAAAAAAAAGATAAAAAATAAATAAAGTTGAATAATTTCGAAGTTTAAAAAAATGGTTTGTTTTTATGAAAAAAAATATTGAATTAGAACCATCAGTCCTCATCATTAAGAGTATCCAAAACTGGACTTAAGTTTCAGATTTGAACCAGAGAATTGTATTTTCCATAATTTTCTTACAAAAATCTAGAGTTTACGGTCAAAAACCCTTATTAACTCAGATTTTACGGAAGTTGACTCAAAAACCAGTCTGATCGAGTTATATAATTACGACCATACTCTCAAAAAATGTTTGACCACATTATACCTTGCCAACTTTTTTTTTTGCAGTGTGCATGTGATACTGTAGTGTCTCAGACGTGGGTTTTCATGTCTGTCTAGGAAGCGACTTCAATCGATAATGAATGTTAATAAAGAATTTGTTCATTTTTTTTATATAATTTCCTGAATTAAATTTCTGTATTGTGTCTCCAAGAGGTGAATTCAAGTATCAACTGGTTTCAGAATTTCTATCAAGTCGAACAAACAAAAATAAAAAACAACTACACCAAAAAAAAAACTAGAATCGTTACTGATATTGATATAGTGCGTAAACTACAATCTGACTAAAATATCCATAACTTTAGCCTAACCATCATTGCTATGTCGAATTTTGAGCAAACAAAAGGATTGTAACACCTGATTGGCACGTTTGTATGCAATTTCAACCCAGTGAAAAGAACGAAACGTCTTTGAGTCACATTTTAAAAAAAAGTAAATTCGTTGTTTCTCTATGATTCAATCCCAACACCCCCCTGCTCTGCGTGTTGAAAATGATTTCAAGACATATTTTTTATTTTCTTGTCCCAAACTATTTTTTATCATGAACCGTTTAGAGACAAATTTGATCAACTTGGAGAAAGTTCAAATAGAATCGTTACTGATATCGATATTAGTGCGTAAACTACAAACTGACAAAAATATCCAGAACTTTTTTTTCTTATAGCCTTGACTTTGAAGACGTTTCTTCATCTTAATTGGCTTTAGACATAACATGCAAAATAAAGTAGCCTAACCGTCGTTGCTTTGTCGAATTTTGAGCAACAAATATATATATATATATATATATATATATCTTAATTGGCTTTAGAAATAACATGCAAAATAAAGTAGCCTAACCGTCGTTGCTTTGTTGAATTTTGAGCAAACAAAAGGATTGTAACATCTGATTGGCTCGTTTGTACGCAATTTCAAGCCAGTGAAAAGAACGAAACGTCTTTAAGTCACACTTTTTTTTTAAAAGGTAAATTCGTTGTTTCTCTATGATTCAATCTCAACACCTCCCTGCTCTGAGTGTTGAAAATGATTTCACGACATTATTTTAGGTTTTTTTCTTGTCCCAAACTATTTTTTTATCATGAACCGTTTAGAGACAAATTTGATCAACTTGGAGAAAGTTCAAATAGAATCGTTACTGATATCGATATTAGTGCGTAAACTACAAACTGACAAAAATATCCAGAACTTTTTTTTCTTATAGCCTTGACTTTGAAGACATTTCTTCATCTTAATTGGCTTTAGAAATAACATGCAAAATAAAGTAGCCTAACCTTCGTTGCTCTGTCGAATTTTGAGCAAACATAAGGTTTGTAACATCTGATTGGTTCGTTTGTATGCAATTTTAAACCAGTGAACAGATCGAAACGTCTTTGTGTCACATTTTTTTAAAAAGTGAATTCGTTGTTTCTCTATGATTCAATCCTATTAGTGCGTAAACTACAAACTGGCAAAAAACTAGAGTTTACGGCCAAAAACCCTTATTAGCTTAGATTTTTCGCTATCAACTCGCCCTCCACTATGACTTCGCTAATACATCCTTCTGCCAATCAACCCACAGCCCAAAGAGACACCCACAGTCCAAAGAGACAGAAACATCCGAAAGAGACATACATAGTCCAAAAAGACTCAAACAACCCAAAGAGACACACATAGCCCAAAGAGACACATACAGACCAAAAAGACTCAAACACCCCAAAGAGACACAAACAGACAAAGAGACTCAAACAGCCCAAAGAGACACACATAGCCCAAAGAAACACAAACAGTCCAAAGAGACACACACAGCCTAAAGAGACAAACACATCACAAAGAGACACCCACAGCCCAAAGAGACACATACAGACCAAAAAGACTCAAACAGCCCAAAGAGACACAAACAGACCAAAAAGACTCAAACAGCCCAAAGGGACACACATAGCCCAAAGAAACACAAACAGTCCAAAGAGACACAAACAGCCCAAAGAGACAAACACAGACCAAAAAGAATCAAACAACCCAAAGAGACACAAACAGACCAAAAAGACTCAAACAGTCCAAAGAGACACGCAGCCCAAAGAGACACACACAGCCCTAAGAGACGAAAACACCCCATTCAAACTGCCCAAAGAGACAAACAGCCTAAAGAGACACACACAGCCAAAAGAGACACACACAGGCTAAAGAAACACACACACAGACCAAAATGACTCAAAAAGCCCAAAGAGACACACATAGCCCAAAGAAACCACAAACAGCCCAAAGAGACAAACACAGACGAAAAAGACTCAAACAGCCCAAAGAGACACAAACAGACCAAAAAGACTCAAACAGCCCAAAGAGACACGCAGCCCAAAGAGACACAAACAGCCCAAAGAGACAAACACAGACCAAAAAGACTCAAACAACCCAAAGATACACAAACAGACCAAAAAGACTCAAACAGCCCAAAGAGACACGCAGCCCAAAGAGACACACACAGCCCTAAGAGACACAAACACCCCAAAGAGACACACACAGCCCGAAGAGAAACACAACCCAAAGAGACAAACACCGACCAAAAAGACTCAAACAGCCTAAAGAGACACACACAGCCCAAAGAGACACAAACACCCCAAAGAGACTTACACGGCCCAAAGAGACAAACACAGACAAAAAAAACAACTCAAACAGCCTAAAGAGACTAAAATTTTTTATTTCAACTCATCCACACGGGTATTTCGCTAACAGCTCGGCCCATCGTACAGCACTATAAGTACTCTAAGAGATCCTTCTACCATCGCCCCACCACTTATGTATTATACGAAACACTTCGAAGAAGTAAAGCTATTCGTTATTACAATTCTTTTCTTGTCATCTACACCCCTCTTAGTATCAACTTCTTCGTATAGTATAACGTTAAACTATTTTAAATTGACAACACTGTCCAAACATCACTTGTGTTTTATACAGTACACAATCACCCCATCTCCCCAAAAACACTTTTCAGCCATTTCTTGTTAAAATTTTTTATTTCAAGTCAATCCTTAATAGGATTAAATTCGCAAATCCTACACTCCAATTCGAAAATCCCATTACCCCTTTCTAAATGTCAATCAAACAATTCTGATTATAGCGTCCAATTTTTTAATTACAAACTGCATACTCTCAAAACATGTTGGACCACATTATACCTTGCCTAGCAGCTCGGCCCATCGTATAGCACTATAAGTGCTCTAAGAGATCCTTCTGCCATTACCCCACCACTTATTTATTATACGGAACACTTCGAAGAAGTAAAGCTATTCGTTATTACAATTCTTTTCTTGTCATCTACACCCCTCTTAGTATCAACTTCTTCGTACAGTATAACGTTAAACTATTTTAAATTGGCAACACTGTCCATACATCACTTGTGTATTATACAGTACACAATCACCCCATCTCCTCCAAAACACTTTTCAGCCATTTCTTGTTAAAAATTTTTATTTCAAGTCAATCCTTAATAGGATCAAATTCGCAAATCCTACACTCCAATTCGAAAATCCCATTACCCCTTTTTAAATGTCAATCAAACAATTCTGATTGTAGCGTCCAATTTTTTAATAACAAACTGCATACTCTCAAAACATGTTAGACCACATTATACCTTGCCTAGCAGCTCAGCCCATCGTACTGCACTTTAAGTACTCTAAGAGATCCTTCTGCCATCACCCCACCACTTATGTATTATACGGAACACTTCGAAGAAGTAAAGCTATTCGTTATTACAATTCTTTTCTTGTCATCTACACCCCTCTTAGTATCATTTTCTTCGTATAGTATAACGTTAAACTATTTTAAATTGACAACACTGTCCAAACATCACTTGTGTATTATACAGTACACAATCACCCCATCTCCCCCAAAACACTTTTCAGCCATTTCTTGTTAAAAATTTTTATTTCAAGCCCATCCTTAATAGGATCAAATTCGCAAATCCTACACTCCAATTCGCAAATCCCATTACCCCTTTTTAAATGTCAATCAAACAATTCTGATTGTAGTGTCCAATTTTTTAATAACAAACTGCATACTCTCAAAATATGTTGGACCAAATTATACCTTGCCTAGCAGCAAATAGCATGGCGAGGTACTAAGGAACGTGCTGTACGCAAATAGCATGGTAATTCCTATGGCCGTACGCAAATAGCACAGGAAGGAACGTAAAGGCCCCAAATAGCACAGGAAGGAACGTAAAGGCCCCAAATAGCACAGGAAGGAACGTAAAGGCCCCAAATAGCACAGGAAGGAACGTAAAGGTTCCAAATAGCACAGGAAGGAACGTAAAGGCCCAGAATAGCACAGGAAGGAACGTAAAGGCCCAGAATAGCACCGGAAGGAACGTAAAGGCCCAAAATAGCACAGGAAGGAACATAAAGGCCCTGAAATATAAGGTACTACTCTACTAATCTAACATCTTTTAACTTTTGCTTATTTTAAGTTTGACTAGGTTACCTACTGTAATCTCTGCTCGTTTGGGGAGTATTTTCTGGGGGTTATTTTCCGCGGGGGAGCATTTTCCAAGGGGAGGGGTGTTTTCCGTAAGGGGGGTGTAAACGTCGGTCACCATCGAATGTATTTGATACCCACTGGAATGTAACTTTTGATGATCAACTTTTGAATGTAAAATACGAGTAGCCATGGCCTGGTGTAACACCTCCTTTTAAAGACAAAATTATTGTGAAAAAAAGGTTATACGATAAAAATCCCATTAGAAATGCGTGGAATTTATTTTTTCAAAATCTTGTTATCCTTTCTTAAAAATCTAAACAACTTTTTGTGTAAAAAAAAAAAAAAATAAAACTGCTGATTTCCCATCATACAGTGAAATCACAAGACTGAAGCTGTTATTCAGCTCTTTCATTCTCACAAAAAAATTTACGGATTTTAAAACACGGCACTTTTTCTACTCAACCATCATGGACATTGGTACACAGTAGTTAACTTTTCGTCTGCAGTAAGTAAATTGAAAAGTGTAGAAACTAAAATATATTTAGAAAACAGGATTGTCGATTGCAGGGTTGGGAACGATTTTTCTTTCTAAAAATTTTGTCCCTCACCCCGAGATTGATTTTTTTGGAATTTTATTTGAACAAATATTTTGCCTGTATTTTTGTTGAACAAGAATATCAAAACTAACCTACCTAATGTCTGAAAAGATAATTTTAACGACCCCTTTATATACCGTAGACAGACGCAGGTGCAGATCTAGGGGGACCGCGGGCACATTTTACACCTTTTTTTTAAATAAAAAGAACCTTTTTGGTACTTGTTCAGCACAGCAACCACACTCAAGAAGTTTGATCTGTTTAAAACCGGTTTTTCTATTGGTTTCTTTGTGTGTACTTGGAGATAATCAGCTTAGCATGAGTAAAATAAACTACTATGTAGGTATGTTTTAATTACATATTTAACATATAGAGTTAGCTAGGTTAGGTACTTAACATAATGCGTTCTGGGTGACCTGCTTACCATAATTCTCTGTTGTATTTTCATAATTTTGTTACTAAAATATTATATTTTCCTTATATTTTGGTATATTTCGTTAGGATTAACCTAACTTCACTTCTTGAGTGTGTTGCTCTGCTTAGCAATTAGCGTAAACTTGTCAATTTGGTCATTTATTGGCATCCTCGTCACATTACCCTCCACCCAGGTTTTGCTCTAAGTCCACCTTTGAAATGACGCCCTCTGCAATAAAATGAAAAATAAAAGCATGTGTTTAAGAGATATTTTTTTTTTTTTTTTTATATACTCGTCATCCTAAAACAAAGGTTACAATAGATAAATATAAAATCCATAAAAAAATTACTGCCCGCAGTAAATAAAACGAAAATTACAGAAAATTAAAATCTATATGCGGAACACGGTTTTGGATTGGGAGCTGGATATATTCTGTCTCAGGACATTTTAATTTTTTGATTTAAAATATTATTCAAGTATTTTCATTATGAAAATTCTTTTAGGTGTTTCGATTTGACAAAAAAACAACGAAACTATACCCTTAGATTTAATATAAGAATATTTTGCTCGCTGACACCCTATATTCTAATGAATTGACGCCCCTGGAAGAAAATAAGAGATATTAAGCATTTTTTAAAATAATAGACTCTTTTCGCATTTAGTTTATATTCATCTCCTAATTTTTATAGGCTTCTAGCAGTTATTACTTTCATCTTTCAAGCCAATTTGCTTGACGAGGAAGTAGATACAGACTTGGTCTGAGCTAAATCTTTGGATAAGTACTTTAGTCAAATATTTTCATCAGTCGGAACATAGTTTAGTGTCAATTTATCACAATTGGACTGGCCAAAAGGCAAATTCATACCTTACTTATTCCTTTTTTTCCTATGACCTGTTATTTCACTGTTTCTCTCGTTTGATTGTGTGATAAAAAAAAAACTATGAGTTTTCGCTACAAATCTTTGTATAACTTTCAACTGGCTCGCTAGTGGTTTAACCACATTTACCCGGCCTCAAGTTGGAAATCCCTTGCCTTAGTTCATGCGTCAAGATCCACTTTAATTTTACAGCTAGTAGGCTATCTGTCGTTCATTTTATAATTTTGTGAACAGGTATGTGAAGTATTCAAAGGACTGTGTTCATTAATAGGTTTTTGTGTAATAAAAATATTCATTTATTTAAAGAACATTTTTTACTTTATTTTTCTTATACAATTTAGAGGAATATTAAACGCAGCAGTTTATAAAGCAAACCTAAAATAGGCTTTGGGCTTTATCTCATATTTCAGAGCAGATATCTGTCAGCTTTAGCTTCTTCTCCATTTAAGATATTCGTCTCTTTCTCTTTTAAAAAACAACAGAATGACGGACAAAATCCCTCAAGTATTTATTATTAGCAAACTAAAAAAATACTTAACACGGGAGAGATGGAAAATAATTTTGACGTTCGTTACCCCTTAAATGTTTTTTTTATTTGTTTTTTATTTTTTTATTGCTTCAAGACCACTGAAATCTGTAACATGTATATGTTATCTTTGAGATCTTTCTTTTCAGAATGTGTGAAAACTTATAAAAATAATGGAGCTTGCCATGTTGACTTCTGCAAGGCCCGTTTATCTATTCTCTAGGTATAACATTTAAGATATTCTTTCCATTGCTTCAGAGTCTATAATCTGTGACAACTTGACCATTGAAAAGACTCAAGATTTTTCATCCCCCTCCCTACACAAAGGACATTCAATTCCAAGTTTTAACATTTTTCATTATTTGTTTTTAGAAAGTCAGTTTCAAACCCTTGCATCTATGAGTATTAGAAACTTTATCATCTTTGCGCATCCTTTGTCAGTATGTCCAATTTTTCGAGCCGTAGAAAATCTGGGCATGTTCACCCGTCGATTTTCATGGACTGTCTTTTCAAAGGTAAGTTTTCTTATTAAGTGTAGAATATTTTCATTTCTCTCGCTCTCTCTTTCTCTCTCTTTTTACTTCTCTTTCTCCCTATTTTGTCAATCTTTTTCGCTGTAATTGGTAAATGAATTTAGTAAATATAATTTCGTTAAACGAAGATTTTTTATAAACTAATTTAAAGTGAACATAGACAGAGGAGACTGGGGTAAGCTGTAACCTTTAAGTTTAGAGAACCCGTAATCAAACTGTTACTTGTAGCAAATTGTAAGTGAAGATTGGCTCCTGTCAATTGAAATTGAAACCTGAAGACCCTGAATTTTGATAATAATATATGCATTAAAAAAATTGGTTTTTATGGCTTTCTGAAATATGCAAAATCTATTTATTTGAGTTTTACCCATTAATAGTAATTCGTGCAAGAAAATCGTCAGAAAAATTTGCATAAGCTAAGTATAGTATTGCCGCATAATAGTAGTCTAAATGTAAAATCTTTACAAACAAACTATCTAGATGTCTCGCATGCTAATCCTAAAAATGTTGTTGATAAAATGCAGACTATTGTCTTCTTTTTTTGTTAAGAGAGGTTGTATTAAGTCAGTGGTCGTAAATTGTCAATATATAGCTCAATAGAATGCAAATTTAAAGTTCTAATACCGTTTTAAGTAACAAAAGATATTCAGCCACAGAAAAAGAGTGATTTCTAATGCCTCATCCCGCAAAACAGGAATTTTGGTTCCGTAAGGACGTGATCTTGTCAAGTCATAGTCTGAAGACAGTCAATCGTTATTGAGCCATTGGAAATCATTAAATTCAATCTAAATTACCTAATCCAGCTTTAAAAGCCAACCAGTAGGTGGTAGATTTGTCCCTAAACATTTGTGCACTCCATAAAAAAAAATCAATAATTACACAGAGAGAGAGAGAGAGAGAGAGAGAGAGAGAGAGAGAGAGAGAGAGAGAGAGAGAGAGAGAGAGAGAGAGAGAGAGAGAGAGAGAGAGAGAGAGAGAGAGAGGGAGAGAGAGAGAGAGAGAGAGAGAGAGAGAGAGAGAGTGAGGGAGAGAGAGAGAGAGAAAGTGAGGGAGAGAGAGAGAGAGAGAGAGAAAAAAAAAACACACACACACACACAAACACACGGAGTCAGACACACAAACCCAAAAAGAAAGACACAGAGACAGGCAAACACACAGTGAGACGGACAGGCACAGAGAGAGAAATTGTAAAAGAAAAAGCACCCACAAACACACCTAGTAAGACATACAATTACAGAATAGAGACAGAATAATACAGACAAAGAGTCAGACAAACAGGCACGGAGAAAGAGATAGATAAAAAGCACACACAAACAAACAGAGTCAGACGCACAAACACAAGAAGACAGACACAGAGGAAGGCAAACTCACTGTCAGAGACAAAGGTACGGAGAGAAAGAGAGAGAGACAAAAACACACATAGACACGCAACAACACACAGCGTCAGATAAACAAACGCACAAAGTCTGACGCAGAGACAGACAAACACACAACAGACACACAGGCACAGAGAGGTAGAGAGACAAAAAATACGTGTGTCCTTTTGTTTTTTTTTTCTCTCTGTCTCTCCGTGTCTGTATATCTGACCGTTTGTTTGCTTATCTCTGCGTCTGTCTTCGTGTTTTTGTGTGTCCGACTCTGTGTGTGTTTTTGTCTCTCTCTCTCCGTGCCTGTGTCTTTGCCTGTCTCTGTGTCTCTCTTTAATTGTTTGTGTGTGTGTTTTTGTCCTCTCTCTCTATCTCTCTCTATCTCTCTCTCTCTCTCTCTCTCTCTCTCTCTCTCTCTCTCTCTCTCTCTCTCTCTCTCTCTCTCTCTCTCTCTCTCTCTCTCTCTCTCTCTCTCTCTCTCTCTCTCTCTCTCTCTCTCTCTCTCTCTCTCTCTCTCTCTCTCTCTCTCTCTCTCTCTCTCTCTCTCTCTCTCTCTCTCTCTCTTCTCTCTCTCTCTCTCTCTCTCTCTCTCTCTCTCTCTCTCTCTCTCTCTCTCTCTCTCTCTCTCTCTCTCTCTCTCTCTCTCTCTCTCTCTCTCTCTCTCTCTCTCTCTCTCTCTCTCTCTCCTCTCTCTCTCTCTCTCTCTCTCTCTCTCTCTCTCTCTCTCTCTCTCTCTCTCTCTCCTCTCTCTCTCTCTCTCTCTCCTCTCTCTCTCTCTCTCTCTCTCTCTCTCTCTCTCTCTCTCTCTCTCTCTCATTGCCTGTGTGTCTGCCTGTGGGTTTGCCTATCTTTATTGATGTAGGTTTTCCTAAAATATGGAAACATAACAAAGTAATACAATGAAATATTTTTATTGATATGATGGCATGTGGAATATCATAATAAATAACTAAACTCAAAGGGGAGGCAAATCGCTTTTATTTCTTTCGACCACAGCCTATATAAAAGTTTAATTCACGCACCGATCAATAATAAATAACACCTGCACACCGGAAAAAAATCTTTGCTTTTTAACTACATACTGAAATCATTTGCGCAATGATTCATACGTAATACTTCACTGATTTCAATATCCAACCTAAGCTGTCCTTGTCCAGCTCAGGTTAAACTCTCGTATAACCGGGATCCTAAGTTAATGAAAATCAAAACAATATCACATGACGCTTCGCTCCTTTTTCCTGGAAATAGTGGAAAATTCCTTTGTTTGCCGACAACAACGAGAGAAAATAACTTGAAGAAAAAATAAATCTCAAAGAAAACACAAACTGTCTCGATGAAAAACAAATCTTGAAGAAAAATAAATCTCGAGAAAAAAATCTCTTAAAGTATTACGTAACATCCCTCGTGTGCGCCAGCATTACGCAACACTCACGTTTGCTCCGTCTTCAGTTACATCCGGGAGTGCCCCACTTGACAAGCGGGCCCTGAAAAAACAAGTCTTGAAGAAATCTTGATGAAAAACATCTTGAAGAAAATGTCTTAAAAAATGTCTCGAAATGTCTTGAAACGTCTTGAAAAACGCAATGAAGGAAAAGTCTTAAAAAACGCTTTGAAATGTCTTGAAAAAATTTCTTGAAAACAAATGTTTTATAAATGTCTCGATTTGTCTTGAAACATCTTGAAAAACGTCTTAAAGAATGTCTTGAAGAAAAAATTCGCATAAGTATTAAGTAACGCCTATGTTTGCATCTTGATTGGCGGGCCTGAAGGTTTTTCCCTGGCCCTCATAGATTTTTAAACGATCAAAGAAAAAACATTTCCTATTATGTAACAAACACCTGCATCTTTTAGAAAACACTATTACGGAACCAGCACATGCATCTTAAAGAAAATTTATAACATCGGCGTATTGACGGGATCACCGCTAAACTTTTTCGAGATCTTAAACCATTAAGGAAGAAAATAGTAGCGGCTATGGGCCATTTTAAAATTGTTGAGGCCTCACTACTAATAATGTGGTATGAGAAAATGGTTAAGACCACGTCACTAGAGGTATTGGCCCATAATACAGATATGCTGTGAAAGAGAACTATATCAAGGAGGGAGTGGTAGGAGACGAGTTTGGTTGTTTGGTGAGAATAAGAAGGAATTTATTACTACTTGAAGAAAGAAGGAAATTTGTTTTCAGGAAATGCATCACAACGTATTCTTACTTTTGCCTAATGGGGGGGGGTATTGAGAAAAGAGTGTGCACTTTCCAGGGTAATGTAAACACTTGGCATTATTGAAGAAAATAAGCACCTTTGGTCAGTGATTAAGCTGACATGGATTTTTTAAAGGGGGTCAAAATATTGTTGAACCCTTTAAGAGTGGTATAGTGGTATTCTTGTCATAATAAAAGATAAGGAACTAAAAATATAAAAATCACAGCCATAGTCATCGTTATACAAATTTATATGTTGACTCAAAAAAAATTAAATATATTAAAACAAATATATTAAAAAAAAAACGCAATTACGATGAACGCGTATAAAGTGCAAAACTATCTGATTTTTGTTTTTCTTCTTTGTCCATTCTTCTTTTGTTACGAACCGTTGAATAATTTAAACCACAAACCAGCTGTGTCATAAACAAAATAGCAATCCTCAATAAGTGAGCTTTATCTCTACTATATGCATCTTAAACGAATATCTTGGTCTTTGATATCACATTTAGAAACAAAGGGGAATGTGGACATTTCCCTCCAGGAAAAAGTGTGGTCTAAAAATTAACTCCTTCAAAGGCTCCTAAGGATTAAAATATCCATAAAATTTGTGGTCAATTCTAAAAAATTCCAGGTTCGAAACTTACCAAATTGCAAGGTGGAGGAGGCTCAATTCTTATATGCTGGAGCTTATTTGAAGAAAACGGTCATGACCAACGACAAACAAATCAGCTTATCGGACACAATGAATCCGGTGGACATCGCTTTCTGGAACCACGCTTCCAGTAGTATTGTTGATGTATTTCGGTATGGTATTAAATTTGTTTAAAATGTAATGAGTGTTCGAGTCTAACTCAATTTTGTGGTATATATATCCTAGGTTTGACATGCTCTTAAAGTAACATTGGACAAAACCCCCTTTGGATTTGATTTTGTTCCGATTCGCATATTTATCAGAAATTTATCAGACTAATAATTGGGCCCCTAGTTCTAATTTTCAGGTATGTGTTCCTTTTGTAACTTATTATTTTCTCTCTAAACTCTTTATTGGACCCCCCTCGCCCTGATAATTGGTTAAAAGTCCTTTTTGTTCCTCATTAAGCCCTTCTAAGCTCGTTTCTTCTTTTCGGCTTTTTTCAGTGATAATACTTTACGTCTCGAAGGAATAAGCCGTTTATTAAGACAAGCCAATGAATGCCAATTGTTCATTCGGGAATCGTGATGGTTACAATGCAGCATTGCCAGATGTATTTTAAGCTTCAATCGGGGATTCATTAACTTTCATAAGCTGCGTAGCTAAGATCTTGGTTTGAACTACTGTGATTGGTCGGAATGTCAAAAGGAACCCCCCTAAAGAGATACAGTGTCTTTTGTTTTTATTTGTTTTATAATTCTGAAATCATTTCATATTTATATGAAATTAGAGGTAATATACGGTAGCAAAAAGACCAATACACTTGATTGAAATTTTTTACACGCATCTAAAGCCACACAAGCTTCATGACCCCGCCTTCACGCAAGCGCAATGACAAATATTTCCGATGGAAAACCAAGTAGCAAGTGAATCTATTGCTCTGACCACAGTTTATAGAATTAGCAGTATGATCATTCTCTATCTCTCCCATTATAAAAACCCGGACAGGGGTGCAAGTGCTCCGGAGAACGTTTTTGCAGATAGAAACATAGGCGTTATCAGATCTTTTCGCGGGTAGACAAGTCAGATTTCTCTTGGACGCAAAACTTGGCTTCAACGTTGGAACACTAATTTTGAAGAAACTAATTTTAAATTAATTTATTCCAATACATACATGAAAATCGGTAGTTAGTAGTGTAATGTTATTATTAGATGTTTTTAGGAATTAAAAATAGGTTTCGAAGTCTCAAGTTGGTTTCAAAGGCATTTTGAGAAAGTTTCTGCCAAAATACGTGTTCCAGGGTAATTGGACCGCTAATGGCAGATCAAATGAGAGGAGTTGTTTGTACGCGCCGATATAAATATAAATATATATATAAATATATATATATATATATATATATATATATATATATATATATATATATATATATATATATATATATATATATATATATATATATATGTATATATATATATATATATATATATATATATATATATATATATATATATATATATATATATTATATATATATATATATATATATATATATATATATATATATATATATATATATATATATATATGTATATATATATATATATATATATATATATATATATATATATATATATATATATATATATATATATATATATATATATATATATATATATATATATATATATATATATATATATATATATATATATATATATATATATTATATATATATATATATATATATATATATATATATATATATATATATATATATATATATATATATAATATATATATATATATATATATATATATATATATATATATATATATATATATATATATATATATACTACGAAAACTTTACGAAAAAGAAAGTTTTTTTTAAAGAATAGTAAACGCCATATTAAACTTAAGATCAGTAGAAATAGAAGCTTACAATAATTCAAACTGAAAACGACCAGAAATTATTATTAAAGAATAAAAAAGGAAAGGAGAATAAATGGTATGGCGGTAACACTGCATATAAATTTATATGAATGTACGTATATATAGTGGGCTGTAATAATGCAAAAGGTAAATATTACATTGGTTTAAGAATGGAAAGAAAGACAAGGAATAAATTTACGACGATAATCAAGTAAAAAAAGTTTTATTTGAACAATGCCATAAAGCGATGACATTTGATTATGATGTTTGGTGCTTCGCATTGATATTTCAGTTTTAAAAGTTTTATTTTAAATAAATTTTAAAAAAATTTACCCCTTTGTTCAAAAAGAGAGATAATCAAATATTTAAACTACTAAAACTAAAATAATTACTTGCTAGTTTATTTTCCCTGATAGGTACGTCTATCGATTTCTCGATTCTTAAATTTTACTTCGTAATATGCACGTGAGTAGAAAGGCCTTATTGAGTCCCATTGCTCACCCCTGCTGCCATCTACAATTTAGTTTAATGCTGACGGGACATAATTTATTCAAGGATTATCGATCGAGTCTAATGGGGGTCAAGGTCGATTTATTTGCTGTTGTTTGTCCAGGTGTAATGACATGAGGGGTGATTTACATAATCGCTCGGGGAATTATTGATTTATGACACTGTGGGGTGATTTACATAATCGCTAGGGGCAATGTATTGATCTAGGATTCGAGGGGGAAGTGAATTTCCGAGAAATTTATTGCGTAATCGAAGGGAAAATTATTGGTTCACGAAGGGGGAATTAAGAAACATTATGGTTTTCTTTGATCTTTAGGTGAACCTAGCCTGTGAACTTGATTTACATAATCGCTAGGGGAAATTATTGATTCACGAAGGGGAATTAAGAAACAAACATGGCTTCATTGTTGTTTGGCTAGCCTAACCTGAGAAATTGATTTACATAATCGCTAGGGGAAATTATTGATTCACGAAGGGGGAATTAAGAAACAAACATGGTTTCTTTGATCTTTAAGCGAACCTAGCCTGTGAACTTGATTTGCATAATCGGCGGGGAAATTATTGATTCACGAAGGGGGAATTAAGAAACATTATGGTTTCTTAATCTTTAGGCCTGAGGGATTTATTTATTATTGTTGTTTTGGACAAGTGCATGCTAGGGATAAATGTCAAGGTGTCCTGGAATAGGAAACCGGAAGTACATGCATCCTTCTCAGCCAATCAGCGAGTCGGATACATCTTCCTTCTCAGCCAATCAGAGAGCTGGTTACGTATGGTTTTCCCCCCGTTACATAACAATTCGCCCTTAAAAGAACGTATCTCGTGACAGTACACCTAATATGGTCATAGAGTCCCTAGGGAGAAAGATTGCGTAATCGCTCAATGACCTCTTTTTCCAAGATCGATTTATTTGTTGTTTCTATGTGTAATAACTCCGGGACGAAGGTTGCACATGCGCATTGAATTCTAACGGGAACAATGTTATTGATCTAGGACTCAAGGGGGAAGTGAATTTCCGAGAACTTGATTGCGTAATCGATTGAGAATTTTATTGATCCGATAATGGGAAACAGTTAGATCACATGTCTCCTTCTCAGCCAATCAGCCAGTCGATTACATATCCTTTCTCAGCCAATCAGAGGGCTTGGTTACATATTAGCGGCGGAGGGAATATGAGGAAAGGATTTTTGCTATAGTTTTATTAGTCTGTGAATAGAATTCAAAGGAGTGAGAAGAAGAACAGTTTGACTTTACTCATTTGGATATATATTAATGTTGATGACGATAAGTGGAATGTTTACTCTATTAGAAGTTGATAGTGGAGTTGATGATAATAATACAAGAGCACCAAACATTGCAGTGGAAATCACGAAAGGATCACGGCTTTGTCTGGAATGGGATGCAATATATGCAAGATATGTGATATCCTTGAGCAAATTTAAAATGGAGGATCAATTATGTTTCGCCGCAAAAGTTGATATAGCACATGTGAATAGACTTCAATGTGCTTTAAGTGCATTAGTGAAACATATCGAAGACAATAAACTCTATCGCTAATTGTATATGCATAGTATTATTGATGTTGTTGTTGTAATTATTCAATAAAATTGTTTCGAAATCGAAAATGTTCCCTTTCTTTTCTGGTCAGGTTAGGCTAACGAATCAGGGTCAGTCAAGATTGAATCCAAATGATTTACCAGCACTAGTGGTTCACGTCAGATGCCTATACACCGAAGAAGAAGAAATCTAAAGTGAAGATTTAAAGACGTTATTGTATATATATGCATTATATTAATAAACAAATTAACAAAAAAAAACAATATTCAGTTATTTATTCTAATGTGATATTTACCACTGTTTTTATATATTCTATCTCAGGAGGTTCAATTATTTGAACATCCTCCTCCATAGGTATGATATCTATGAGCGAGGGTGTCTCCTCAGATTGAGACACCTCCGCATATAAATCGGTTCGCACTCTAAGTATAGGGTTCGGTAGTCGATCTGAAGACCCATGTCGCAATAGATCCTCTGTTCTACATGTACATAGGAGGAGCTCTTCCTCCTCCTCCGGTGTAATGACGATATCATCATTCTCATTACAAGCAGCTAGAAGCTCTTCCTCTTCCTCCAATGTAAGCCCCCACACATGCCACTCATCCTAAAAAAGATTGAGAACGCTATGGTGCAAATATAAATAAAAATTTAAACAATGTTGTGGGAGAATGGTTCTTGGAAATTTTCGGTTTGATTTTGAAATAAGAAATTTTTAAAAACATGAAATTTTTTGCAATTAAAAGCGAACAAAAATTAATTAAAAAACTTTCCGAAAAATATGTTTTCAAAGAAAAGTAAAGATCATTTTAAACTTAAGCTCAGCAGATACAAATACCTTTTAAAATTTAAACTCGAAACGACCAGAAATTACTATTAAAGAATAAATGAAACCATAACGAACAGAAATTAAATAAGCAATCATAGCAAAAAACAAACAACAAATAATAATATAAATGAATAAATAGATCTCAAAGCGAGTAATGCTTAGATTGAATATGAATATCAAGCTTAAAATGAAAAAAATATTTTCCTATTGAACTATAAATGAAACTTAAAACGAACAGAAATAAAATAAAAAATAAATGCAAACAAACATACTATGGATATTAATGTAAATTAATAAATAAATCTTAAAACGAGTGAAACTTAAATTGAATATACAAATCAAGCTTGAAATGAACAAAAATCCCCTCAAACAAGTAAACTTGAACATCCCCCTCCCGTGGCCATAGAAGATAGAAAAGTTCAAGTTCTATTCTGAATTTTACCAAAGAACATAATTCAATTCTAATTTCTCCAGAGAAAATAAAAAGCTTCCACTTCAGGTTACAGATATCTATTTACAGATCTGGATATCTCGTAATGTCTAAGGACTGCTAAAAATATTTATTTTTCTAGCAAAAAATATAGTTTATTCTAAACAAATGATACCCACAAATGGATGCGGGCTCGGGGGGTATGGGTCCCACATCTCTGATCGATCTAGACTTACGGTGTAATTAGAGAGAGAGAGAGAGACAAGGGAACCACAATTAAGATAGAGCGATGAAGAGGGGGGGGGATGATTTTTGAAATTACATAAATGTAATTTTAATTCTAACATAATTTTACGAGAAATTGTAAATTTTGCTCGAGTGTCACAAGTGTGTTTAAATTTTAGTTCCATGAAGCTAAATCCATTTAACACTTCCTTGGATTTGAAATAGAAAGCTAGAAACGTAAAGTGGGATTTTTGAAAATGCACAAATGTAATTTTTATTTTCTACGACAAATTAGGAATTCTGATTGAATCTTATGATTATGCTTATACTTTAGTTCTATGAAGATAAAGCAAGTTGACAATTCCTTAGAGACGACATGTAAACCTAGACATAAAGTAGGATTTTCAAAAAATTACAAAATATAATTTTTATTTTTTACTTAATTTTTTAAGAAAAGTCCTAAATTTTCATCGAAAGCTACGACTGAGTTTATATTTTAGTTTCAAGAAGCTAAGGCAGGTGACACTTCCCTGAATTTGACTTATAAAGCTCGAAACGTAAAGTGGGATTTTTGAAAATGCACAAATGTAATTTTTATTTTCTACGACAAATTAGGAATTCTGATTGAATCTTACGATTATGCTTATACTTTAGTTCCATGAAGGTAAAGCAAGTTGACAAATCCTTAGAGACGACATGTAAACCTAGACATAAAGTAGGATCTTCAAAAAATACCAAATATAATTTTTATTTTTGACTTAATTTTTTAAGAAAAGTGCTAAATTTTCATCGAAAGCTACGACTGAGTTTATATTTTAGTTTCAAGAAGCTAAAGCAGTTAACACTTGCCTGGAAGCTCGAAAAGTAAAGTGAGATTTTGGAAAATGCAGAAATTTAATTTTTATTTTATACGACAAATTCGGAATTCTGATCGAACCTTACGATTATGCTTATACTTTAGCTCCAGGAAGAAAAAGCAAGTTGACATTTTCTTAGAATCGACATGTAAACCTAGACATAAAGCAGGATTGTGAAAAAATCACAAATGTAATTTTAATTTTTGACACAATTTTTGAAGAAAAGTCCTAAATTTTGGTCGAAAGCTATGACTGAGTTTATATTTTAGTTTCAAGAAGCAAAAGTAGTTAATACTTCCCTGGATTTGACTTATAAAGCTGGAAACGTAAAGTGAGATTTTTGAAAATGCACAAATGTAATTTTTATTTTCTACGACAAATACGGAATTATGCTCGAATCTTACGATTATTCTTATACTTTAGTTCCATGAAGAAAAAGCAAGTTGACATTTTCTTAGAATCGACATGTAAACCTAGACATAAAGCAGGATTGTGAAAAAATCACAAATGTAATTTTAATTTTTGACACAATTTTTGAAGAAAAGTCCTTAAGTTACATTTGCGTTTATATTTTAGTTCCAAGAAGCTATAGCCATTTAACACTTGCTTAAAGTGAACAGGTAAACCTAGAAGTTAAGTAAGATGTTTGAAAATGTACAAATATGATCTTTATTTTTGAAGAGACATTCTGAATTCTATTCGAGTCATGCGATTGTGTTCAAAGAGTTCGTGTTAACGAATTGTGAGTAAGGAGCGACCCGGCTCAATGGTAACCGAAACTCTAGAAAACGGGTTTTTGATACCAATAGATACATCAAAAGAATCAGATTTCAATGCTGATTTTAAATATATAGTTTAGTCCTACCCATCAAAAGTTACGCGTCTGAGAAAATTTGGCTGATTTTCGGAAAATGGGAGAAATACCCCCCTAAAAGTTATAAAACCTTAATGAAAATCACACCATCATATTTAGCGTATCACAGAACCCTACTATAGAGGTTTCAAGCTCCTATCTACAAAAATGTGGAATTTTGCTTTTTTTACCAGAAGAAAGATCACGGATGCGTGTTTATTTTTATTTATTTATTTTTTTTTTGTTCCATGGGTTTTCGTATCGACCCAGTGGTCCTATAATATCGTTGGAGGACTTATTGAAACGGAAATTAAAAGTTCTAGTTCCCTTTTTAAGTGACCAAAAAATGGAGGGCAACTAGGCCCCCTCCCACGCTCATTTTTTTCCAAAAGTCACCTGATCAAAATTTTGAGATAGCCATTTTGTTCAGCAGGGTTGAAACTATGATAACTATGTCCTTTAGGATGACTTAATTCCCCGAAGTCCCCGGGGGGAGGGCTGAAATTTGTGAACTGAAATTTGTGAACTTTACCCAATGTTAACAAATCGTATTGGTTATTAGGAAGTATACAGACGTTTTCAGGGGGGATTTCTTCTGGTAGTGAGGGGGTGGGTGGATCGGGGGTTATGTGGCAGGATCTTTCCATGAAGTAAGTTTTCATGAGGGAAGGGACATTGCTAAGAAGAGGGTGCCGGATTTCCCAGCATTATTTTAAAAAAAGATCAGAAATTAAATATAAAAAACAATCAAGTTTTCCAACTGAAAATAAGGAGTAACATCAAAACTTAAAACGAACAGAAATATTTCGTGTATGATTGGGTTCACCCCCTAGTCCATACCTCGTAAAACTAATATGCAAATTTTGTTTTAATTATTCATGTACGGTGAGCCAAAATCAAAACCTGCATTAATTCAAAAACGTTCAAAAATTAAATAAAAAAACAAGTTTTTTTAACTGAAAGTAAGAAGCGACGTAAAGCATGAAACGATAAGAAATTATTCCATATATGAAAGGGGTTGTCCCCTTCTCAACGCCTCGCTCTTTTACTAAAGTTTGACTTTCTCACAACTCTTATTTTTTTTGTAACAATAAACAACATTAGCGTAAAGAGCGAGGCACTGAGAAGGGGACAGCCCCATTTGTTAATGCATTACTTTTTATAAACAGCAAGTCTAAAGGCATTTAATTATTTAGGTGTTTGAAAACCAAGTTCAAAACTAACGTTAGTGTTTAAAAAAATTATGTCCAACACTTCGACATTGCTCGATAGAATTAAATGCTGGGAGTTTATATCTTAGTTTTTGTAAGTAGGCTATTGTTTGTGTATAGTTTAATCTAAATAAATGGCATACAAAAATGAATTTATAGACACTTAATTTTCAGGGCCGAGTATTTCTAGCAAAAAATATAGTTAATTCTAATTAATGGTACGCAAAATGTGGTTTACAGATACCTAATTTACAGATCTGGATATTCCAAATCGTCACGTTTTTGTAAGAAAATTATAGAAATAAAATATATTTCTATGGTTCAAATATGTAAAATCCATAGGGGAAAATATAAACTAAAATTTAAACATACATTAACCATCGAAGGACCGGTGACTTCATTTGGACTATTCATTACTTTATATATATAAATATATCTTTATTTCAATATGCACTGAGGTTGATGTCATCAAAACACTAAATAATATGCGGTAATAACGGTACATTTCCTTTCCTTAATCAAATTAATAAATGTTGACCTATAGGATCATGGAAGACAAGTTCATTTTATGTCTTCTTTTCATTTCATAAGACCCCCAATGACATAAGCCATTCTATGACTTGTTTTTCAGAAATAAAGTTATTTCTATGTGAACAAAGTAACTTCTTATATTTGAAAGTTCTCGTCATAATGTGAATATTTTTCCAAAATCGTCTAATCAATTTTTAGATGGATTTTTTCTTCAACATAATTAAAAGCCACAATAACTATGTCTTTAGAGATAAAATGGACTCTTCAGCACCGGGGGGATAGGTTTTTAAGTTATGAAATTTATACATAAACCGATAAAAGTTGGGGGTTGAAAAGATTTGTACTCCAACTCGAAACACAACAGTCGAGAGAGGGATCATTCTAATTGAAAAAGATTCTAGTGATCCTTTTAAGTAACAAAAATAATTGGAAGGGCAACTAGCTTCCCCCTCCCGCATCACCTTTTTCCAAAATCGTCTAATGGGAGCCACGGAGCCGAAGGCTGACCACGGACGGGCACCTCACCACCCGGGATCACAGACTGAAGGCCCACCGCAGGTGGGATCCCCCCACCCCCCGGACTCATAAGCTAAAGGTCCACCGATGGTGGGACCCCCCCCCCCCACACTCGGGGTCACAGACCAAAGGCCAACCACGGAACAGGATCCCCCAGGGGTCACAGGCCGAAGGCCGACTGCAAACGATCGGAGCCCCAGTGGGACCCTCTACCCACCGAAGTCATAGACTGAAGGACCACCGATGGTGGGACCCCCCCCCCCACACCCTCGGGGTCACAGGCCAAAGATCAACCACGGAACGAGATCCTCCAGGGGTCACAGGCCGAAGGCCGGCTGCAAAGCGATCGGAGCCCACACATCCCCAGGTTAGATTAGGTTAACTAACATTTCTAGGGTTAGCAACTTAGGTTAGGTTACATTAGGTTAAGTGAGGCCTGCCTGCCTCAATGAAAAGAAGACATAAAATGAACTTGTTTTCCATGATCCTATAGGTCAACATTTATTAATTTGATTAAGGAAAGGAAATGTACCGTTATTACCGCATATTATTTAGTGTTTTGATGACATCAACCTCAGTGCATATTGAAATAAAGACATATATATATATATAAAGTAATGAATAGTCCAAATGAAGTCACCGGTCCTTCGATGGTTAATGTATGTTTAAATTTTAATTTATATTTTCCCCTATGGATTTTACATATTTGAACCATAGAAATATATTTTATTTCTATAATTTTCTTACAAAAACGTGACGATTTGGAATATCCAGATCTGTAAATTAGGTATCTGTAAACCACATTTTGCGTACCATTAATTAGAATTAACTATATTTTTTGCTAGAAATACTCGGCCCTGAAAATTAAGTGTCTATAAATTCATTTTTGTATGCCATTTATTTAGATTAAACTATACACAAACAATAGCCTACTTACAAAAACTAAGATATAAACTCCCAGCATTTAATTCTATCGAGCAATGTCGAAGTGTTGGACATAATTTTTTTAAACACTAACGTTAGTTTTGAACTTGGTTTTCAAACACTTAAATAATTAAATGCCTTTAGACTTGCTGTTTATAAAAAGTAATGCATTAACAAATGGGGCTGTCCCCTCCTCAGTGCCTCGCTCTTTACGCTAATTTTGTTTATTGTTACAAAAAAATAAGAGTTGTGAGAAAGTCAAACTTTAGTAAAAGAGCGAGGCGTTGAGAAGGGGACAACCCCTTTCATATATGGAATAATTTCTTATCGTTTCATGCTTTACGTCGCTTCTTACTTTCAGTTAAAAAAACTTGTTTTTTTTTATTAATTTTTGAACGTTTTTGAATTAATGCAGGTCTTGATTTTGGCTCACCGTACATGAATAATTAAAACAAAATTTGCATATTAGTTTTACGAGGTATGGACTAGGGGGTGAACCCAATCATACACGAAATATTTTCTGTTCGTTTTAAGTTTTGATGTTACTCCTTATTTTCAGTTGGAAAACTTGATTGTTTTTTATATTTAATTTCTGATCTTTTTTTAAAATAATGCTGGGAAATCCGGCACCCCCTTCATAGCAATGTCCCTTCCCCCATGAAAACTTACTTCATGGAAAGATCCTGCCACATAACCCCCGATCCACCCACCCCCTCACTACCAGAAGAAATCCCCCTGAAAACGTCTGTATACTTCCTAATAACCAATACGATTTGTTAACATTGGGTAAAGTTCACAAATTTCAGTTCACAAATTTCAGCCCTCCCCCCGGGGACTTCGGGGAATTAAGTCATCCTAAAGGACATAGTTATCATAGTTTCAACCCTGCTGAACAAAATGGCTATCTCAAAATTTTGATCAGGTGACTTTTGGAAAAAAATGAGCGTGGGAGGGGGCCTAGTTGCCCTCCATTTTTTGGTCACTTAAAAAGGGAACTAGAACTTTTAATTTCCGTTTCAATAAGTCCTCCAACGATATTATAGGACCACTGGGTCGATACGAAAACCCATGGAACAAAAAAAATAAATAAATAAAAATAAACACGCATCCGTGATCTTTCTTCTGGTAAAAAAAGCAAAATTCCACATTTTTGTAGATAGGAGCTTGAAACCTCTATAGTAGGGTTCTGTGATACGCTGAATATGATGGTGTGATTTTCATTAAGGTTTTATAACTTTTAGGGGGTATTTCTCCCATTTTCCGAAAATCAGCCAAATTTTCTCAGGCGCGTAACTTTTGATGGGTAGGACTAAACTATATATTTAAAATCAGCATTGAAATCTGATTCTTTTGATGTATCTATTGGTATCAAAAACCCGTTTTCTAGAGTTTCGGTTACCATTGAGCCGGGTCGCTCCTTACTTACAATTCGTTAACACGAACTCTTTGAACACAATCGCATGACTCGAATAGAATTCAGAATGTCTCTTCAAAAATAAAGATCATATTGGTACATTTTCAAACATCTTACTTAACTTCTAGGTTTACCTGTTCACTTTAAGCAAGTGTTAAATGGCTATAGCTTCTTGGAACTAAAATATAAACGCAAATGTAACTTAAGGACTTTTCTTCAAAAATTGTGTCAAAAATTAAAATTACATTTGTGATTTTTTCACAATCCTGCTTTATGTCTAGGTTTACATGTCGATTCTAAGAAAATGTCAACTTGCTTTTTCTTCATGGAACTAAAGTATAAGAATAATCGTAAGATTCGAGCATAATTCCGTATTTGTCGTAGAAAATAAAAATTACATTTGTGCATTTTCAAAAATCTCACTTTACGTTTCCAGCTTTATAAGTCAAATCCAGGGAAGTATTAACTACTTTTGCTTCTTGAAACTAAAATATAAACTCAGTCATAGCTTTCGACCAAAATTTAGGACTTTTCTTCAAAAATTGTGTCAAAAATTAAAATTACATTTGTGATTTTTTCAAAATCCTGCTTTATGTCTAGGTTTACATGTCGACTCTAAAGGAAATGTCCACTTGCTTTACCTTCATGGAGCTAAAGTATAAGCATAATCGTAAGGTTCGATCAGAATTCCGAATTTGTCGTATAAAATAAAAATTAAATTTCTGCATTTTCCAAAATCTCACTTTACATTTCGAGCTTCCAGGCAAGTGTTAACTGCTTTAGCTTCTTGAAACTAAAATATAAACTCAGTCGTAGCTTTCGATGAAAATTTAGGACTTTTCTTAAAAAATTAAGTCAAAAATAAAAATTATATTTTGTATTTTTTGAAGATCCTACTTTATGTCTAGGTTTACATGTCGTCTCTAAGGAATTGTCAACTTGCTTTACCTTCATGGAACTAAAGTATAAGCATAATCGTAAGATTCAATCAGAATTCCTAATTTGTCGTAGAAAATAAAAATTACATTTGTGCATTTTCAAAAATCCCACTTTACGTTTCGAGCTTTATAAGTCAAATTCAGGGAAGTGTCACCTGCCTTAGCTTCTTGAAACTAAAATATAAACTCAGTCGTAGCTTTCGATGAAAATTTAGGACTTTTCTTAAAAAATTAAGTCAAAAATAAAAATTATATTTTGTAATTTTTTGAAAATCCTACTTTATGTTTAGGTTTACATGTCGTCTCTAAGGAATTGTCAACTTGCTTTATCTTCATAGAACTAAAGTATAAGCATAATCATAAGATTCAATCAGAATTCCTAATTTGTCGTAGAAAATAAAAATTACATTTGTGCATTTTCAAAAATCCCACTTTACGTTTCTAGCTTTCTATTTCAAATCCAAGGAAGTGTTAAATGGATTTAGCTTCATGGAACTAAAATTTAAACAAACTGGTAACACTCGAGCAAAATTTACAATTTCTCGTAAAATTATGTTAGAATTAAAATTAAATTTATGTAATTTCAAAAATCATCCCCCCCCCCTCTTCATCGCTATATCTTAATTGTGGTTCCCTTGTCTCTCTCTCTCTCTCTCTCTCTCTCTCTCTCTCTAGTTACACCGTAAGTCTAGATCGATCAGAGATGTGGGACCCATACCCCCCGAGCCCGCATCCATTTGTGGGTATCATTTGTTTAGAATAAACTATATTTTTTGCTAGAAAAATAAATATTTTTAGCAGTCCTTAGACACTAAGAGATATCCAGATCTGTAAATAGATATCTGTAACCTGAAGTGGAAGCTTTTTATTTTCTCTGGAGAAATTAGAATTGAATTATGTTCTTTGGTAAAATTCAGAATAGAACTTGAACTTTTCTATCTTCTATGGCCACGGGAGGGGGATGTTCAAGTTTACTTGTTTGAGGGGATTTTTGTTCATTTCAAGCTTGATTTGTATATTCAATTTAAGTTTCACTCGTTTTAAGATTTATTTATTAATTTACATTAATGTCCATAGTATGTTTGTTTGCATTTATTTTTTATTTTATTTCTGTTCGTTTTAAGTTTCATTTATAGTTCAATAGGAAAATATTTTTTTCATTTTAAGCTTGATATTCATATTCAATTTGAATACTCGCTTTGAGATCTATTTATTCATTTATATTATTATTTGTTGTTTGTTTTTTGTTATGATTGCTTATTTAATTTCTGTTCGTTTTGGTTTCATTTATTCTTTAATAGTAATTTCTGGTCGTTTCGAGTTTAAATTTTAAAAGGTATTTGTATCTGCTGAGCTTAAGTTTAAAATGATCTTTACTTTTCTCTGAAAACATATTTTTCGGAAAGTTTTTTAATTAATTTTTGTTCGTTTTTAATTGCAAAAAAATTCATGTTTTTAAAAATTTCTTATTTCAAAATCAAACCGAAAATTTCCAAGAACCATTCTCCCACAACATTGTTTAAATTTTTATTTATATTTGCACCATAGCGTTCTCAATCTTTTTTAGGATGAGTGGCATGTGTGGGGGCTTACATTGGAGGAAGAGGAAGAGCTTCTAGCTGCTTGTAATGAGAATGATGATATCGTCATTACACCGGAGGAGGAGGAAGAGCTCCTCCTATGTACATGTAGAACAGAGGATCTATTGCGACATGGGTCTTCAGATCGACTACCGAACCCTATACTTAGAGTGCGAACCGATTTATATGCGGAGGTGTCTCAATCTGAGGAGACACCCTCGCTCATAGATATCATACCTATGGAGGAGGATGTTCAAATAATTGAACCTCCTGAGATAGAATATATAAAAACAGTGGTAAATATCACATTAGAATAAATAACTGAATATTGTTTTTTTTTGTTAATTTGTTTATTAATATAATGCATATATATACAATAACGTCTTTAAATCTTCACTTTAGATTTGTTCTTCTTCGGTGTATAGGCATCTGACGTGAACCACTAGTGCTGGTAAATCATTTGGATTCACTCTAGACTGACCCTGATTCGTTAGCCTAACCTGACCAGAAAAGAAAGGGAACATTTTCGATTTCGAAACAATTTTATTGAATAATTACAACAACAACATCAATAATACTATGCATATACAATTAGCGATAGAGTTTATTGTCTTCGATATGTTTCACTAATGCACTTAAAGCACATTGAAGTCTATTCACATGTGCTATATCAACTTTTGCGGTGAAACATAATTGATCCTCCATTTTAAATTTGCTCAAGGATATCACATATCTTGCATATATTGCATCCCATTCCAGACAAAGCCGTGATCCTTTCGTGATTTCCACTGCAATGTTTGGTGCTCTTGTATTATTATCATCAACTCCACTATCAACTTCTAATAGGGTAAACATTCCACTTATCGTCATCAACATTAATATATATCCAAATGAGTAAAGTCAAACTGTTCTTCTCACTCCTTTGAATTCTATTCACAGACTAATAAAACTATAGCAAAAATCCTTTCCTCATATTCCCTCCGCCGCTAATATGTAACCAAGCCCTCTGATTGGCTGAGAAAGGATATGTAATCGACTCGCTTATTGGCTGAGAAGGAGACATGTGATCTATCTGTTTCCCGTTATCGGATCAATAAAATTCTCAATCGATTACGCAATCAAGTTCTCGGAAATTCACTTTCCCCTTGAGTCCTAGATCAATAACATTGTTCCCGTTAGAATTCAATGCGCATGTGCAACCTTCGTCCCGGAGTTATTACACATAGAAACAACAAATAAATCGATCTTGGAAAAAGAGGTCATTGAGCGATTACGCAATCTTTCTCCCTAGGGACTCTATGACCATATTAGGTGTACTGTCACGAGATACGTTCTTTTAAGGGCGAATTGTTATGTAACGGGGGGAAAACCATACGTAACCAGCTCTCTGATTGGCTGAGAAGGAAGATGTATCCGACTCGCTGATTGGCTGAGAAGGATGCATGTACCTCCGGTTTCCTATTCCAGGACACCTTGACATTCATCCCTAGCATGCACTTGTCCAAAACAACAATAATAAATAAATCCCTCAGGCCTAAAGATTAAAGAAACCATAATGTTTCTTAATTCCCCTTTCGTGAATCAATAATTTCCCCGCCAATTATGCAAATCAAGTTCACAGACTAGGTTCGCTTAAAGATCAAAGAAACCATGTTTGTTTCTTAATTCCCCCTTCGTGAATCAATAATTTCCCCTAGCGATTATGTAAATCAAGTTCACAGGCTAGGTTCACCTAAAGATCAAAGAAAACCATAATGTTTCTTAATTCCCCCTTCGTGAACCAATAATTTTCCCTTCGATTACGCAATAAATTTCTCGGAAATTCACTTCCCCCTCGAATCCTAGATCAATACATTGCCCCTAGCGATTATGTAAATCACCCCACAGTGTCATAAATCAATAATTCCCCGAGCGATTATGTAAATCACCCCTCATGTCATTACACCTGGACAAACAACAGCAAATAAATCGACCTTGACCCCCATTAGACTCGATCGATAATCCTTGAATAAATTATGTCCCTTCAGCATTAAACTAAATTGTAGATGGCAGCAGGGGTGAGCAATGGGACTCAATAAGGCCTTTCTACTCACGTGTGCGCAAAAAAAATCTTATAAACTGTTCAAAGGGGAAGTCCTCGCAGCCAGTTTCCCAATTCAGGTCTTTGCACTCAAGCCATATTCGATTGATTATGTTTGTCGAATCAACCTATTTTGCGCCCCCCCCCTAAAAAAAATCCTGGATCCGCCCCTGAAACCATCACACCTACACCACCAGTTATTAGAAGAAGAAAAAATTCCTTATTTTCACAAATTTCATCAACCCCCTCGCCCCCTTTTTTTATAAAATCCTACATAGGCCGATCAGTTGAGTCCACGTAAATAATAGATTAAGTCATAATTTGTATATAAATTAATTCATACCTGTGAGATGGGACGCTTGCAAACCACTTGGCTGGCTCACCACGTTTTTTTCTGCTTTCGCAATTACGAATAATGCACTTGGTAACCATTTCTCAGTGATTGACGATAACAGACTAATCCGCTAAGGCAGAAACAAGTGGGAGGAGCTTTTTGTTCGCACCGAGACCGAAGACCAGAAATTATCTGCGATAAGCTTACTGTCTATAAACTGTGGCTCTGACGGTCCGGAAACTTTCTGAATCCACGCGCTATGAAATGTGTGTCATGTCATGAGAAACACTTCGCTACTTGTATAAACTTCTTATGTGATTTATGCTCACAAGAAGACAAAAAGTAAGTTTCTTACACTTTATCAGGGTTGCCACCCTGAGCTCGAAGAATTTACTAAATCGGAGAGGAAAAATTTACTAGATCGTATCTGTTTTTACTAAATGCTCAAAAAAAAATTTTGCGCGTCCGGCTACGCCGCACGCGCACCATCAAGCATCGATTTTTACTATAGGAGGATAATCAGTACGATTTTCACTTTTTTTCCTTTTTTCTTCTTTTTTTCTCTTTTCCCCTTTTCTTTCGTTTTCATAGTATGATTGAAAATTCCGGAAACCTACAAGTTCAAAAATCCTTTTTTTGGATTATTTGGATGTACTATTGGATAGGCTTCATATTCCAGATGCGGTGTTTGCAAGACGTCAAACAATAGTCTGGAATCTTGGATTCTGGAAATTCTGCTGTTGAAGCCCGGCTTTAAATTTATCAATGTTCTTCTGGTCATAAAATTCAGATATATTGAAAAAGTAAAAAACAACCAACGAAGACAAACAGCTACAACTCATCACGAAGCAATTCAGGCGATGAAGTGCTAAGAATCTGAGGTGTGTTTGAAAGTGACGGCTTTTGAAATTTGTCCCCCAGTTTCCGTTTTTAGGGTTGAAATCTAAACCCTTAAATTTTACATTTTTAGGAGGAAATTTGCCAGTTTTAAAACACTAATTGGGCTGGTCTTTAGATTCGGGATAAGCTGCTTACAAAGATGTCTGGCAGATTTTAAAGCAATTAACTTATAATTTTTTTTAACTGATTTTTTTTCTGGATTCTTTCTCGTTCGTATACTAGAGAATCAAAAACCAATTTAATCTATGTCACTTCAAAATGGAAACGACGTAATCGGCTACCGGTTTAGTTGTAAAATTATGTAAGTTGAAAAGTACACCTCAAATTGGACTAGGGCTGCCAAGAAAAAGAAAACTTATATAATATACAATAGGCTAATTAGTTTAAAAAATACAATTTTGTCAATAGTCTTCAGCTCAGGTAAATCATACAAATTTAATAGTAAAAAGAAAAACATGTAGTCATAATTAAAAAAGTCGCACTTAAAAGGCTTTACTTGTCCTCGTCCTCATCCGAATTTGAAGCATCGACTAGTGTCGAATTCTGACTCAAGGGATCCACCTGTTTCCATTTCTTGGTAGCCCGAGTCAAATCGCTGGGGATCACTCTGTCATGAACCCCACTTGACGACCTGAGGACAAGTTGCTTTGTTTTCATAAGGGCCGAAACAGTCGAGATATTTAGCTTATTCCGATTTTTGGTTTTTATGACGGACAAAATCGAGAACTGTCTCTCTGCTCCAGCACATGAATGGGGCAAGCTGCACAGAGTCAGAAAGAACTTTGGCAAGTATGGGAACAGTTCATTTCCAGCAGCATCTTTAAAAAGGGACAAAGCTTTCCAAAATTTGCCCGGACTTTCGAGGTCAAACTGTGAAACGTGACGGAGAATAGTTTTCCTTCGTTTAGTTAACGCAAACTCAAGTTTGCGTTAATTAAACTTGCTCATAACGCAAGTTTATCGGATCAACCTGTTTTGCCCCCCCCCCCCTAAATTTTTTTTCGGATCAACCTATTTTGCCCCCCCCCCCTAAATAAAATCCTGGATCCGCCCCTGTGCAGACTGAAACCATATGTCATCTCATTCAGAAGAGAAGAAGCACTCCAGTTCACGGCATTTACCTAACACAGTGATCAGCAGCCATTTTAGTAAGAGACTCAAATATAAACAATGGGACGATTATTTAATATCTGACAACAATAAATATTTATTAATGTATCAAACCTATATCATAGATTTAGACCTTAACTCAATTACGAGTGCCCCACCCGCAATTACCCCAACCCACCAATATTACTATTTACGTTAGTTCTACCCCAGGATGAAAGGATGATAAACTTTCTATCTACAAGTAAAATGAATCATTTTATGCAATTCTGAAAAAAAGATAACTTTTTCAGAATGAGGAGATGCTCCAAATCACCATGGGTGGTTTTTGTTTTGGGTGGCTTTTCCAATAGATTCCCAATCATTACAAATCCAAGTGTCATTACAGCTTCATTTTTAGTTGGTAAGATTTCATACACAGAAAGATGATTTTGTCGACCTTTAGACGCGGGAAGTGAAGCGTCTGCTTATGAAAATAGGTGACTGCTTGTCTGTCTCTTAAGAGACAGACAAGCAAAAATTGTAAATTGTCATATGTTTACGATAATTTTTTTTCCCTGAATTCATTAAAAATAAAAAAAAAGTTTTATTCAATTTAAATCATGACTTTTTACTAGTTTTTACTAGATTTCGGGAAATTTACTAGATCCTCTAAATTTACGAGATTTTTTTTTTTTTACTAGATCTAGTAAAATCCTACTGACGGTGGCAACCCTGCACTTTATAGCGCCTGCATTTATTTTCAAACGATGGTTTTGATTTGATATTTTGCTTCAGGAGAAATTGTCTCCTATTTTGATGAAGTTGTCTTAGGTCATAAGATAACCCCAAGACTTTTGAGTATGGATAATGTTACCTGTTCTGTTATACCTGAGGTTTACCCCCTCCCTCCTTGAGCTTTTACCGATTGTGATGGGCTGAAGTAACTATTGAGTAGAGAAGTCAACAGGAGATTTCCAAACATTAGATTTTCTTCTCCTTTAGCAAGGCTTCCAGAGGCTAAGAGAATATAGCCGTACTAGTCGTAAATTTAATTGGTTGTTTTGCTTCGGGAGAGGAGTGAAAGCCTCAGTGCCATTGTGGCTCCCTCATAGTCCCCAATACTAATTATAAGGCTGTTACCTATCACAGGAAAATTATGTCAATAGTTTTTTGCGCCAGGTTAGACTACGATGACATATAAAGAATGGTTTAGATTGGGTATTTTCTCAGGAGATACCTAAAGCACAAGCTTGAGACACAATTTTATGAAGGAGGAATATACGTCAGCATATAACTCTAATGCGACTTAATGCTTTAATGGTTTGTAGGAGCATTATTACAAGTTATTAGTATATCTAGCCGCAGTAAAGGATTTAATGATTCTCTTAGCTCTGGGTGCCTTCATCTCAAAAGTTTTTTTTTTTTTCGCCTTGATAAATTTTAGTTATTTCTCCCTCTATTTTTCCAGATCAACAAAAGCTAAGGGATCTACTAAGCTTCCATGGAAATCAGATGTATGTTCCACTGGGAACTTCTCAGCTGCACCAGCAGAGGCTAAAAAGATGCTGGATGAGTTTTCGGAGAAAATGGCCATGGACAAATCCTTTGAAAGGTCAAATGACTCGGATAATCTATTTCAGGTATTTGAGTATTCAATTAAATTGGATTTGGGGCTTCTCACACATTGATTTTCTGTTAAAAATCAGAATATGGATGAAGTATTTACTAAGCTTTTACCTTTATCACAAAAGTGACTGGTACTTTAATACCGTACATGCACTGTTGAGTACAGATAGATACTTGAGATTAATTTGTTGTTACGAAGCAAAATACACTATACCGGGTGCATGTAGAAGATTTTTTTGGTGGGGGGGGGGAGGATAGGGTCCAAGTTATGCTATTTTCAACTAAAAATACAACTAATTAATGAATGTTCCGCCTTTCTGTCAACGACTGCATAAAAAAAACACATATTTATCTCATAGGAAAATGTCCAATGGCTGTCATATAGCAAAACAGAGGACACTATTTACTAAAGAAATGAGACTTTAGGCATGGTAGAGGTAGCCAAAATAATTTGTTCGACAATTTTTATACGTTTGCCATGTACACCTTACTCCCTTTCTAAGATTTCTCTAGAAAGATCCTCTCCTGAAATAACAGTTTTAAAATGTAATGTTTTCTTCGTTTTTTTTATCTCTAACTTGAAATATAGCTGAATGAAGGAGATAAATTAAATGAAACTGTATAAAATTGAGCAACTGTATTGTTCACTAAGAAGGGCTTTATTTCATGAAAAATAGGGTAACGGCATGTAATTTTCAAAGTCTAAGGGTGTCAGTATTGTTCTTTTTCTGAATTTGTTTTCAATGAAAATAACAAAAAAGGTATAGCTTGAACATGCCTGTAAAATAAAGCCTCTATCTTTCAATGAAAATACTATTTCTTCAAAATCAAGGGAGGAGAGGATAATCTAAGTGGTCATTAACCCCTCTCTCTCTAAAAAAGGATCGACACAAGCTTGTTGAGTACTGTCGAAATATCGACTGGGCTATTTTGCTGCTTAATTTTTCGCCAACATAAGGAGAAGACAACCTTGCAGACAAAATAGAGTTGGATCCAATCTTGCTCACCAATCACACGGTAAAAAATTCGTTTGTACTTTTACGCTAAATTATGGTGCAACACGTGGACCTTATGCTAAAAAAGCTTACTCTTACTAACGGACGCTAATTCAGCGTTTTTCAGTCAGAGGGTTGAAAAGAGGGTCTTCTAGCGTACATTGTGACTGATTTAACGTTATGGGCGGACCCACTGTGTTCGGTACAGCCAATCCCTGTGATCATGAATTTACAATTTTCAATGTAAAATGAACTTCTTCTGCTGTGAAACTATAGTCATTTATAGTACTTTTTCAGGGGTTTAGCGTAAGAGGCATGGCCTTCCAGTTTCATTTTTACCTACCAACAAAGCCTCCGCGTCTCGCTTTTTTTTACCGTACAATTACACTTCTTTAGCGTAATTGGATAATGATTAGCCGTTAGGGGCGGGGCAACCCATACGGTTTTTTTTATAAGAGAGGGTGCACGTGATGTTGTGTGGTTGGGACAAAAGATTTTGTTTGGAGTGGGGAGGGTCCCGAGTTGAAATCTTGAATTGCTAATTTTACTATATGATTAATGGACATATTCGATAGGAATATGTACAACTATTATTCAAACCAACATTAATGTTCAACAAATGGTAAAAATAGCCTATAATCTAACAGCTGTATTACAATTAAATCGTTTTCAATAGCAAACGGGTTGACAAAAGACAGAAAAACAGTAGTTTCACAGGTATACCACAATCGAATCCTAATGTATTAAATAAAAAAAAAACAAGCTTTGTCAACTGAAAGTAAGGAGGAACATGAAAACTTAAAACGAACATAAATTACTACGTATATGAGGAGGTTTGCCCCCTAGTCAATACCTCGCTCTTTACGTTAAAGTTCAAATTTTGTTCCAATTCTTTAAGAATGACCCTTGAATCACAAAGGCCGTTTAATTAGAATAGATAGCTCTTTTTAAATTGCTAATAAAAGTTTAGCGTAAAGAGCGAGGTATTGACTAGGGGGCAAACCCCCTCATATACGTAATAATTTCTGTTCGTTTTTTAAGTTTTAATGTTACTCCTTACTTTAAGTTGAAAAGTTGTTTATTTATTTAATTTCTGATCGTTTTTTAAATAATGCTTGGAAATCCGGCGCCCCCTTCATAGAAATATTCCTTCCCCCATGAAAATATCCTACCAAATTATCCCCTCACCCACCCCCCCCCCACCCCTTTACTATAAAAATCCCTCTTGAAAACGTCTGTATATTTCCCAATAACCAACACTATATGTAAACAAGGGGCAAAGTTCATAACTTGCAGCCCTTCCCCCGGGGGCTTTGGGCATTAAGTCATCTTTAAATATATAGTTATTAAATTTTCGACTATGCTGAACCAAATGGCTATCTCAAAATTTTGATCGGGTAGCTTTGAGAAAAAATGAGCATGGGAGGGTGCCTAGTTGTCCTCCAGTTTTTTTGTCATTTAAAAAGGGCACTAGAACTTTTAATTTCCGTTTGAATGAGCCCTCTCACGATATTCTAGGACCACTGGATCGCTACGATCACCCCTGGAAAAAAATAACAAAATTCCACAGTTTTGCAGATAGGAGCCTAAAACCTCTATAGAAGGGTTCTGTGATACTCTGAATCTGATGGTGTAGTTTTCATTAAGATTCTATCACTCTTAGGGGATGTTTCCCCCCTTTTTCGAGAATAAGGCAAATTTTTCCAGGCTCGTAACTCTTGATGGGTAAGACAAAACTTGATAAAACTTATATATTTTAAATCAGTACAAAAATTCAATTCTTTTGATGTATTTATTGATATCAAAATCCCATTTTTAGAGTTTCAGTTATTATTGAGCCGGGTCACTTCTTACTTACAGTTCGTTACCACGAACTGTTTGAAAGGCTGGATTTGAAAACAAATCCAGATTTCTGGGGTAAATATCAAGTCAAATGGCAGTAGAAAAAAAAATAAGAACATACCCTGGTCCATCGTACCATAGAAAGTTCAAATTCAAAGGGAAACTTGCCAAGCGAAACCTCTGCTATGTCCAGCGCAGTTGCTCCTGCCCAGTATATTTAAAATGGTCCACGAAAACCAACTACACGACGAGAAAAAACCACAAACAGTCTTGGCCTATCACTTTTGACTAATTGGTATCAACTTAAAAACATGACCATCAGACCAAACGCTACGGAAAAAAACAAATGAATCCAATTATTTCTTTAATATTCAGTATAATAAACATACTTATAATAAGTTATATAATAATATAAAAAATTTATATAATAATATAACTTAATATAAAAAACATACCCAAATATTTGAATAAAAAAATACAAAAAAAGACAAGGAAAATTGTTTTACAGTTTGCTTAAAAACACTCTGACTTTTACTGGTAAGAGGGCTTTCTTCATCGGGCCCATCTTGTTAACATGCCTGCAAAGACAGTTCATAAGGTTACTACAATCATGAAGGGCTCTTCGTAACAATAAGTATTATTTAGTAGGAGAATAATGTAAGTGTGTATAGCATTAAGGTTAGGTCAAGCTGTGATTAATATTACTTTGACAATTATGACAGAAATCTCCAGCAACGGCAGTAGCGTAGACATGATTTTATTTTTGGAGGAAGACCTAGAATATAAAATAGGGATGACTCCTTGGTCATATCAAGTAGAGGTTATTTAAAATTAGTGTGGGCTAGGGTAGTTTTAGCAAGATGGAAGTAGAACAGGTTGCAAAATTAGTCCAGCAGAGTTTGAGGGGGCCAGGAGATACAGACATAATAGACCCGAAAAGATAGCTCAGTTTCCCTGAAGTTTTGTGCAGGAGTCAAGAAGGAGTGGGATGAGGGTTTTTATTTTAAGGTGGGACTTACGAATGATTTATCAAACTTTTGGGTGGAGTTAAGGTCTTGCTTAAACGCAAAGGATTGCGTGCTCGAAACAAAAGTTACAACTTGCAAAATTTGAAGGAATCTAAAACTGATCAATATTATGTAAAAAATACTTGCTTCTTGGTGAAACCGGTCAAACTTTGAAGTGGAAGCCCATGTTGTGGCTATTGGTAGATTCAGAATTTAGAAAAGTGAATAATTCGACCAAATTTGCTTTTTAGAGGTATGAGCAATATTTGAGTAGGCTAGAAAACCTGCTTGAAGCAAAACCTGTATGTTCATAGATAAAAGTTATTCTCTTCAATTAAATTTATGTAACAAACCTCTCCATGACGGTGAGTAAGCCTTTTCGAGTTCTGTAATCGATGCCGAAAACCCAGTAAGACATGTTCCATGTAAATAAGACCTCCAGGGTTGTTTTGCATTCGCAAATATCCACGTGGTCTACATAAACGATGATCCTGCGCCGAAAGCCCTGCTGACCTGAAAGAAAAAAAAACTGTTTGGACCGACTCCCAAGCTTTAAACAGAGATGGCAACTGGGTAAAACGTTCTTTACCCTAAAAACCTTATGAAGGAAAAACCTAAAGGGCTAAAACCTAAATGTTCATTTTCTGTGAGGTAGGTCAAAAGTCTTTCAGTTTGTTCATGATAGGATGGAGGCAACAAGTCTACAACACTTTTTAATAAATTTTCTTCTTTTTTGGCTTTTTCATGGTTTCAAAACTTTCAATGCTTTCAAAAAGCTGATTAGTGACATTTACTTTGAGCGGTTTTTCACGATAAAGTTCATGTTTGTTGACACGTTGAAGGGTATTTTGAAGCAAAATAAATTTTTCATCATCGGCCATATTTTTATTGTTAATAAATTTATCAAGATTATCTTTAAAAAGCTCTTTAGGTGAAAGAGCAAGTTCAATTGACGTCAATTTATAGTAACTATCCATTTCTATAGAATAGTCTTTACAAGCCCGGCGACCGTCGGCAGTAACGATGAAAAGAAATTACCATCCGCTTGAACAAGGCGTTTTCGTTTACAATTTGCTTTGTTTTTGCAAGCTAAGACAAGTTAAAGTCACAGATGTTGCTTTTTTTGTTTTCTAACACCGTCTGACAGTTGAACATTATCTTCCATTAAATTTTAACAAAGTTCCAATAAGAGATTAATAAATTGCTAGTCAATGCCGTGTTTGAGTAACGCTTTCCTAAGCCGTGGTTTAGAATTGGCTAGCACGGAAAATAAGTTTCTGTTTTCATTTAGCTTCTTCAATGTCATGATAGTGACTAATGACCTTTTTTACTATTCACAAGTACATATACAATAATTTCATTATCGAAAAGATCAGTGACTACACGCAACTCTTCGGGCGCGTTTTTATTCAGATCCAATAAAATGTATCCATATGGATTACTAGCTTGACTGTACGGCGAAAGCAAAAATTTTGTTTTTCCGGGTTATATTTGTTTTTTTAGAGCTATAAGAGAACTTGAATCGCGAACAACATTGTAGATAATATAGTAAGTACAATTCGAAGCAAATGTTCTCATACATTTATGCTGATGAAAAAGATTATGGAGCACAAGTGTTACGGAATTTTTTTTTGTGATGTGACCGGACGATGGATAATAGTAAAATTTCTTGAGCCCATTCTTCAATAGATTCAGCTAAATCGTCAATAATCATCCACAAGTTTTGTGCAATACTAGTAAACACTTCAAGTCCTTTTATGAGTTTTATGCTTGATGCAATCCTCATAATTTTGTAATAAGATTCTTGCCGAACACTATAGCAATAATAGATATTTTTCGGATTCCTTAATAACATTTTATCACGGTTTTGATTTATTTTCGTTAATAGTGGTGTTTTGCAAGACATGGACCGTCCGCAAAGAGAGGATCTGAATGGCATTTTAAATTGATACACACTCCTCCAATGTCAAAATACAACTAACCGAACCTAACCTCAACCTGTTGAATAAATTCTCAATGAAAATAGAATACATGGTTTTTCTAATTCACTTATAAAATATATACAATGGAAGTGAAAAAGCATAAGCACTTTATTCAACGGCAGTGTAAAAAGCAGGAAAATATATATTTACAATGAAAATGTATAAAAAAATAAATACTTGACCATTAAAAGCACAAAACAATTGACCATTAAACACTTGACCATTGACCAGCGGCCTGTGCCGCGGCGGCCACTCCGGTGGCTGGCATCGAGACCTGAACAGGGCGAGGGCCCATGCCTGGGTGACGACAGGAAACATAAACACTTTAAAATTAACATTTTAAAATTACCGCTTGGTGCAACAAAAAACAAATATAAATAAAATATATAAATTTAAAATGAGTAGATATAGAAAAAAAGCACTGCTGAGCTGGAGAGGGAATAACGGCTCTCCTCCCCCCCACTGAAGGCCCCCATCCCTCAACTATAGGGCTTTCTCTAGACCCAGTTGCTTTCTGTAGTTTACTTATTCAACTACGTCTGAATTCAGGTATTGGCCGTGTGGTAATACCTCCACACCACTCGCAAAAAGATAAACTTTATCCGATATGGTTGACATGGCATTTTTTTCAACCCAAACTGTGTAGTTTTTATATTTAAAGAGCGAATGACCACGACACTTACTCTTGGAATTAAATATCTTATATACAGTTCCTTTAAACACTCAAGGTGTGATTTTCTCTTACATTATGCAACGGCACCCCATTGCATACTTTTTTGGTAACTTGATTGTGTGTTTTCACGCGGTACATCACCTTGGGATACCAAGTCGCTCCCCATCTCGGACTTTAATTTCAGTCACTGATTTGGGGCCCGGCGGTTTACCAGCTCTGGATAAACGGACTCATCCCAGTTGGCGTAATCCATCCGCGAGCTAATGTATTCTCCATTTTTAAAATCATGTAACAGATTATCTGTTTTAACTTTCAACAGGACGATTTCTCCCTGATACACCTGAACTTGTCCCTCCCTCGGCTATTGACGCTTACACCCTTTGTATTAAAACTATAAAATTTATACATTTAAACCTAAGTTTCGGGGCCTTGAATTTAATTTTCGCCATTTCTACTATGGCACTGCCAGCGGCAATATTTTTATTTAATTTTAAGTTTCTTTTTTTCTGTGTAAAAGAACCATATTGGAGTCCATGATCGTGAAGGATTTCGACAAACACATTGGACAGTAATAAAAGGTCTTCCCTTGACTAAAATTTTTACCCTCACATTAAACCCTGCTAATATGTGGAATAAAAAAGAAATGTCCAATTAACTCAGTATCTTTGACAGGTTCATGAAGAAGCTATACCCAGTATTTCACTGATTCAATGGACGGAACCCTTACGAAATATATCACCCATTTTTATCTGTTTGGTCCCCTTTTTAAACTGTAACCCTAAAATTTAAATGTTTATATGCTTTTTCAAATATATCTATCAACTTTAGTGTCACTTGGTAATGACCCTTTAAACAATTAAAATCTGCTTTAGGAATTTCAGCCCCTCCCCACCTTCATTAACTGTTAAACCGTCCAAAAGCGTCTTACTAGCATCATCGCTTCCGGTTTTATGGCCTAAGACAAGGACAGAATACTTAAAACACTCCATTCCCGTGTCGAACTGAAAATGCTGTATACCCTTAGTACTCCTAAAATTTACATTATATCTTTTAAACTCTACCCTCCTGCCTCTTAAAACAGAGTCCTTTTAAATTTAGTAATATCTAATTTTAATTTTTCTATAAATAAAACCGACAACCCACTCCCATTTTCAATATACACCTCCATCCTATTCAAAATTTCACCCACCAAACACAAAAACACACTCTCGAAATTATGCAAATCTGGATGAAGTGTTTGCATTTTCGTTTGTATGTTATACTCGTGCAAATCACCCACACTTATATTTAAAAGCAATATTTAACTGTAATTGATGATTTTATACTGTGACTCCCACCTACCTCCTGCATATGGATTTCGAGAAGTGACAAATCTTGCTGACATATGAGTATGCTAGGTCTATAGGATCCAGTTGAATACTACTACTTGTAAGGGAATTGAACGGACCTCCGAACTCAGCCCTATGCACGTGAATGTTGCACAGAGCAGTATTGGCTAAATACAGTTTTGGCAATATTGGAGATTAGCCCGCACCACTTTGATCCCCATATAACTGTGAGGAGTAGGCGTTCTAAGCACCGTCTCGAACTCGCTTACTGGCACTTGGTTTAAAATACGATCCAAAAAGTCACTGCTAAGGCCGATATCCCTCACGATAGCGTCATAGTCAATGTTGGGGGACTCTATAATAAGCTGACTCACCTCAGCGCTCAAACCCCCCTCGCGTTTATTTTCCATTGAAATGTCGCGTATTTGAGCTAGCGGTGACGCAATCTGAAACTAGAAGAATAATAAGAGCATATTAACTCACTGGAACGAATTGCCCTATGAAAAAAGAGAATAGGTAAGAATAACTATAAAAGTCATAGACAGCATACGACTCGTTGGAATGCATCATTGTATTATGAGGCATAGAAGGGTACCCTAAGTACTTTAGTCCCCCTTACTATGGGCCATGGCCACACTACTGGTATAAATGAAACCCCTTTTGGATGTATAACGTTTTTAAAAATAGTCTTGGCAATTTTACCGAGGGGGAATTGCTGCTGGCCATATGGCAAGAAACTCCACAGCCCATACCGTTAATTCGTCGGAGGCTTCCTCGTCTGCGGGTACAGCTCCTTCCTCAACGAATTTGGCTACTAGCAGATCTATCTCGAAATCAGCCTAAAAAAGAAACATAAAATTTAGGTATGAAGAGCAGACAGAACTAACAGCATAGAATAGAAGGGTACCCTAAGTACTGTAGTCCCCATAACTATGGGCCATGGCCACACTACTGGTATAAATGAAACCCCTTTTGGATGTATAACGTTTTTAAAATAGTCTTGGCAATTTTACCGAGGGAGAATTGCTTCTGGCCATATGGCAAGAAACTCCCCAGCCCATACCGTTAATTCGTCGGAGGCTTCCTCGTCTGCGGGTACAGCTCCTTCCTCAACGAATTTGGCTACTAGCAGATCTATCTCGAAATCAGCCTAAAAAAGAAACATAAAATTTAGGTATGAAGAGCAGACAGAACTAACAGGAGATGGTACACTTAGAGAGAACAGATGGTCTCCCCCACCAAAAAAACTAGCAAGTAAGCACTTAAAGAATTTAGATTTAGAATAAAAAATGCCTATTTATTAGAGTAAAATAGACTGAAAAACAAATTTATTTTCAATTATTTCTGAGGGGGCCTGAGTCTTTTAAAATTAAGGGAGAGGTAGAAAACTAACCTGAAAATACAAAACTAAATATTAAGTATTTAAAAGAATAAAAGTTCCTTCAAGGCCTGAAAAGCCTCTCTGACAGTAGAGTAGAAAAATTAGCGAAAAATTTGATTATTAGGCTGAAAATAAATTGGTGAGAACAATACCTTTATTCGTGAAAGTCCCCATACATGGGGTAAATAGGCGAAACTATTGATAAAAACTAACGAAAAGGATGGAAAACTTATAATGTCTTTGACAAGTAAAAATTAGCGAGAAACGTCTTTTATTAGGTTGAAAAAAAATTGGCGAGAAAAATGCCTTTATTAGTTAAAAGCCCTTTTTAGGGCCTAAAGAGGCGAAACTATTGATAAAAAACTAAATACAAGCCTGGAAAACTTTTAATGTCTTCAAAAAGTAAAAGTTAGCGAGAAACGTCATTATTAAGTTGAAAAAATTAGCGAGAAACATCATTATTAAGTTGAAAAATTAGCGAGAAACATCATTATTAAGTTAAAAAAAATTAGCGAGAGACATCATTATTAAGTTGAAAAAATTAGCGAAAGGATTGCTTTAATAGGTTGAAAAAACTGCTTACTTCTTCAAATTCTGGCGGCGTTTGGGCGTGAGCCCTGGATGGCCCCAGCAGCGCATATTAGAGGGTGGAGGGACCGGCAACGTCACATGGTTGTGCAGCCGGGCCAGAGGTGTCACGGGGGAGTTGGGGCAGCTGGGCTTGCCATCATGCAGGCACCCGCCCATACTCTTTTTAACCTTTTTAAAGGTGGGATAGTGCTTTGTCTTACAGGAGCTTGCGCTGGCTGCGCGGCAGTTTGGAGTTTGTGATGCTGGTACAGCTTACGCTCGCATCGCATGATAGGGAGCAGGGGGCTGGTGTGGCACAGTCCTGGAAGAGACCGAAGGACTCGGCCAATGACAATATTGAACAACTGAAGACCTTGCGACTTGTACAAGAGTAGCATCATTATTCCTTGCTCTCTTGCGTGGAGGGGGGAGGTTGGAGGAAATAAACTGGATTTAGCATAATGCATTATTGGAAATTAGCGCTCCCTTCTACGAAAAAAAAAATTACTATAAATTAGCGCTTCCTTCTAGAAGCAATAGTTCATTTTTCGTTATAAGCCCCCCTCCAGCTTTTAAAGTATGGTATTACTTGCATAGGGGACGGATAGAATATCCCCTCAGGTCCGGTGTTTTCTCATTGCAAAAATAATTTATTATTCATTTAAGATATTTTACTGCTTGAAATTCCAATAATTCAAAATTCAAATCGCCAGTGAGAATAAAGGGCTTTTTAAAATGACTTTAATATTCTGCCCTCAAAATAGCAGCCCAGGTCCGGTGTTTTCTTATTGCCAGAAACCCTCTTCAATGTCGTGTAATTACATCATATATCAAAACTAAGGGAAATAGAATTCAACTTATCAAATAATGGGTAATAGCACTTGAGCTATAGACCTGCCTGTCATTGCCTGCTTAATACTCTGATATCTTAAGCTTTAAAAAATGCCTTTATTTGTCTAAGAGGCAAAAAATTTAAGAAACTGAAATTAAGATCATTTATTTGAATGTAAAATCCTGAAGTAAAAATAGCAACCCAGGAGAAGTATGCAGACTCCCTTTTCATGTTAGCTAAACTAGATTTTTTTTTTTTAAATATACTAAAATTAAAAGCTAACCAAACACTAAACTTCAGAGTTGCATGTAAGAAGGGGATACATTATTTTTGATAGGGAAGCAATCGTATTTTCAATATGAAAATATTAATCATAACTAACACCACCCACCCTGAAAATCACAGTGTGTTGAAGAAAAATAACTCGTTAAATTGACCAGAAGAATACATCTTTTCGTGAAACCCTTTTGCTCGGTTAATCGGACAAAAGGGGTGACCATTCTGTTTATCAAACAGTTCGTGGTAACGAACTGTAAGTAAGGAGCGACCCGGCTCAATGGTGACCGAAACTCTAGAAAACGGGTTTTTGATACCAATAGATACATCAAAAGAATCAGATTTCAATGCTGATTTCAAATATTTAATCATCAAGTTTAGTTTCTACCCATCAAAAGTTACGTGCCTGAGAAAATTTGGATGATTTTCGAAAAAAGGGGGAAACACCCCCTAAAATTTATAAAACCTTGATGAAAATCACACTATCATATTCAGCGTATCAGAGAACCCTACTGTAGAGGTTTCAAGCTCCTATCTACAAAAATGTGGAATTTTGCATTTTTTTTGCCAGAAGAAAGATCTCGGAAGCGTGTTTTTTTTGTTTTTTTGTTGTTTTTTTTTTGTTTTTTTTTTCCAGGGGTGATCGTATTGACCCAGTGGTCCAAGAATATCGTGGGAGGACTCATTGGATCGGAAATTAAAAGTTCTAGTGCCCTTTTTAAGTGACCAAAAAAATGGAGGGCAACTAGGCCTCCTCCCACGCTCATTTTTTTCCCAAAGTCACTTGATCAAAATTTTGAGATAACCATTTTGTTCAGCATGGTTAAAAATATGATAAGTATGTTCTTTAGGATGACTTAATCGCCCGAAGTCCCCGGCGGGAGAGCTAAAAGTTATGAACTTTGCCCAATGTTAACATATAGTAATGGTTATTAAGAAGTATACAGACGTTTTCAGGGGGGATTTTTTCTGGTAGTAGGGGGGTGGGTTGGTTTGGGGGTTAAGTGGGAGGATCTTTCCATGAAGGAAGTTTTCATGGGGGAAGGGACATTGCTATGAAGGGGGCGCCGGATTTCCCAGCATTATTTAAAAAAAAATCAGAAATTAAATATAAAAAAACAAGTTTTCCAACTGAAAATAAGGAGTAACATCAAAACTTAAAACGAACAAAAAATATTACGTGTATGATTGGATTCCCCCCTAGTCATTACCTCGCTCTTTAAGCCAAAGATTTTTTAGTACGTTCATAAGATCAATTTATTCTAAATAACGGCCTTTGTGATTAAGTGGTCATTTTTAAAGAATTGGAACACAATTCGAACTCTAGCTTAAAGAGCGAGGTATTGACTAGTAAGCGACCCCCTAATATACGTATTAAAAATATATGAATATAGAAGTTCGTTACGTAAGTTAATTCGTAAGTTACGTATATTTTATGACTAATAAAAACGTTCGTAAATAAAATTAAACAAGTTTCGAGAATGCCATTTAACCAAATAAAAGTAAAATTAATATGCAAATTTTGTTTTAATTATTCATGTACGGTGAGCCAAAATCAAAACCTTTATCAATTCAAAAACGTTCAAAAATTAAATAAAAAAAAAACAAGTTTTTTAACTGAAAGTAAGGAACGACGTTAAAACTTAAAACGAACAGAAATTATTCCGTATATAAAAGGGGCTGTCCCCTCCTCAACGCCTCGCTCTTTACGCTAAAGCTTGGCTTTCTCACAACTCTTATTTTTTTAACAATAAAAAACTTTAGCGTAAAGAGCGAGGCGTTGAGGAGGGGACATCCCCTTCCATATAGGGAATAATTTCTGTTCATTTTAAGTTTTAACGTCGTTCCTTACTTTCAGTTAAAAAAACTTGTTTTTTTTATTTAATTTGACTAACACAGGATGAACTTTTGACGGTACGCAAAAATTAAGGTTTAAACTAGCGTACCTGGTTATACATTTTTAATCCACATGTCAGGTTGGGAATGAAATGACATTTTTTAATAAAGAATTGAGTTTTCACCAATTTGTCAGAAATAAGCGGAAAAGTGCATCGAAATTGCAGACTGGAGGAAAGAACATATTTTAGTGCAGTAAATTAGATAAATTTTTATCCTTGATTGGAAAGGGAGAGATGAGCGTTTAAATGCCAATTTTATGTAGAAAATTATACTTCCCAAAAATGAATATGGTCATCCTAATATGGGGGGGGGGGGGTATAGAAAAGGAGGTTTACTGGCTTGCTTTCGATTATTAAAACCTGGAGATGGGAAAAATTCTAATAAATAAAGGAATTTACTTCTTGGTAATGAGACATATCCGCTTTCTTTTTATGGAGATTGTTGTAGCACTTTTGGGATTTAAATGAGTACTGATGTTACTTCGTCTTTCCCCCGGGTATTTGATATGTTTCGGGACACACAGGGCTTCTAATTTAGAGGGAACAGCGGGAAATATTCGAGAAAAGCCGTCTAAAACAAGTATACGGGAAAGCATAAACAATTGGGCTTACCATGGAGAAATAATAAAATACCTGGATATCTTCCAGGGATATCAATAGACTCCTATATTGGGAAATAGAAAAACAACAGGGGAAAGACTAAAACACCTTGGTGTCTACCTGAATAGCACTTAAAATCCCATTTTAATTTTCCTAAGACCGTCACTGAAATCCAATGTTAATTTCCCTATGGATGTTGCAGAAATCTTTTGTTAGTTTTCATATGGGCCGGTTTAAAATCTAATGTTAATTTCCCTATGGATGATGCATAAATCCTATGTTAATTTTTCTAGTATTGCTACTTGTCTATTATTTCCAACCACACTCGAATTAATCATACTAAAACACCAAGGAATCTTACCTAGAAACAGGGCTGTCATAGGAATCTTGCCAGGGATGCCGTGACGTCAGAGGTTTGTCATCCTCAAAATCAAAATTTCCAGAACTTTCAGCTACGTTGAAGAAAATGCCTGTTAAAAAATTTTAATTGGATGTGTTTGGGGAAATGGTGGGCGTGAGAGGGAGGTTAGTTGCTCTCCAATAACTTTCGACTATTAAAGACAGCACTATCCCTTTCAATTTCCAATCGAATGATTTTTTCGAAGTTTCTACGACATAACTTTCTATAAGAACCTTTTAGACCCCCCGGGGCATAACTTACTACGCTTGCCCTGAGGGCTCTTAGGGGGTTATAATCCTCAAAGACCTAATTTCCGGAACTTTTAACTACGTTGAACAAAATGAATATCTCTAAATTTTCATTGCATGTGTTTGGGGAAATGGTGGGTGTGAGAGGGGGTTAAGGTGTCAATTACTTTTAACTATTAAAAAGGGCATGAGCCCTTTCAATTTCCAATCGAGTGAGCCTTTTTTGAAGTTTTACGACAACGCTTTCTATAAAAAAAACCTGATATGCCTCCAGGGCATAACTTACAACCCTTGCCCTAAGGGCTGTAGGGGATTTTCATCCTCAAACACATAAATTCCGGACTTTTCAACTACGTTGAACAAAATATCTATCTCAAAATTTTGATTGAGTGGTCCTCCAATCACTATCGACTATTAAAAAGGGCACTAGCTCTTTCAATTTCATATCAAATGAGCTTTTTGAAGTTTCTACGACAACAGTTTCTATAAAATCCATATATGCCCCCAGGGCATAACTTATAACCCTTACCCTGAGGGCTCATAGGGGATTTTCACTCTCAAAGACCTAATTTCCAGAACTTTTAACTACGTTGAACAAAATGAATATCTCAAAATTTTGATTGCACATGTTTGGGGAAATGGTGGGCGTGAGAGGGGAGTAAATTGTCTTCCAATTACTTCTAACTATTAAAAAGGGCACTAGCCCTTTCAATACCCAATCGAGTTAGCCCTTTTTGAAGTTTTTACAACAATGCTTTCTATAAGAAACCTCATATGCCCGAAGGGCATAATTTACAGCCCTAGCCCTGAGGGCTGTAGGGGGAGTTTCATCCTCAAAGGCATAAGTTCTGGACCTTTCAACTACATTGAACAAAATATCTATCTCAAAGTTTTGATTGAATGTGTTTAGGAAAACGGTGGGCATGAAAGGGGGTTAATTACCCTCCAATCACTTTCGAATGTGAAAAAGGCCACTAGCCCATTGAATTTCAAATCGAATGAGCCTTTTTTGGAGGTTCTATGAAAGCACTTTCTATAAAAACCTTATATTCCCCAGGGCATAACTTACAACCCTTGTCCTGAGGGGTTTTGGGGGTTTTCATCCTCTAAGACCTAATTTCCAGAACTTTCAACTACATTGAAAAAAATGGCTATCTCAAAATTTTGATTTTGCGTGTTTTGGAAAATAATGAGCGTGAGAGGGGGGCTAGTTATCCTCCTATTACTTTTTACTATTAAAAAGGGAACTAGCCATTTCAATTTCCAATCGAATGATCCCTTTTTAAGTTTCTATGACAAGGCCTTCTATAAAAAAAAACCTTATAGGCCCCTAGGGCATAACTTACAACCCTTGCCTTGAGGGCTCTGCGGAGGAGGGTTGTCATCCTCAAAGAACTAGTTTCCAGAACTTTAAACTACTTTGAACAAATCGGCCATCTCAAAATTTTTATTGGACGTGTCTGGGGAAAAGGTGGGCGTGAGAAGGGGGTTAGTTACCCTTCAATCGCTTTTGACTATTAAAAAGGACACTAGCTCTTTGAATTTCCAATCGAATTAGCCCTTTTTGGAGGTTCTATTACATAACTTTCTATAAAAACCTTATATGTCCCCAGGGCATAACTTACAACCCTTGCCCTAAGGGCTGTGGGGGAGAGTCCTCCTCAAAAACATAATTTCTATCTGGAAATCAACTACGCTGGACAAAATGGTTATCTCAAAATTTTTATTGGAAGTGTTTGGGGAAATGGTGGGCGTGGAAGGTTGTTAGTTGCCTTCCAATTACTTTCGACTATTAAAAAGGGCACTAGCCACTCCAATTTCCAATCAAATGAGCCCTTTTCTTAATTTCTGCGACAACTCCTTCGATACGAAGTACCCTAGCCCAGTAAAAAATATGTTACATTGTGCCAACATCGTTCTTCACTTAGGCAGCGCTATTGCGCTGCTTATGACATTCAAAATTTTATCCAAAATTGAAATTGCAAATTTAAATATAGGATGGTACTAATCAACGTACAGTTATTGACTTGCACATTTTAAAAGCTATTAACTAGGAATTTAAGGGGCCCCTACCTCAAATTATATTTTGGTTAGTCCTGGGTATAGTTTTGAAACAAATCAGAAATTACATAAAAAAGAGCTTTTCAACTGAGAGCAAGGAACAGATTTGAAACCCGTTGAACAAATTATTGTTTATATGAAGGGGGCTGTCTTTTCCTTAGCTTCTTACTCTTTACTGTGAAGTTTGGCTTTTTTCCAAAGTTTTTAAGAAAATTTGCAATTGGAAAAAAAGTTGCAATTTTGTTTAATGAGCAAGGCTTCGAGAAGGTGACAGTCCCCCTTATATACAGAGTAATTCATATTTGTTTTAAGTTTCAAACTTGCTTCTTATTTTAATTGGAAAAATCTTTTCTATTTGTTTAATCACATTTCATGAAACTGTAAAGTTTTATGAATACAATACTTTTGGCAACGAAGATAAAACGATGAAAATTTCAATGATTTCTTTTTGATTTTGATAGGTAATCAAACAGTTTGTGGTAACGAACTGTAATTATGGAGCAACCCAGCTCAATAGCTACCGAAACTCTAAAAAAATAATTTCGATACCAATAGATATATCAAAAGAATAGACTTATAATACCGATTTCAAATATATAAGTTTCATTGAGTTTAGTCTTACCCATCAAAAGCTACAAGCCTGAGAAAATTTGTCTGATTTTTTAAATAAGGGAAAAGACCCCTTTGAAGTCATAGAATATTTGTGAAAATCACACCATCGGATCCAGCGTATCAAAGAACCCTACTCTAAAGGTTTCAAGCTCATATCTGTGAAAATGTGGAATTTTGTAATTTTTGCCAAAAGAAAGATCAAGAATGCGTGCATATTTGTTTTGTTTTCGTTTTTTTTTATCCAGGGGTGATCGTATCGACCCAGAGGGCCTATAACGTCAGAAGAGGACTCATTCTAACAGAAATGAAAAGTTCTAGTGCCATTTTGAAGTGACCCGAAAAATTGGAGGGTAACTAGCTCCCTCCCATGCCACCTTTTCCCAAAATTGTCTGATCATGATTTTGAGATAGCTTTTTGGTTCAGTATAGTTAAAAAACCCAATAACTATGTGTTTGGAGATAAAATGACCCCCTACAGCCCCTGGGGAAAGGTTTTTAAGTTACAAAACTGGCCCGTTATTTTATTTGTTATTGGGAAGTATGCATACATTTTTGGGATAGGGAGGGGAGGAAGGACAAATTGTCTGCTGGGAGGATTTTGCACGGAGAGAATTGTTCATAGAGAGGGGAGCTTCCAGGAGGTGAACTTTTCAGGGGAAATTTAACAGTGGGTGAATATGCCACAATTCCTTTACAAAATTTCTTCAACTGTCTTACTTTCCCTTTACCGATTCAGGTTTACGCGTGGAGATGTTAAGGGTAATGGTTTGGGGTAAATTTTTTGTCGGGATTGAATTCTCCAGAGGATATGCCTATGGGGAGGGGGATTTTTCCATGGAGGTGGAGCCAGGTTATTTAATGGCGTTATTTAAAAAACGATCAGAAATTATATTTAATTTTTTTTAACTGAAAGGAAGGAGCAACATTAAAACTTGAAACGAATAGAAATTATTACGTATATGAGGGGGTTTCCCCCTCCTCCAGTTCTGTTGAGCAATGCCGAAGCGTTGGATGGATATTTTTTAACAATACTGACAATTTTGAATTTGGTTATCAAACACCAAATTATTTAACGCCTTTAGACTCAGTTTTTATAAAAAGTAGAGCATTATCAAAGTAGTTTGTTCAAAGTAAACATTAAAACAAAAATTAAGTAAATCAAACAAAAATGTTTAATTCAATATTTTTAATTTAATTTTCAATAAGAAAAACCAATATATCTGACACCTAAATACTTTATTAAACAGTTCGTGGTAACGAACTGTAAGTAAGGAGCGACCCAGCTCAATAGCAACCGAAACTCTAAAAAACGGCATTTTGATACCAATAGATACATCAAAAGAATCAGATTTTAATGCGGATTTCAAATATATAAGTTTCATCAAGTTTAGTTCTACCCATCAAAAGTTACGTGCCTGAGAAAATTTGGCTGATTTTTTTTTTTTTTTAAGGAGGAATGAAAATCACACCATCAGATTCAGCGTATCAGAGAACCCTACTGTAGAGGTTTCAAGCTCCAATCTGTAAGAATGTGGAATTTTGTATTTTTTTGCCAGAAGAAAGATCACGGATGCGTGCTTATTTGTTTTTTTTTCCAGGTGTGATCGTATCGACCCAGCTGTCCTAGAATATCATGGGACGGCTCATTGGAAAGGACATTAAAAGTTTTAGTGAAATTTTTAAGTGACCAGAAAAATGAAGGACCCCTAGGCCCCCTCCCACGCTCATTTTTTCCAAAGTCACCTGATCAAAATTTTGAGATAGCCGATTTGTTCAGAATGGTCAAAAATATGATACCTATGTCTTTTAAGATGACTTAATCCCCCAAAGTCCCCGGGAGGAGGTCTGAAAGTTATTAACTTTACCCAATGTTAACATATAGTAGTAGAGATGCCTTATTGACTCGTGACATGACCACGTGGTTTATGGTTTTCTCAGTGAGAATGAAAAAACAGGAATTTTCTCACTTGGAAAAACATGAATTTTGTCACATTTATGGTTGTTTTCATGGATGGATATGTGTGTTGTTCGATTTATTTGATGTTTTTCCAAGTGAGAATTTGAAAAACAGGAATTTTGTCACATTTATGGATGGTTTTATGGACTTTGTCAGTGAGAATGAAAAAACAGGAATTTTCTCACTTGGAAAAACATGAATTTTGTCACATTTATGTCTGTTTTCATGGATGGTTATGTGTGTTGATTATTTGATGGTTTTATGGATTTTGTCAGTGAGAATGGAACAAACAGGAACTTTGTCACTTCCTTCTTGTTGTTGTTCAAGCCAGATGTTAGGAGTTTCCCGGAATTTGGAACACCTGTGCTGTCGAACTTTTTATCTTCATGGTAAATAATCACAATCATAGTATAGCCATTCCTATCTTCTATGGAAAAAATTTAGGATTGAACTTTTAATTTTTATGTCTTTGAGAAATTATGAACTGAAATGGAAGCTTTTTAATTTTCATTGGTAAATTTCAGAATTGAGCTAACTTTTTTTCTCCTCTCTAAGAAAATTCAGAAGAGAACTTGTACATTTTGCACTTCTTCGAGAAAACTTAGAAATAAAGTGGAGCTCCATATCTTCATGAAGAATATTCACAATCAAAGTATAACTTTTTCTATCTTCTATGAAAAATTTGGAACAATATTTTAAATTTTGTCATCTCTTTGAGAAAAATCTGAATTGAAGTGGGAAATTTTATATTATTTTAGGAAAATAGAATTGATCAATTTTTTCATCTCTTTGAGAAAAATCTGAATTGAAGTGTGAAATTTTATAATATTTTGAGAAAATAGAAATGATCAATAACTTATTTCATTTTCATTGAGAAAATTCAGAATCAAAGTTGAACTTTTCTTCACTTCTTTGAGAAAATTTAAAATTGAAGTGAAACTTTTAATCTTCATAGGAAATAATCACAATCATAGTATAACTTTTCCTATCTTCTATGGAAAAATTTAGAACTGAACTTTAAATTTTTTATGTCATGGCGAACTTAAAACTGAAGTGGAAGCTTTTTATTTTCTCTGGAGAAATTAGAATTGAATTGTGTTCTTTGGTAAAATTCAGAAAAGAACTTGAATATTCACGATCAAAGTATAACTTTTCCAATCTTCTATGAAAAATTTGGAACAGAACTTTAAATTTTTTCATCTCTATTTGAAAAGTCGGAACTGAATTTAAGAAAATTTAGAATTAAAGTGAAACTTTTTATCTTCATGGAAAATAATCACAATCATAGTATAACTTTTCCTATCTTCTACGGAAAAATTTAGAACAGAACTTTAAATTTTTTATGTCTTGGTGAACTTAAAACTGAAGTGGAAGCTTTTTATTTTCTCTGGAGAAATTAGAATTGAATTGTGCTCGTTGGTAAAATTCAGAAGAGAACTTGAACTTTTCTATCTTCTATAAAAAATTTGGAAGTATTTTAAATTTTTCATCTCTTTGAGAAAAATCTGAACTGAAGTGGAAAATTTTTATGTTATTTTTGGAAAATAGAATTGATCAATAACTTATTTCATTTTCATTAAGAAAACTCAGAATCGAAGTTGAACTTTTCTTCTTCCGGGAAAATATTTGGAACAGAACTTTAAATTTTTCCATCTCTTTGAGAAAAGCCGGAACTGAATTTAAGAAAATTTAGAATTAAAGTGAAACTTTTTATGTTCATAGAAAATAATCACAATCATGGTATAACTTTTCCTATCTTCTACGGAAAAATTTAGAACTGAACTTTAAATTTTTTATGTCTTGGTGAACTTAAAACTGAAGTGGAAGCTTTTTATTTTCTCTGGTGAAATTAGAATTGAAATGTATTCTATGGTAAAATTCAGAAGAGAACTTGAACTTTTCTATCTTCTAAGAAAAATTTAGAACAATATTTTAAATTTTTCATCTCTTTGAGAAAAATCTGAACTGAAGTGGAAAATTTTTATATTATTTTGGGAAAATAGAATTGATCAATAACTTGTTTCATTTTCATTAAGAAAATTCAGAATCGAAGTTGAACTTTTCTTCTTCCTGGAAAATATTTGGAACAGAACTTTAAATTTTTCATCTCTTTGAAAAAGGTCGGAACTGAATTTAAGAAAATTTAGAATTAAAGTGAAACTTTTTATCTTCATGGAAAATAATCACAATCATAGTATAACTTTTCCTATCTTCTACGGAAAAATTTAGAACAGAACTTTAAATTTTTTATGTCTTGGTGAACTTAAAACTGAAGTTGAAGCTTTTTTATTTTCTCTGGAGAAATTAGAATTGAATTGTGCTCGTTGGTAAAATTCAGAAGAGAACTTGAACTTTTCTATCTTCTATAAAAAATTTGGAAGTATTTTAAATTTTTCATCTCTTTGGGAAAAATCTGAACTGAAGTGGAAAATTTTTATGTTATTTTTGGAAAATAGAATTGATCAATAACTTATTTCATTTTCATTAAGAATATTCACGATCAAAGTATAACTTTTCCAATCTTCTATGAAAAATTTGGAATAGAACTTTAAATTTTTTCATCTCTATGTGAAAAGTCGGAACTGAATTTAAGAAAATTTAGAATTAAAGTGAAACTTTTTATGTTCATAGAAAATAATCACAATCATGGTATAACTTTTCCTATCTTCTACGGAAAAGTTTAGAACAGAACTTTAAATTTTTTATGTCTTGGTGAAATTAAAGCTGAAGTGGAAGCTTTTTATTTTCTTTGGTGAAATTAGAATTGAATTGTGTTTGTTGGTAAAATTCAGAAGATTAAATTTTTTCATCTCTTTGAGAAAGGTCGGAATTGAATTTAAGAAAATTTAGAATTAAAGTGAAACTTTTTATCTTCATGGAAAATAATCACAATCATAGTATAACTTTTCCTATCTTCTATGGAAAAATTTAGAACTGAACTTTAAATTTTTTATGTCTTGGTGAACTTAAACTGATGTGGAAGCTTTTTATTTTCTTTGGAGAAATTAGAATTGAATTGTGTTCTTTGGTAAAATTCAGAAGAGAACTTGAACTTTTCTATCTTCTATGAAAAATTTGGAACAGAACTTTAAATTTTTTTCATCTCTATGTGAAAAGTCGGAACTGAATTTAAGAAAATTTAGAATTAAAGTGAAACTTTTTATCTTCATGGTAAATAATCACAATCATAGTATAACTTTTCCTATCTTCTATGGAAAAATTTAGAATTGAACTTTAAATTTTTTTATGTCATGGCGAACTTAAAACTGAAGTGGAAGCTTTTTATTTTCTCTGGAGAAATTAGAATTGAATTGTGTTCTTTGGTAAAATTCAGAAGAGAACTTGGATATTCACGATCAAAGTATAACTTTTCCAATCTTCTATGAAAAATTTGGAACAGAACTTTAAATTTTTTTCATCTCTTTGAGAAAGATCGGAATTGAATTTAAGAAAATTTAGAATTAAAGTGAAACTTTTTATCTTCATGGAAAATAATCACAATCATAGTATAACTTTTCCTATCTTCTACGGAGAAATTTAGAACTGAACTTTAAATTTTTTATGTCTTGGTGAACTTAAACTGATGTGGAAGCTTTTTATTTTCTCTGGAGAAATTAGAATTGAAATGTGTTCTTTGGTAAAATTCAGAAGAGAACTTGAACTTTTCTATCTTCTATAAAAAATTTTGAAGTATTTTAAATTTTTCATCTCTTTGAGAAAAATCTGAACTGTAGTGGAAAATTTTTATATTATTTTTGGAAAATAGAATTGATCAATAACTTATTTCATTTTCATTAAGAAAACTCAGAATCGAAGTTGAACATTTCTTCTTCCGGGAAAATATTTGGAACAGAACTTTAAATTTTTTCATCTCTTTGAGAAAAGCCGGAACTGAATTTAAGAAAATTTAGAATTAAAGTGAAACTTTTTATGTTCATAGAAAATAATCACAATCATGGTAAAACTTTTCCTATCTTCTACGGAAAAATTTAGAACTGAACTTTAAATTTTTTATGTCTTGGTGAACTTAAAGCTGAAGTGGAAGCTTTTTATTTTCTTTGGTGAAATTAGAATTGAATTGTGTTCTTTGGTAAAATTCAGAAGAGAACTTGAACTTTTCTATCTTCTAAGAAAAGTTTGGATCAGAACTTTAAATTTTTTCATCTCTATGTGAAAAGTCGGAACTGAATTTAAGAAAATTTAGAATTAAAGTGAAATTTTTTATCTTCATAGAAAATAATCACAATCATAGTATAACTTTTCCTATCTTCTACGGAAAAATTTAGAAGTGAACTTTAAATTTTTATGTCTTGGGACTTTTCTCGTTCTGGGAAAATATTTGGAATAGAACTTTAAATTTGACTCTTTGAGAAAGGTCGGAATTGAATTTAAGAAAATTTAGAATTAAAGTGAAACTTTTTATCTTCATGGAAAATAATCACTATCATAGTATAACTTTTCCTATCTTCTACGGAAAAATTTAGAACTGAACTTTAAATTTTTTATGTCTTGGTGAACTTAAAAGTGAAGAGTAAGCTTTTTATTTTCTCTGGTGAAATTAGAATTGAATTGTATTCTTTGGTAAAATTCAGAAGAGAACTTGAACTTTTCTATCTTCTATGAAAAATTGAGCCTGCTAGTAGTATCATTATCTCTAAAATTATTTTTCTTACATCTCTGACCTTTTTAATAGATATTCTGAACGTTTGACGTTCTAGCATACCCTAAAAATAATGAACACTTAACAAAATAATGCATAAGATATTTTTAATGAAATAAGGACATGTAGAATATTGATATAAAAATATGTTAAATACATTATTATACATTATTAGTACACTTGCGCTTCACTTTCCGTCAATTCATCTTTATATTCATTGATGATATTGTCTGCTAATGTCCTTTTTATTCTGCCTGCGATTTCACTGTCTATTGTCACATTATTTTTACATAGATAGCAGTTTTGGCACATTGACATGATATGATTTATGATGTTGATGCAGCTGTATGCATGTCTTCTTTTTCCTTTTGCTTTCATTCGAATGCTAACACCGGAATGATTGCGATAAGATCTATCAACGGCTAACATGCTACCAGAACCATTAGCTAGAAGTTGTCCCTCTTCATCAACTATTATTTTTAAGTTGGCATTCTCTTTGACTACTAATTTCTCTGGTAATGTTACTCTCGCATATCCACCACTTGCATGATGGAAATTCTTGGGTACACCAAAGGAATTTAACTCCTCACTGCCATGACAACGTATGCATACATTCCCAATAAGATCTCCACTTGCACTCGTTTCATAGTTCAGGTATTTCTCCTTGTCAGCGTTCAACACGACAATGATTTTTTCATGTGCACATACTTTCGTGGAATAATTCATCTTCACTTTTTACAGATATGAATTGTGTGTTGATCCTTCCACTGCGTAAAAAATACTGATTTAATGCATGCAATAAACTCGGTAGTGTCGATAACCGGCCATAGAGTACCAGTGGATAAGCCGCGTCGTGTCCATGAACAAGCACAGAGTACGATTGGTAGAGCCGTAAGCATATTTCATGTCATTTTAAGATACGTAAAAAGTTAAAAAAAATACCATGTTAAAACCCCAACCAAACACTACTGAAATATTCCAACTCTTGCATTTCAACAAAAGAAATTCAAAATGAACTTTGAAAAATCAGACCTTTGGAGGGGGGAGGGGCCGGGGGGAGGGGGTCGTTCTGTGTCTCAATGCACAAAAAAAGTATAAAAAATGGGGGAGGGAAGGGGGAGGGGAGGAGGAGGGAGGAGGAGGAGGGGAGGAGGAGGGGAGGGGAGGGGGGAGGGGAGGGAGGAGGAGGGAGGGGAGGAAGAGGGAGGGCGGGGGCTGTGAGGAGGGGGGAGGATATGGAGGAAGAGAGAGGGGCCCTTTGGGGCCAAAAGGGGGGGGAGGGGGCCCTTTGGGGGCCCGGTGGCTCCGTTGGGGGTCTGGGGACCCTTGATGACCGGGGGAGGACCTTTGGGGTCCGGGGGGCCCTTTGGGGGTCCGGGGGTCCCTTTGGGAGCCTGGTGGACCTTTGGGGACCGGGTGAGGGCCTTTGGGGGTCCTGGGGGTCCTTTGGGAGTCCCGGGGGACCTTTGAGGACCGGGGGAGGACCTTTGGGGTCTTGGGGGCCCTTTGGGGGTCCGGGGGTCCCTTTGGGAGCCCGGTGGACCTTTGGGGACCGGGTGAGGGCCTTTGGGGGTCCGGGGGGTCCTTTGGGAGCCCGGGGGACCTTTGAGGACCGGGGGTCCCTTTGGGAGCCGGGTATGGGGATTGGAACCCTTTGGATCGGGGTAGGGGGATCGGGGTCCTTTGGGGTTGGGGTAGAGGACCTCACGACACTGTTCAAATGAAACTTGTGTATTATAACGACCACAGAGTTTCACCCTCAAATTCTCTTCTAAAACATCTTCTAAAATCATCTTTTAAAATGTCTCTAGCTGTTTCGCCGAAATAGTTCCATAACCTGTCTAAAACAGTTTCGCCCAAATAATTCCTAAACGTAATTCAGCGTGTTCCTTTTGTTTGGCATCTCTACGCTAATGCATTTCAAATTACAAAAGAAACTCTTTCCCGCGCTAAAACAATTCATCGCTAAGATGTTTCTTGGAGAATTGTTTCCATGGTCTTTGGCTATTAATATCCTTTGGAGTTCGATCAAAAGAGTTGTTTCCGAGGCAAAGACATTAATGACTTGGATCTATTCCTGGAGAATCGTTTCTATGCGAAAATTTTTAAAGTCTGACAGATGATGTCATTGATTGATTGATCTGTCAAGAAAGGGGAAATTAATTTGTTGTTTCTAAGGGGAATTATTGATTCACGATAGGTGAATTGAGGTCGACAGCACAGGTGTTCCAAATTCCGGGAAACTCCTAACATCTGGCTTGAACAACAACAAGAAGGAAGTGACAAAGTTCCTGTTTTTCCATTCTCACTGACAAAATCCATAAAACCATCAAATAATCAACACACATAACCATCCATGAAAACAGACATAAATGTGACAAAATTCATGTTTTTCCAAGTGAGAAAATTCCTGTTTTTTCATTCTCACTGACAAAGTCCATAAAACCATCCATAAATGTGACAAAATTCCTGTTTTTCAAATTCTCACTTGGAAAAACATCAAATAAATCGAACAACACACATATCCATCCATGAAAACAACCATAAATGTGACAAAATTCATGTTTTTCCAAGTGAGAAAATTCCTATTTTTTCATTCTCACTGAGAAAACCATAAACCACGTGGTCATGTCACGAGTCAATAAGGCATCTCTACTTATAGTGTTAGTTATTGGGAAGTATACAGCCGTTTTCAGGGGGGACTTTTTCTGGTAATAGGGGGGATGGGTCGAGGGTTATGTGGGAGGATTTTTACATGGAGGGATTTTTCATGTTGGAAGGTACATTGCTATGAAGGGGGTGCCGGATTGCCTAGCATTATTTAAAAAAATATCAGAAATAAAAAAAACAAGTTTTTCATCAGAAAGTAAGGAGCAACATCAAGGCTTAAAACAAACAGAAAATATTACGTATGTGCTTGGGTTTGCCCCCTAGTCAATATCTCACTCTTTAAGTTAAAGATTTTATAGTACTTTCATAAGAGCTATTTATTCTAATTAAAGGCCTTTGTGATTAAGGGGTCATTTTTAAAGAGTTGGAACAAAATTCGAACTTTAGCGTAAAGAGCGAGGTATTAACTAGGGGACCAACCCCATAATATACGTATTAAAAATATATGAATATAGAAGTTCGTTCCGTAAGTTAATTCGTAACTTACGTATATTTATTACTAATTAAAACGTTCGTAAATAAAATGAAACAATGCACGAGAAAGCCATTTAACAAAATAAAAGTAAAATTAATATGCTAATTTGGTGTTGACTATTCATGTACGGTGAGCCAAAATCAAAACCTGCATTGATTCAAAAACGTTCAAAAATTAAATAAAAAACAAGTTTTTTAACTGAAAGTAAGGAGCGACGTTAAAACTTAAAACGAACAGAAATTATTCCGTATATGAAAGGGGCTGTCCCCTCCTCAACGCCTCGCTCTTTATGATTTTTTAGAGTTATTATTATGATATTATGTTATTATTATGTTAAGTTATTATGATTTTTTATGCGTCTAGAAGGGATTACCCCCGCACAAGCTTGCTTCTGGGGGTATTTTGTTTGTTTGTTTTTTATGTATATAGTAAAATAAATCCCAGTTATAAATTGAAAAATTTACGCTAAAGTTTTTTATTGTTTAAAAAAATAGAGTTGTGGGAAATTCAAACTTTAGCGTAAAGAGTGAGGCGTTGAGGAGGGGAAAGCTCCTTTTATATACGGAATAATTTCTGTTCGTTTTAAGTTTTAACGTCGCTCCTTACTTTCAGTTAAAAAAACTTCTTTTTTTATTTAATAACTGTAAGAAATTAAATCTTTTTCAAAGTGACAACTAGATAAATACAATCACTCCTGAAAAAAAAAGATAGTAAAACAGGAAAAACGAACCCGTTCAGGGGGAAAATACAGTAATTCCCAGCATTCCGTTCAGGGGAAACTTTTCTGATTATAGTGGCTTCATTTGTCATGGGTACTCTTCCAATGCTAGCAAACGTTGACAGCATAAATTTACCGAAGTTGCCCCTTATTAAGTTGTTTTCCTTGTGTTTTCTACAATTATACGAACTTTCTTGTGCACTAATGACTTCAATAACTGCTAATAAATAAATTGTATATTTAGGATTACTACAATAAGCTTATTCTTTTATTGATTATACATCCTTAGGCTCTTATACTTTCGTTATTGACAAGGATCATTATTTACTTACCATTCATTACTATGAAGAACCAAATCACATAGTAAAATGTTTTTGGAAAATTGGAAAGGGGTCACTCAGTCACAAATTAGAACTTATATTTTTCTTATTAAGGGTCAAAATCTATTGGCAGGCAGCCTACAGTGGGGCAACACATATTATTTCCATGGTTTTTTCCCTGTTCTGCTCTCTTTCTTTTGGTTTCCTTATAATTACTTTATTGTCCCAAATTTTCAGGGGGGCAATGGCCCCCTTTTCCCCTTGCCGGTGCCTATGCCGCAAGGAGCTCGCGAAAACAAATTCAGTTCTTTACAAATTATAAATTAACGTGTCTATGGCCAGCTGTTGTCTCTCCAAGAGCTTGACTTGACCTCTCTAGTTTTACGCATTTTTAGAGAGAAACCATCCACCTGAATTTATTATGTTAAATCTGTCGTTTTTCAATGTCCCTGCTACAAATCCTCCTGGTTTATATATGCGGGAGTCTTGATCAACAGGCATTTCTAGATAAAACCTAAAGAATAAACCACTAACAAATAGGCTGTTTACGACCATATATGCAATACCTGACAATAGGTGACAGTTATCAAGTTTTAAGCTATTTTATATTTTCTTTCTTTTTAAGATTGGGATGAGCATGACTTTGGAGAGATACATCATTTCTGATGGAAAAATTAACAAAGAAGAAGTGGGGGAATGGTCAAACAATGAATGGGTGGCAGAAGATGGAAAAAACTTAACGATTTATGGAGCAGCTCTAATTTATCGTGTGGTAGTTGTTGAGGTAAGCCAGATATTTTTCCTTTCTTTAGCCTGTTAGCATAAAGCTGTTAAGATTAATAGTCTATAGTTTCTAGATTTAAGTCCTTACCAAACTTTAATTGAATCCGAACAATTTGGTATGGAGGGTAGGTATATATATATATATATATATATATATATATATATATATATATATATATATATATATATATTATATATATATATATATATATATATATATATATATATATATATATATATATTATATATATATATATATATATATATATATATATATATATATATTATATATATATATATATATATATATATATATATATATATATATATATATATATATATATATATATATATATATATATATATATATATATATATATACTATATATATATATATATATATATATATATATATATATCTATATATATATATATATATATATATATATATATTAAATGGGTTGTGAAGTAATAATTTTTTGTCCGTTTTAAGTTTCAACTTCGCTCTTTACTTCTTTCGGGAAAACTTTGTTTTTTCAAATTAATTTAAGTAGAAGAAAATTCCTTGCATGATTTTGCTTCAACAAAAGCGTGACATGACTACAATTCTGTTAAAAATTAAATAAAAAAAAACAAGTTTTTTAAACTGAAAGTAACGAGCGACATTAAGACTTAAAACGAACAGAAATTATTCCGTATATGAAAGGGGCTGTCCCCTCCTCAACGCTTCGATCTTTACGCTAAAGTTTTTTATTGTTTTAAAAAATAAAGTTGTGAGACAGAGTCAAACTTTAGCGTAAAGAGCGAGGCGTTGAGGAGGGGACAGCCCCTTTCATATACGGAATAATTTCTGTTCGTTTTAAGTTTTAATGTCGCTCCTTACTTTCAGTTTAAAAAACTTGTTTTTTTTATTTAATTTTTGAACGTTTTTTAATAAATGCAGGTTTTGATCTTGGCTCACCGTACATGAATAATTAAAACAAAATTTTCATATTAATTGACTTTTATTTAGTTATGGCTTTCTCGAAACTTGTTTAATTTTAATTACGAACGTTTTTATTAGTAATAAATATACGTAACTTACGAATTAACTTACGTAACGAACTTCTACATTCATATATTTTTAACACGTTTATTAGGGGGTTCGCCCCCTAGTCAATACCTTGCTCTTTAAGCGAAAGTTCGAATTTTGTTCCAATTCTTTAAAAATGACCGCTTAATCACAAAAGCCGTTAATTAGAATAAATAGCTCTTAGGAAAGTACTAAAAAATCTTTGGCTTAAAGAGCGAGGCATTGACTACGGGGTGAACCCAATTGTATATGTAATATTTTCTGTTCGTTTAAAGTTTTGTTGTTGCTGCTGTTGCAGTTGAAATACTTGTTTTTTTATATTAAATTTCTGATTTTTTTTTTTTAAATAACGCTGGGAAGTCCGGCGTCTCCTTCATAGCAATGTCCCTTCTCCCATGAAAACTTCCTTCATGGAAAGATCCTCCCACATAACACGCACCCGTGATCTTTCTTCTGGCAAAAAATGCAAAATTCCACATTTTTGTAGATGGGAGCTTGAAACCTCTAGAGTAGGGTTCTCTGATACGCTGAATATGAGGGTGTGATTTTCATTAAGGTTCTATAACTTTTAGGGGGTCTTTCCCCCTTTTTTCGAAAATCAGCCGAATTTTCTCAGGCGCGTAACTTTTGATGGGTAGGATTAATGAAACTTATATATTTGAAATCAGCATTAAAATCTGATTCTTTTGATGTATCTATTTGTATCAAAATACCGTTTTCTAGAGTTTCGGTTACCATTGAGCCGGGTCGCTCCTTACTTACAGTTCGTTACCACGAACTGTTTGATTTTGCATCGCAAGGGGTTAGGAAAAAAGTATTGAATGGTCAGAAAACTCAGTCTGTGCCTTCGTCAATACATATTGATAATCGCCATATGATATCACTTTAAAGAAGATGCAACGTGCCTACCTTTCTGCTAAATATTGGTGGGGAGAAGGGGCCTTGTTGGAGAGGTCATGAGCCAATATAATGCCTCAAATAATACAGATTATGAATTATTGCGCTTTTATATTGAAACAGGGTCTAATATACCTATGTTTCTGCTTTGAAGTTGAAGGTGGACGGAATTCCGGTAAAAATTTTCGTATGATTTTGTTTAAAAAAAAAGGTGTAATGTGCCCAAGTTCATACTAAAAGCCGATAGTTGAACTAGGGAGTGTTATATGAGTAACATGGCTCCATTTTGGACCTATAACCATGTAAACTAAAAAATCTTTTTATGATTCCCCTTGAAACAAGGTACAACATTCATTGTTTTTAATAATAGCTATAAATCCGTGCTGGGTGGGACGGTGTGTTATCATGAGTTATTTCTCCGACTTTACTGCTACTATTACTAACAACTCACTGCAGCAGGAAGCCGGTTCAAAAAACAAAGCCAGTGCAATAGACAAAGCTTTCAAGAATAAATTCGAAAGTAGAAGGGAGGTCTTGAACGGTACAAGAGCCCATTTTACTCCTTCGATAACTTGCAATCAGCATGCTTCTACTTGAAACGAAATGTAACATGCCTGCCTTTCTAAAAGTAAAAGAAAAAATTGGGGAGGGTAGTGGGAAAGCTTAAACTAATTTGTAATTCTTAATAATACTAACTCAAAGCTCTTACAGGATTTCTGTTCAAAGAGGGCACAATATGCAGTTTTCCCTCTCTGAACCACTTTTAGTCTTAAGTTGATTTTTGCAGAGAATCAGGTCTTAGTACTATCCTTAGAAACGTTATTGCGCAGTTGTTTTCTGATTTTTAGCACAAAAATGAAGTTTGTCAGCCCTTGAAACAATAAATTTAAAATGGTATATCACATCGAAGCATTTGTCATAAAAAGACTAATGGAAAAACATTTATCCTCTGTCCAAAAATTTATCGGTGAACATTTAAAAGAAAAGTTTCACTCTTAGTTCAAAATTTGAATTTTCTGGCGTTGGATAGCTTCCTAATTAAAAATAAAACTACTAAGAAAGAAGCAAAGGAAAACCGTTCATTCCCATAGCAATAATAGAACGATCAAGGTTTAAGAGATAAATCTATTACCGCTCCGTTATCTCAGTCCAAGACGCAGAATTAAAAAGTTCGTGGTAATGAACTTTAAGTAAGAAGTGACTCCAGTCAATAGTAACCAAAACTATAAATAACGGATATCATTTAATATTTTGATATCATAGGCAGCGCAATAGTGCTTTCTAAGTAAAGAACGATGTTGGCACAATGTATTATTTTTTTCGTGGTCTTAGACCAGGACATTTCGTATCGAAGGAGTTGTCGTAGAAACTTCGAAAAGGGCTCATTTGATTGTAAATTGGAGTGGCCAGTGCCCTTTTTAATAGTCGAAAGTGATTAGAGGGCAACTAGCCCCCCCCCTCCACGCCCATCATTCCCCCAAGCACATCCAATCAAAATTTTGAGATAGCCATTTTGTTCAGCGTAATTGATTTCCAGATAGAAAATATGCTTTTGAGGAGGACACTCCCCCACAACCCTAAGGGCAAGGGTTTTCTTATATGCCCTGGGGGCATATAAGAACGATGTTGGCACAATGTACTATTTATTATTTTTTTTTCCTTTGGAGCAGGGTACTTCGTATCGAAGAAGTTGCGTAGAAACTTCGAAAAGGGCTCATTCAATTGGAAATTGGAATGGCTTGTGCCCTTTTTAATCGTCGAAAGTGATTGGAGGGCAACTAACAGCCCTTTCCCGAAACACATCCAATTAAAATTTTGAGATAGCCATTTTGTTCAGCGTAGTAGATTTCCGGATAGAAATTATGTTTTTAAGGAGGACACTCCTCAACAGCTTTCAGGGAAAGGGTTGTAAGTTATGCCATTGGGGCATATAAGGTTCTTATAGAAGGCGTTGTCGTAGAAACTTTAAAAAAGGCTGATTTGATTAAAAATTCAAAGGGCTAGTGCCCTTTTTAATAGTCGAAAGTGATTGGAGGGTAAGTAACTGCCCTCTCACGCCCACCTTTTCCCCAAACACATCCAATCAAAATTTTGAGACACTCATTTTATTCAACGTAGTTTTAAGTTCTGGAAATTAGGTCACTTAGGATCACACCCTTCCCCCCACCCATCAGGGCAAGGGTTGTAAGTTATGCCCTGGGGGCATATAAGGTTTTTATAGAAAGCATTGTCGTAGAAACTTCAAAAAGGGCTTATTCGATTGGAAATTGAAAGGGCTAGTGCCCTTTTTAACAATCGAAAGTGATTGGAAGGCATATAACACCCCTTCCACGCCCACCATTTCTCCAAACACATCGAATCAAAATTTTGAGATAGCTATTTTGTTCCTCGCAGTTTGAAGTTCAGGAAATTATACCTTTGAGCAGGACACTCCCCCCACAGTCTTCAGGGCAAGGGTTTTAAGTTACACCCTGGGGGCATGTGAGGTTTTTATTGAAATCTTTGTCGTAGAAACTTGAAAAAGGGCTCACTCGATTGGAAATGCAAAGGGCTAGTGCCCTTTTTATTAGTTGAAAATTATTTGAGGGCAACTAGTTCCCCTCTCACGCCCAACTTTTTCCCTAATACATCAAATCAAAATTTTTAGATACCCATTTTATTCAACGTAGTTGAAAGTTTTGGAAATTAGTTCTTTAAGGATGACAACCCCTCCCCAAAGCCCTCAGGGCAAGGGATATAATTCATGCCCTGGGGCCTTATAAGGTTTTTTTTGAAAGCGTTGTCGTAGAAACTTCAAAAGGGCTCATTCAATTCGAAATTGAAAGGGCTAGTGAATTTTTTTTAATAGTTGAAAGTGATTGGAGAGCGACTAACGCCTTTCTCACGCTCACCATTTTCCCAAATACATCCAATAAAATTTTTGAGATATCCATTTTTTCAACGTATTTGAAAATTCTGGAAATTAGGTCTTTCAGGATCATAACCCCCTCAGAGCCCTCAGTGCAAGGGTTGAAAGTTATGCCCCGGGGGCACATAAGATTTATATAGAAAGTTGTTGTAAAAATTTCAAAAAGGGCTCATTTGATTGGAAATTGAAATTGTCCTTTTTAATAGTCGAAAGTGAGTGGAGAGTAATCAGCACCCCTCTCACACTCATCATTTCCCCAAAAACATTCAATCAAAGTTTAGAGATGTCCATTTATTTCAACTTAGTTGAAATATCTGGAACTTATGTATTTAAGGATGACAAACCCTCCAGATCCCCCGGGGCAAAGGTTGTAAGTTATGCCCCGGGGGCATATAAGGTTTTTATAGTTAGAGTTGTCGTAAAAACTTCAAAAGGGGCTCATTCAATTGGAAATTGAGAGGGCTAGTGATCTTTTTAATAGTCGAAAGTGATTGGAGGGTAACTAACCCCCTTCTCAAGCCCACCATTCCCCCAAATTCATCCAATCAATAATTTTATGAGAGCCATTTTGTTCACCGCAGAAAACAGTTCTGAAAATTAGGTCTTTGAGGATGACAGCCCTTAGGGTAAGGGTTATAATCTATGCCCCGTGGGTATATAAGGTTATTATTGAAACCGTTGTCGTAGAAATTGCTAATTTGATTGGAAATTGAAAGGGCTAGTGCATTTTTTTTATTTTTGAAAGTGATTGAAGAGTGACTAACGCCCCTCTCACGCCCATCGTTTCCCCAAACACATCCAATCACAATATTGAGATAGCTATTTTGTTTAACGTAGTTAAAAGTTCTGGAAATTACTTCTTAGAGGATGACAGCCACTCTAACAGCCCTTAGGGTAAGGGTTGTAATTTATGCCCTGGGGGCATATAAGGTGTTTATAGGTTATTTTTTCTCAAAGTCACCCAATAAAAATTTTGAGATAGCCATTTTGTTCAGCATAGTCGAAAATCTAATAAATATGTCTTTTAGGATGACTTAATCCCCCACAGTTCCTAGGGGAAGGGCTGCAAGTTATGAGCTTTGCCCATTGCTTACATATTGTATTGGTTATTGGGAAGTATACAGACATCTTCAGGAAGGATTTTTTTCTGGTGGGGGGGCTGTAGGAGGGGGTTACTCGGGAGAATCTTTCTGTGGAGGATGTTTCTTTGGGGGAAGGGAAATTTCAATGAAGGGGGTGTCGGTTTTCCAAGCATTATTTAAAAAACGATCAGAAATTAAATTTTAAAAAAAACAAGTTTTGTCAACTGAAAGTAAGAAGCAACATTAGAACTTAAAACGAACAGAAATTATTACGTATATGAGGGGGTTCTCCCCCAAGTCAATACCTCGCTCTTTACGCTACAGTTTTTTTTTTAGTGCTTTCAAAAGAGCTATCTATTCTAATTAAACGGCCTTTGTGATTCAGGGGTTTGTGAATTTAAATTTTTCTTAACTTTTAACGTAAAGAGTGTGGTATTGACTAAGGGGAGAACCCCCCTCATATACGTAATAACATAAATGTAATAAAAATAACAATAAAAAAGCAAGCGATACGGCTCAATGACAATCGAAACTTTTAAAAACGAAATTTTGATGTCAATAAATGTATCATAAGAATTGGCTTATAATGCTGATTCTAAATATAGAAATTTATTAAGTTTAGTATTACTCATCAAAGGCTACGAGCCTGAGAAAATTTACCTGATTTTTTAAAGAGGGGGGAAACATCCTCTACAAGTGAAAGAATTTTAATGAAGATCACACCGTCAGATTCAGCGTATGAGAATACCCTATTACATAGGTTTCAAGCTCATATCTGCAAAAATCTGCAACTTTGTATTTTTTGCCAGAAGAAAAATATACGAATATAGAAGTTCGTTACGTAAGTTAATTTGTAAATTACGTCAGAACCAAATTTAGAGACAGCCATTTAGCAAAAGAAAAGTAAAATTTTTATACAAATTTTGTTTACTTATTCAATGACGGTAAGCCAAAATAAAAGCTGCATTAACTAAAAAACGATCAGAAATTAAATAAAAAAAACAAGTTTTTTAAACTGAAAGTAAGGAGTGACATTAAAACTTAAAACGAACAGAAATTATTCCGTATATGAAAGGGGCTGTCCCCTCCTCAACGCCTCGCTCTTTACGCTAAAGTTTTTTGTTTTAAAGAATAAAGTTGTGAGACAGAGTCGAACTTTAGTGTAAAGAGCGAGGCGTTGAGGACGGGACAGCCCCTTTCATATACGGAATAATTTCTGTTCGTTTTAAGTTTTAATGTCGCTCCTTGCTTTCAGTTTAAAAAACTTTTTTTATTTAATTATAGTAAACATCGATGTGTTTATGATGTATTATTTTGTGTTGTTGTTGTTGTTTAGACCAGGGCACTTTGTATCGAAGGAGTTGTCGTAAGAACTTCAAAAAGGGCTCATTCGTTTGAAAATAGAAAGGGCTGATGCCCTTTTTAAGAGTCGAAAGAGATTGGAGGAAAACTAATCCCCCTCCCACGCCCACTCTCCCATTTGCTCATTATGTTTAAAAATTAAATGTTGCCTTAAGATTAAATCAAAATACACTGTGTTAATTAATTCCCAATAAGGCATCTCAGCAGTATCCCAAACGACTGAGGGCATCATGTTCAAACTTTCGGGGCTACTTCTGCTCTTAAAACTTAACCAAATCAAAATAGCGTAAGTGTATCCAAGCTATCAAAGAAAGTAAACAGATTTTTTTGCGAATGGTATCAAGTTTTTCATTTCAGGTTAACTAGAGGAGGTATGAAACTGAACTAAACACTACTATTTGTGTCCAGATTTTTAAAAGGGTATATGTTGTTAAAAATTGCTGAAAATTTTTCTCCAGCATACAAATAGCAGGCAAAACTATTAAGTCTGAAAAAAACGAAAAGATTTAAAGGATTATTTTCTTTTTCACTGAAAGGAATATGTCAATATAAAACGAACAGAAATTAATTAAAAAAAACTTTTTCCACAAAATAAGTTTTTCAAAGAAAAGTAAGGAAATCCATTTAACAAAAAATGAGCAAAAATAAAATCAAATAATCTACCAAGCGTGAGACTACCACAAATCAACATCGATAAATAAATGAAACCCAAAACGAACATAAATTACAATAAATAACCGAGTCAAACTCAAAACGAGCAAAAATTAACATGAGTTGGGCTCAAAACTCCTATGCCTTTCCAAGGCCAGAACATAATTTGCACTTTAATGAATAAAATGCAAATGAATGTGCATGTCAATTTAATATACATATACTGATATTTAGTAATCAAAATGTTAATATTATTTGATGTATTAAAGTTATGAAAGTATAAACATTTATATTTTTTTCAGTAAAGTGCAAATTATGTTCTGGCCTTGCGAAGGCATAGGAGTTTTGAGCCCAACTTATGTTAATTTCTGCTCGTTTTGAGTTATACTCGGTTATTTATTGTAATTTCTGTTCGTTTTTGGGTTTTATTTATTTATCGATGCTGATTTGTGGCAGCTTCACGCTTGGTAGATTATTTGATTTCGTTTTTGCTCATTTTTGTTTAATGGAGTTCTTTGCTTTTGTTTGAAAAACTTATTTTGCGGAAAAAGTTTTTTAATTAGTCAATAGATACATCAAAAGAATCAGCTTATTATGCTGATTCCAAATATATAAAATTCATTAAGTTTAGTTTTACCCATCAAAAGTTACGAGCCTGAGAATACTTGTCCGAATTTTGAAAATGGGGGAAAACACCCCCCTAAAAGTAAAAAATTGATAAAAATCACAGTATCAGATTCAGCGTACCTGAGAAACCTATCGTAGAAGTTTCAAGCTTCTATTTACCCAAATTTGGAATTTTGTTATTTTTGTCAAAAGGCAGATCACGGATGCATGTTTATTTATTTTTATTCCCATGATCGTACTGAAAAAAATCGTCCTAGAAGATCGGAAAAGGGCGCATTCGAACGGAAATTAAAGTTATAGTGTCCTTTTTAATTGACAAAAAGATTGGACGGCAATTGGCCCCCCTCCCATGCCCATTTATTTCCCAGATTTATCTAGTCAAGATTTTGAGATGACCATTCTGTTCAGTATAGTTAAAGATAAAATAAATATGTCTTTAGGGGTAAAATGACACCCCAAGTTCCGTGGAGAGAGGCCTGTAAATTATGAAAATTGTCCGTTGTTTACGTATAGTAGTTATTATTGGGAATTATACATATGTTTTTTTTTTTTTGTTTTTTTTAGGGAGAGGGTTTTGTGCTTGGGGTAGATTTCCATTGTGACAATCTTCTGTGGAAAAGGAAATTTCCATGGGAGGGGTTAATTTTCCAGAAAAAATATTATACTTGGTGATTTGACATAAATTCAATGCGAAATTCTTTTATTTATCTCACATTCTCTTTGCCAACTGAATTGTGGGTGTGGTGATGTTTCAGAGGAAATATCCGGGGCTGTTTTCCACGACTTTTGATTTCCAGAAAAATTTCTCCAGGGGGGTGGCATTTCTAGAGTGATCGAGAAACCGATTAGAGGTTAAAATCTTTTTCAAATTAAAGTATGATAAGGATGATTTTTCAGGCTGAATCGTCCGCAAGAAGTTTTACGGGGAAGGGGGATGTTCAGCGAGGATGGAACTATCTGGAGGGAACTTTACGGGGGGAGGTGTACTTTACACTGGATGAAATTTCCACGAAGGAATTTCCCGTGACGGGAAAGGTATTTTCCATAAGGGTGAGCCAGATTTACCTGCATTATTTGAAAAACGAGAAAAAATTAAATCAAAAAGACAATTTTTTCTAACTGAATGTTAGGAGCAGCATTAAAACACAGAAAAAGCATAGATTATTCCATATTTGAAGGATTGCCACCTCCTCAATACCTTGCTCTTTACGCTAAAATTTGACAGTTTATCCCAGTTTTTTTAAGAACCGCTACTGAAACACAGCGGCCGTTTAATTAGAATAGGAAACTTTTTTCAAAGTGTCAATAACTTTAGCGTAAAGAGCAAAGTAATAAGAAGGGGACAGCCCTTGATATACGGAATAATTTATGTTCGTTTTGAGTTTTAATGTTGCTCTTTGCTTTCAGTTAAAAAAACTTGTTTTTTTATTTAATTCCAAACAGAAATGACTATTGAATAGTTGACAATAGTATTGTAGACAATAGTATTGTAGACAATAGTAGTAGTATTCTGATACGCCAGACGTTGCTCAGTTTTCGGATCTCTAAAATTGTTCTATTTAGAATACAAAGAAATTATCTTGCAATGAGGCCAGGGAGCTGTCGCTTACCTTAAGCACTTTTATATTTCAGTTTTGGACTGCCCGCAGCTTGCTTGAATGAAGATTTCTTTTCGAAAGCAGAAATACTGCTTGACAGAACCCCATCAGATGGCCCTCTTTAATGGCCCATTTGATATAAATAGATACATCATAGCAATTATCTTATTATGCTGATTACAAATATAGAAGATTCATTAAGTTTAGTTCTACCCATCAAAAGTTACGAGCCCGAGAAAATTTGCAAAATTTTAAAACAAGATGAAAACACCCTCTAAAAGTCAAGAAATCTTGATAAACATCACATCATCAGATTCAGCGTACCTGAGAACCCTATTGTAGAAGTTTCAAGCTCCTATGCACAAGATTGTGGAATTTTGTAATTTTTGCCAGGAAACGGATCACGGATGCATGTTTTTTTTTGTTTTTTTTTCTTATCGTATTGAAATGATGTCCTATAAGACCGGGAGAGTTACATTCGAACGAAAATTAGAATTTCTAGTGCCCTTTTTAAGTGACAAAAAAGATTGCGCGGCAACTGGTCCCCCTCCCACGCCCATTTATTTCCAGAAGTTATCTGACCAAAATTTTGGGATAGCCATTTTGTTCAATATAGTTTAAAGTTAAAATAAATATGTCTTTAGGGGTAAAATAACCCCCCCCCCCCCACAGTCCGTGAAGAAAGGCCTTCAAGTTATGAAAATTGCCCATTGTTTACTTATAGTATTTGTTGTTGGGAAGTATACAGACTTTTTTTTCGGGGGAGGGGGGATTTTGTTGTATTTTGTAAGATCCAAAAAAGGAGCAACTTCTCGCGTATCCAAAAATACTTCTGAACAAAATGAGAGCTTGGTAAAACCTCATCAGATGGCCCCCTTTGATATTGACTATAGAACTCCAATTCAGTTAACTGGCTACAGAATGACTCAGTGACAAGTAAAAACCATTCTTTTCAACCCAAGACACGAATTACACACAAGTTTGAAGAATGTAATATCATATTCATTAATGATGTTGGAGGTCCACACTCTCCATACAAATATCAGAGATTTTAGGCCTATCCTTTTCTTGCAACAAACTTAAATTGACGGAATAAAAAAAAAAAAAAACAGAAACAAAACCAAAGTGCTATTCCTGAGACAAAATTAATAGTCAATCGAAACTCTATAACTATTACACTGGGTAATTAAAACAACTTGCATGGTTTTATGGAGCTTATATGTCAATTTCTACTCATAGGCAGAAAATATTTCTTAACAATATGGTTTTGAGTTGCACCTGGTTAAAAAGTGCAATTCTGTCCTTTTCTGGAAGGAAAAAAATATCCATACAAAATAATGACACACGTGAAGCTGTCCATAAAAAAACGAAATATCCATATAAACTAATTGCTTAAGCGAAACTGTCCATTAAGTGTATTCTAGAATGATTTAAATGTAGAGACTCGAGTCCTGGATTTCTCTAAGATTATTTGATTTGGAACCCAGGTCAGCGGTGTGTATCTTTAAGCTCATGTAGAATCTTTTCATTTGTGAATCTTTAAGCTCATGTTCAGGCTTCAAATGGGTACCTGGAGAAATCTAGGGACAACACGGGAAGTGTCAGGTGATTTTCCCTCAACGACGGATAGCACTCCTGACCGATGGCAGAGAATCATTAGCTCGGAATCTGCACTCTGCTGACCATTCGTCAGCATGCAAATAAATAATTTTTAAAATTTTGATTTGGTAACGACAGTTTTACTGCCATCTGTTTTCATGTAACGTTTAATGGATAAGTACGCAGGATACACTTTCCTGATCGCTCTTTTAATTTATGTTAATGTTATACATTGTGTTCTAGCAAGCTCCGTTTGTGGTGAAAGTAGAGAATTCAAATGAAACAGCTACTTATGAAGGATATTGCATTGATTTGCTGAAAGAACTACAGGAGAGTCTGGGTAAGACAGCTTGTATATACCCTTCTCGCACAAAAATTATCGTCCTTTGAGTTAAAAGATGGAAAAAAAACAACAAGAAGAAACAAAGATGATAGCCTCAGACATTTAATCCAATTTTCTGTGACAATATCTGATTTCTGAAAACTGACAATGAATTGCCTTTATTGAATATCTTTTAGGAGGTGGAATATTTTGTAGGGTATTATTTAGAAAGGAAAATAATTCATATTTAAATAAAAACAAGTGATAAAAAGTAGTTTTCCACAAAAAATTCTTATTCAACAACTATATCATTTGACACAAAATCCAAATGCACACCTAATACAATTTCTCACTGATAGTAGGACTATCAAGCAGTAGACAACATCAATAGTGATTCATTTCGCTTTTACTGTTCTGTGGTAATATTAGAGCTCAAGCAACTCTATTCAAATTTAGACTATGTAATCAACTTCAGTACTTTATATATAGCTAACGCTGTAAAATTTCTTTTCAACTGAATAGAAGGATTGACTATCAAAAGGGATGGGATAAAACGATACAGCTACGTCCCCTGAAAAATCAAAACGCACAAAAAAGTCAAAGCTCTATAGCCAGTGTTACTTGGGAGATTATTTCTATTTCATGAACGAAAAAAAGCAAAAATTCCTAAACTCTACAACAAATTATGTTGTACGCCAATATTGGCGTCCACACAGCTTTAACCCCTCGTAGCTCTTCTAGAACCTCCACAATGCAACTTGCTTCATTCCTATTTTTTTTTTTTTTTTTTTTTTTTTTTTTTTTTTTTTTTTTTAATATGGTTATTATAATTGGAGGCAAAATTTATTAGGAGGGATTCCAACAGAAGGGAAACGGGAAAGTTGTCTCAGTCCTAGAAGACTGAAACTATGTAAAGGAAAAACAAAAGGCTGAATTCCACAATATTTAGACAATAAGGTACCCCCATACAGCCAATTAGTGCACAGTGTTTGCCAATATATACTCCTCCTCCCCTAAAAAACTGAAGAAAAAATTATGTGGGCTTTGCCCCAAAACTCCTTTCTAATTCATAGGGGATAAAAAAAACGAACAAGAACTTTCAAACATTACCGCCATTCATGGAATGAATTATTTTATGTATAAGTTACTTTGAATCTCCGAAATTCAGTTGATGTCAACATTCACCGACGAATGTCCAAAATTATTTTTTTTTCTGCTTGTGTTCAATTAGCTTTGCGAGTCATCTTTTTCATTCGAACCGAACCTAATCTAGCCTAAAATGCAAAAGTTGCATTAAAATGAAAAAGTTGACCGGCAACATTGACTAAATCTAAGGAGAAAAAGCCATTTCGGACATTCAGTGGTGAATGTCAATATTCACAAATTTTGGACATTCACGGTAACATACAGGCCTACTTTTATTTAGATACGTTCTGCAGGAAAGAAAACCCTTCAAAACAATCATCTAATTTAAAAGGGTTCGTTTTCGTACTCTAAAAAGAAATAGGAATTGGGAGGGGAGGCAGGTTTTAGCTAATGTACAATAAATTTAGTTTTTTCTGATTGCAGCTCTAGTAAAGTACATTTTTAAAGGGCTCAGTGAGTTCTCTCCAGTATCTTTTTTCTACATTTTGATGGGGACAAAACCAAAAAGCAGTTTCAAAGATTTTTGCGCATGTTCGGAGTTGGGAAGGGCCCATTGTTTTCTTCTCTTAAGAAATCAGCAAAACCTTTGAGCAAGGTTATATTAAGGAGGGGAGTTAAGGGCTTAAACCTGCCCCCGGGAATTTTCGTCCTACATGAAAGATGAAGTAAATATTTTAATTACATGAAATGAATTTTTCTTCCGATTGAATTGGTGAAAAGCTGACTCCAGCCGACAAAAAGTTGGGTAAAAAGCTGATTCAACTGAAACGTGCAAATAGAAAAAAAAAAATAAAAAAGAAAACACCTACTACCAGTCAAACAATGAGAAAAGAATGTAAAGCCGAGGATCACTTCAAGGTAATCCAAGTTTCAGCAACTTTTATTTATGCCGGGTAAAAATTTAGCAAATAAAATAGGACTGCCTTTTTTTGACAATATCAGGGGAAGTTGCAAAAGTCTTAAGCCCAAATAAACCCAATTTAATTTTTAACTTTTATATCAAAAGCGAGCAAATCTGACTTATAATCACTTATTACTGCTTTGATATGAATAGTTGTAATGTCAGACGATTTGCTAAAGTGATACGACAATCCCAGCTATTTTAGAGAAAAAATGCAATGAAATCATATTATTTAGTCAAAAAAGTGTTTATAAATCAATTGTCAATGTTTGTGTTTCAGTATATCCCATCTTGTAGCCTTGTACGTTAAATAAATACTACCATGATATTGTAATATCTCGATATTATTTTTTAAGTTAATCTCTTTTTTCAATGTTTCCTTAAGTGCTGGTGCTAACACAAAATGGTGTATACACTAGCATCTATATTTTGGCCTCTAAAGTGCAAGCGCCACTTTCCTCGTATAAATTACTTTACCCTTCCTACTTCTCTTTAAAAAAAAAAATATGATAATTTACCTTGAAATAAAAAGGTTTCTTCTATGAATTCGGTCCTGCTCTGAAACAGTCTTCCAGAATAATTTCATTTTATTTTTCTTTCTTTGTTTAGTACAAATTTAAGTGGTGGCGGTACGAAAAAAATTATTTTAAAAATAAATGTTTTTATTTTGAGCTCATTCTTAATATTTTTTCTTCTGCTATTCATTAACTTAGCTTTTCCCTACATTTCAAGAAGGAATATAGAAAATTGCTCATGAAATAAAACATTTTTATCTGTAATTTTCTTGTTTTCTTAAAACTTTGTCCTGTCTCAGAAACGAGCTAGAATTTTGCTGTAGGATCTGTACAGAAACTTTTAAAGTTGTATCTACAAAATAATATCAGCAGACATTATAAATGGCTAATGTAAACCTTCACTCGTTTAAAATCTTCCAGACTTTTTTTTTACGTATTTCAATAACTAAGTTATATTTTAGCAGCAAAATTAAAAGAAACTTGGTGGAAAAGGTAAAGAAAATCTAAATTTACTCTTTTTCTGTCAAAAACTAACTGTATTTTATTTTCTTAGGTTTTGAATATGAAGTGTACGAGTCTCCTGACGGTCTATACGGCTCTCTTTCTGAAAATGGGTCTTGGAGTGGAATGATAAAGGAAGTCATGGAAAAGGTTTGTCCTAAGTATTGTAAATAGCTAATCGTCTAAAGCTAAAGGTCAAATGGTGTAGTTAAAAACCTTGGAAAAATGGCGAACAAAGGTTTTTGGTACTGTTTTTGTACCAAAAGACCCTAATTTTGTTCCTTTTGAGCAAGGCTAAAAAAAAAAAAAAAAAATGGGGAAATAGACACATCCTCTTAAAAATTCGAACACATTGTTAGTCAGCTTTTAAATAGTCTTTCTTCGCATATTTTCTATCCCGAAGTAGTAGCGAAGAGGTATTGTTCTGTACTATCGTTTTCTGCAATGTAAACTACATCTCAAACGTACAAGGGCTTTCAGACAGGGTTTACAGCATTTTCTTGGCTATTAGGAATGAATTCTCTAGCTCATATACTAGCTCTCAGTAATATAGTCCTTATTTTTTTTTTGCTGACTAAGTTTCTAAGAAAGTCCTCTTGTTTCAGTGTCTGCGAGTAATCTATAACAATAGTTGCCAAAATATGAAAAAAAAATGTTTACTTACCACTTTCACTTTCTCTTTTTTGATTGTCCAAAGACACTCTTGAAGATAGATTAAATAAAAAAACAAGTTTTGTTTAACTGAAAGTAAGGAGCGACATTGAAGCTTAAAACGAGTAGAAATTATTCCGCATATGAAAGGGGCTGCCCCCTCCTCAACCCCTCGCCCCTTAGGCTAAAGTTTTTTATTGTTTTAGAAAACAAAGTTGTAAGACAGTGTCAAACATTAGTGTAGAGAGCGAGGGGTTGAGGAGGGGGCAGCCCCTTTCATATACGGAATGATTTCTGTTCGTTTTGAGTTTTAATGTCGCTCCTTACTTTCAGTTAAAAAAAACTTGTTTTTTTTTTATTTAGTTTCTGAACGTTTTTGTGTTAATGCAGCTTTTATTTTGGCTCACCGTACATGAATAATTAAAACATTTTTGTATGTTAATTTTACTTTTTTTGGCCTAAATGGCTTTCTCGAAATTTTGTTCTGATGTAACTTACGAATTAACTTACGTAACGAGCTTCTTTATTCATATATTTTTATTACGTATATTAGGGGTTTCGCCCCCTAGTCAATACCTCGCTCTTTACGCTAAGTTAAAATTTTGTTGCAATTCTTTAAGAATGACCCATTAATCACAAAGGCCGTTAATTAGAATAAATAGGTCTGATGAAAGTAAAAAAAAAAACTTTAGCGTAAAGAGCGAGGTAATGAGTAGGGGTGAACCCAATCATATACGTATTAATTTCTGTTCGTTTTAAATTTTGATGTTGCTCCTTACTTTCAGTTGAAAAAATTGTTTTTTATTATTTAATTTCTGATCGTTTTTTTTTAATAATGCCGGGAAATCCGGCACCCCCTTCATAGCAATGTCCCTTCCCCCATGAAAACTTCCTCCACGGAAAGATCCTCTGACGTCATACCAAACCCCTACCCCATCCCTCCCCCTAACTATCAAAAAAATTCCCCCTGAAAACTTCTGTATACTTCCCATTAACCAATACTATATGTAAACATTGGGCAAAGATCATAACTTGCAGACCTTTCCCCGGGAACTGTGGGGGATTAAGTCATCCTCAAAGACATGCTTATTGTATTTTTCGACCATGCTGAACAAAATGGCTATCTCAAAATTTTTATCTTATGACTTTGGGAAAAAATGAGCGTGGGAGGGGGCCTAGTTGTCCTCCCCTCTTTTCGATCACTTAAAAAGGGCACTTAATTTTCTATCAATTTAAATAAACATTAAATTCGATTTGTCGTCCGTTTTTTTGTCAGTTTCGATTTGTCAGTTCATCTTTTGTTTGCTTGAAAACCTCAATTTGGGTACTTGCATCAAGTAGGAAATCCACAAGACCGCTGTTATTGACGAGTGACAAAAAACGGACAAAGCTGCTTTGCGTGACTCGGAAGATAAATTACTTGCCAGTTTTTTTTTTCTTCGCCTTTACTTTGCTCTTCATTTTTTGTCATTGCCACACACCGTCTTCCGCCCAAGGTTTTTTTCAATTGGTCTCTCCCGAAACCCCTGCAGAAAATAAAACACCCGAAGGGAGAAGAATCTTTCTCAATATTCCATTCTAATAACTGATATACCTCATGCTATTCCAGATGTAAACGCCCCTATTCCTGCATCCTTATGAACTATATTTTCCAAATAGTCACTGTAACTTTCGACAACAAATCAATTAGTTGGTGATATTTTAAGATGTTCTTTAGTGCAATCAACTTTTAGCTCTTTACTTAGATCAAACACAGAAGATGATGTTGTTCTATTTCCACAAAGATGTCTCCTGCATTTAACCTAGAACTTTCTAGGACATTCTTAAAATTGACATTGGAACCAGCAACTACTGATATAATTTATTCCAGCTTACCAATACATGCAAAATACCTTGTTGGGTCTTCTATTGGAGACTTCTTACCCTGTATTTGACTCCTTCTCATCATTTGTGTTGATCTATGGCGTGAATTAAAAATTGGTCGTAAGGAGCCAGAGGCACATATTTACAAAAAAATTTCTTACTTAATTTTTGTCTGTTATAAACTTCAACAATGTTAAATACTTTTCTCCTAGACAAAAACATACCTCCCGACTTTGATAAGTTATCCTAACTCTTCAAAAGCCTTCCTGTCCTGGGAAATATATTCTTGGAACATAATCTTGCGTTTTCCTCTCATACGTTGTATTCGTCTGAGCCTCGAAAAAAGGCGTTGATGTGGCTAGCTGCCCTCCGATCACTTTTGACTCTTATAAAGTTAACTATAACTTTCAATTCCCAACCAAATGAGCCTTCTCTGAAGCTTATATGAGCATCCCTTCCTCAAGAATCTTTAATGCCCCCAGGGCATTAATAACAACGTCTGCCCCCGGGCCCTGTGGGGTTGTGTTGACATCGGAGTTTTGTTACCTGACTTTTGAACTATTTCTAAGAAAAGGGCTATCTCAAAATTCTTATCCAGTGCAATTAGGGAAAAAGGGCATGGGGGGAGGGAATGGGGGGTAGCTGCCCTCCGATCTCTTTTGACTCTACAAAAGTGAACTAAAACTTTTAATTTCCAATCAAATCAGCACTCTCTGTTGTTGAAACTATTATCCATTCTATAAGAACCGCATTTGCTCCGCTGGAATAACTTACAACGCCTGCCTCCGGGCCCTTGGGGGTTGTGTCGACCCCGGAGTTTTCGTTATATCATCTCTGAACAATTTTTAACAAAATTGCAACCTCCAACTTTTTATCGGATATATTTGGGGAAAAAAGGCGTGAGGGGGGACTAGTTTCCCTCCGATCACTTTTGACTCTTAAAAAGGGCACTAGAACTCTTGATTTCCACTCGAAAGATCCCGTTTAAAGTTTACACGACAACACGTTCCATATGAATTGCCTCTGGGAAAAAAATAATTTAAATAATAAATATTCCGGGTTGCAGCGGTAGCTAGCAACCTAGTAAGAGACAATCACGTCTAATGTTAAGAAATAAAAAAAACCCATAACTCCTAAAAAAGAAGTCAGATCAAAACAAAAAGTACACCATTAGAACTGCCTTGTTCGAAACCCCTATATAGGGAACTTCCTGTCCCTTGGCTTGAACAGCAAGGGAAATATATTGGCTTGAAAATCAAGAAAAGTGGCAGCTACTACAACATTCTGCCTAAACGGGATATTTTTTTTCTTTTTTTTTTTTTTCTTTTCCACAGATAGCATGGCACTGGAACATCGTAGAGAGTTGTTCAAAGGCTCATTTTAAAGGAAAATAATTGGGCTAAAAATCTTTTGTAACTAAAATAAATTATTTCCAAAAGACAATAAATTTTTCCACTAAAAACTGCATTTTTTACGTCTTTTCATACTGCAGTCTTTTCAAAGATATTTGATTTTTTACATAAATCATAATCGTATACCAGTGGCTAACACCAGTGCCTTGAACCACTCGGCCAGGCTGCCTCTTATAATTTGGGTTGCAGCAGTAGCTAGCAACCTAGTAAGAGACGATCAGTCCCATGCTAAGAAATATAAAAACCCAAAACTCCTAAAAATAGAGTAAGATCAAAACAAAAGTACATCATTAGAACTACCTTGTCTGATCCGGGTTGCAGCGGTAGCTAGCAACCTAGTAAGAGACGATCACGTCCAATGTTAAGAAATATAAAAAACCATAGTTCCTTAAAAAAGGAGTCAGATCAAAACAAAAAGTACACCATTAGAACCGCCTTGTCGGAAACCCCTGTATAGGAAACTTTCAGTCCCTTGGCTTGAACAGCAAGGGAAATATATTGGCTTGAAAATCAAGAAAAGTGGCAGCTACTACAACATTCTGCCTAAACGGGATATTTTTTGTTTCTTTTTTTTTTTCTTTCTTTTCCACAGATAGCTTGGCACTGGAACATTGTAGAGAGTTGTTCAATGGCTCATTTTAAAGGAAATTAATCGGGTTAAAAATCTATAGTAACTAAAATAAATTATTTCTAAAAGAGAATAAATTTTTCCACCAAAAACTGCATTTTTGATGTCTTTTCACACTGCAGTCTTTCAAACATAATCGTATACCAGCGGTAAGATTTGAACCCACGCCTCCGAAGAGACTGGTGGCTAACACCAGTGCCTTGGACCACTCGGCCAGGCTGCCTCTCATAAATAATTTATATGTGAATCTGGGTTGCAGCAGTAGCTAGCAACCTACCAAGAGACGATCAGTCCAATGCTAAGAAATATAAAAACCCAAAACTCCTAAAAATAGAGTAAGATCAAAACAAAAGTACATCAATAGAACTACCTTGTCTGAAACCTTACTAGATAAATAATGAATGTCGTCATAGTTTTATATTAGAGCTATGACGTGAATAGAAAAACACGATATTATGTTGTGGTTTCTGAAGACGTCATGAATCCGGGTTGCAGCGGTAGCTAGCAACCTAGTAAGAGACGATCACGTCCAATGTTAAGAAATATAAAAACCCATAGTTCCTAACAAAGGAGTCAGATCAAATTCAAAAGTACACCATTAGAACCGCCTTGTCCGAAACCCCTGTATAGGAAAATTTCTGTCCCTTGGCTTGAAACAGCAAGGGAAATATATTGGCTTGAATATCAAGAAAAGTGGCAGCTATTACAACATTCTGCCTAAACGGGATATTTTTTTTCTCTTTTCTTCTTTTCCAGAGATAGCTTGGCACTGGAACATCGTAGAGAGTTGTTCAATGGCTCATTTTAAAGGAAATTAATTGGGTTAAAAATCTATAGTAACTAAATAAATTATTTCTAAAAGAGAATAAATTTTTCCACCAAAAAATGCATTTTTGATGTCTTTTCACACTGCATTCTTTCAAACATAATCGTATACCAGCGGTAAGATTTGAACCCACGCCTCTGAAGAGACTGGTGGCTAACACCAGTGCCTTGGACCACTCGGCCAGGCTGCCTCTCATAAATAATATATATGTGAATCTGGGTTGCAGCAGTAGCTAGCAGCCTAGTAAGAGACGATCAGTCCAATGCTAAGAAATATAAAAACCCAAAACTCCTAAAAATAGAGTCAGATCAAAACAAAAGTACATCATTAGAACTACCTTGTCTGAAACCCTACTAGATAAATAATGAATGTCGTCATAGTTTTATATTAGAGCTATGACGTGAATAGAAAAACACGACCTTATATTGTGGTTTCTGAAGACGTTATGAAATAATACCATTGCGCCATGACGTCATGAAATAAAATCATTACTTCGTGACGTCATAATTACTATATAAGAAGCGTCAGAACTGTAAATGTTCTCATTCATAATTAGATAATGGTTAGATCAAAGCAAGCTATACGTAAGTTAAAAAAACAGCACTACACAAACAACAGAGATAGTATCTTGAAAAGAGAAAAGCAAAGGTATTCAACCGACCACGCGTATCGAGATGCGAAAATTGATAGTGACAAACAGCGTTATTATAATGATGTAGTTTATAGACATGCGAAAATTGAGACAGTCAAACAAAAGTTCAAGGAGAGTTATCACAATGATGAAAATTACCGCATCAAATATAAGAAAAACCAAAAGCAAAGGTATTCAACCGTCCAGGTGTATCGAGAAGTAAAAATTGAGACAGCCAAACAAAAGATCAAGGAGCGTTATCAAAATGATAAACTTTATAGAGAAGCAGCAATTGAGCAGGCTAGACAAAAGATCAGGCTAGACAAGGCTAGACAAGGCTAGACAAGGAGCAGGCAAGGAGCAGGCTAGACAAGGAGCGTTATCACAATGATGAAGATTACCGAAAAATATATAAGAAAAAAGTTGCTACCAGAATAAAGGGTAGATACTGGGCTGACAAAAGCTATAATGAAAAAATTAAATTCTCTGCGAGGTTGTACCGAAGAACACATAAGGACAAAGGGAAAAATTACATTCAGAAATACAAGAAGATGGCAAAAATGCAGGCTGATCTTCGTAAATTGAGAAACATTTTACGCATGTTTTACCAGGATCACGAAAAGTATTCAAAATTACAGATTAAAATTCTCTTTGAAAGAGCGGATGCTGTTGAAATTACAGTAAGGACCGAAGTCTATCTCGTAGTAACTGATGCAACAGGGAAAACGAAAACATACATTTGATTTTAGATAAATCCGAACAGCTAAAGCGAAAAGCCTGAAAAATTTCTCAGACGATTTTATAGTAAAGAACGAACTATAGCCTATAATGATTGAACTACAAAGCACAACCATTAGACTAATATGAAGGATGGGTCTATTTAATTATTATAAATGGGAATTATGTAACTACAATAAAGAAAGACACCTAGCCCATGTTAACTGAAACATAAATAGGGATTATGTAATTCCCATCAGTATCATGGCTGTTTACATTAAAAGACGATCATTGGAATAACATACCACTGCATACATTGGACTTAGTTAGCTACTTGATTGCTTGAGGCTCGTCTCTTACTATTTTAAAGAAGAAAAAGCCGTAGGTTTTTTCCTGTTTGTAATAATATAGCATGAAACGAAACCCAAGTTGTAAGTGACGTCATTGGAACATTGAAGAGAGTTTTTCAATAGCTCATTTTAAAGGAAATTAATGGGGTTAAGAACTATTTGTAATTACAAAAAATTATTTTTAAAATAGAATCAGTTTTCCGAAAAACTGCATATTTCATTTCATATTAAAGATTTATCAATGACGTCATAATCGTATACCAGTGGTAAGATTTGAACCCAAACCTTTGAAGAGACTGGTGGCTAACACCAGCGCCTTGGACCACTCGGCCACGCTGCCTCTCATAACTATATATGTGAATCCGGGTTGAAGCAGTAGCTAGCAACCTACTAAGAGAAGCTCAAGCCCAATGCTAAGAAATATAAAAGCCCAGAACTCCTAAAAATAGAGTCAGATATTAGTATTTCTTATGACATCATATAAGCAATTTATTATATAATATCATGCATAGCATAATTAAGATTATTGAGTTTCCAACGCATCAGTCATTTATATGATATAATGTCTGTTGGAAGGCCAAAAAAAACGAAAATTTGCTGTTGCAGTTACTATAAATGATGATTCTTTGGAACCAAAACCTGAAATATCAAACGTGATTTACAATAAAGAACGACACCTAGCCCATATTAACTGTAATCCGGGTTGCAGCGTTAGCTAACAACCTAAAAAGAGACGATCACGTCCAATATTAAGAAATATAAAACCCCTAACTCCTAAAAAAAGAGTCAGATCAAAACAAAAAGTACACCATTAGAACCACCTTGTCCGAAACCCCTATAAAGGAAACTTACCGCCCTTTGGCTTGAATAACAAAGAAAATATATTGGCTTGAAAATCAAGAAAATTGACTTCAACCACGTTATTCTCCAAAAACGGGATATTTTTTCTTTCTTTCTTCTTTTCCACAGATAGCTTGGCACTGGAACATCGTAGAGAGTTGTTCAATGGCTCATTTTAAAGGAAATCTCTAGATCTAGTGCTATTTGTACTTATTTTTTTTTATTAATTACTTTTTACGAAAAACTTAATTTCTTATATACAATATTGATCAATGACGTCATAGTCGTTGGATGTAGTTAGTATCCGGGTTGCAGCGGTAGCTAGCAACCTAGTAAGAGACGATCAAGTCCAATGTTAAGAAATATAAAAACCCATAGTTCCTAAAAAAGGAGTCAGATCAAAACAGAAAGTACACCATTAGACCCGCCTTGTCCGAAACCCCTGTATAGGAAACTTTCTGTCCCTTGGCTTGAACAGCAAGGGAAATATATTGGCTTGAAAATCAAGAAAAGCGGCAGCTACTACAACATTCTGCCTAAACGGGATATTTTTTTTTTCTTTCTTGTTATCCAGAGATAGCTTTGCACTGGAAAATCGTAGAAAGTTGTTCAACGGCTCATTTTAAAGGAAATTAATTGGGTTAATTACATATAAGAACGAACTTTAGTCCATAGTAACTTAAGTTATCCAGGTTGCAGCGGTAGCTAGCAACCTAGTAAGAGACGATCACGTCCAATTTTAAGAAATATAAAAACCCCTAACTCCTAAATTACATAAAGGACCCATATATCTCATCATAAATGGTGTTTGTCAGTTATTACATTAAAAGAGGATATCCGGGTTGCAGCGGTAGCTAGCAACCTAGTAAGAGACGATCACGTCCAATGTTAAGAAATATAAAATTACAATAAAGAACGAACTCGAATTACATTTTGTAATCATGAAATATAAAATATAGTAATGTAAAATATTACTAAATAACCATATATGACGTAGTGAGTGACGTGACGTAAAAATTGGAAAAATCAATTTTTATTTTATTTTCGTTTTCAGTTCAGATTCGCTAAAGTTATAAACTGCAAAATTATTTATTGTATCTGAGCAATAGTTTTAATCTTTTAATTTAGACTAGAAAAATACCTAAAAATTTTTAAATTAGTTTAATTTTTTGTTAGGCTCTTGGTACTTGATACGTGACTTAAACATTCAACTAATGTTAAATAATGGCTAAATCAAAGCAAGCTGCACGCAAGTAAAAAAAAAACAGTACTACACAAAAAACAGAGATAGCATCTTGAAAAGGGAAAAGCAAAGGTATTCAACCGACAAAGCGTATCGAGAAGTAAAATTTGAGAGAGCCAAACAATACAGCAAGGAGCGTTATCACAATGATGAAGATTATAGACATGCGAAAATTGATAGTGACAAACAGCGTTATTCTAATGATTTAGTTTATAGACATGCAAAAATTGAGACAGCCAAACAAAAGATCAAGGAGCGTTATCACAATGATGAAGATTACCGAATCAAATATAAGAGAAAAGAAAAGCAAAGATATTCAACCGACCAGGTGTGTCAAGAAGTAAAAATATAGAGAGCCAAACAAAACATCAAGGAGCGTTACAGCGTTACTAGGGTGACAAAAGCTATAATGAAAAAATTAAATTCTCTGCGAGGTTGTACCAAAGAACGCATAAGAACAAAGGGAAAAATTACATTCAGAAACACAAGATGATGGCAAAAATGCAGGCTGATCTTCGTAAATTGAGAAACATTTTATGTATGTTTAACCAGAATCACGAAAAGTATTCAAAATTATAGATTAAAATGCTCTTTGAAAGAGCGGATGCTGTTGAAAAATCGGCTAGAAATGCTCTGGAAAAACTTCATAGTAATATCCAAAAGAAGTGTTGTAAGTTTAATGAAAAGCTTCCAAGGTATGGATTGGCAACTGCGGAACAGTTTATAGATGCAATGGAAAATATTCGACAGCACAGTGAATATACGGAGGCGTACTTCTCAGAAAATTCGTATATTAATATTGGAATTATATTAAAAGAAAATTTTAAAATCAGTTTTTTTGCTCGATTTTCTCAACGGATATAATAAAGAACGACCTCTTGCCTATACTAAATTTTATATGCCACTTAATTATAGTATAGGTTAGTAATTCCACAGATAGCTTGGCACTGGAACATCGTAGAGAGTTGTTCAATGGCTCATTTTAAAGGAAATTAATGGGGTTAAAAATATTATATTAAAAGTATAATAAAGAATGACCTCTTGCCTATACTAAATTTTATACGCCACTTAATTATAGTATAGGTTAGTAATTCAACAGATAGCTTGGCACTGGAACATCGTAGAGAGTTGTTCAATGGCTCGTTTTAAAGAAAATTAATGGGGTTAAAAACTTCTTGTAATTAAAACAAATTATTTTTATTACATTAAGAAATTTTATTACAATAAAGAACGACTCCTAGCCCATGTTAACTGATAACTACATTAAAAGACGATCACTAGAATAACAAACCATTGCGTATATTGGACTTAGTTAGCTGCTTGATTTTATAATAAAGAACGACCTCTTGCCTATACTAAATTGTATCCGGGTTGCAGTGGTAGCTAGCAACCTAGTAGGAGACGATCATGTCAAGTGTTAAGAAATATATCCGGGTTGCAGCCATAGCTAGCAACCTAGTAAGAAACGATCAAGTCCAATGTTAAGAAATATAAAAACCTTTAACTCCTAAAAAAAAGAGTCAGATCAAAACAAAAAGTACACCATTAGAACCGCTTTGTCCGAAACCCCAATAAAGGAAACTGACCGCCCTTTGGCTTGAATAACAAAGAAAATATATTGGCTTGAAAATCAAGAAAATTGACTTTAACCACGCTATTCTCTACAAACGGGATATTTTTTCTTTCTTTCTTTTCCACAGATAGCTTGGCACTGGAACATCGTAGAGAGTTGTTCAATGGCTCATTTTAAAGGAAATCTCTAGATCTAGCGCTATTTGTACTTAATTTTTTTTTTTTTTTTTTATTTTTTACGAAACTTATTTTTTTATATACAATATTGATCAATGACGTCATAGTCTTTGGATGTAAGTTAGTACATAAAGTCTCGATCATCAAATTTAAGCTGAAACTAAGTAAAGGACCATTATGCCTCCATATATTCACAGTGATGTATAAGATTTCCCATTACATCTGTAAACTGTTCCACAGTTGCCGGTTCATACTTTGGAAGCTTTTCACTAAACATGCAACATTTCTTTTGGATATTACTATGAAGTTTTGCGAAAGCATCCCTAGCTGACTTTTCAACAAAATCCATTCTTTCAGAGATAACATTAATCTTTAATTTTGAATATTTTTCGTAATCCCGGTAAAACATTCGTAAAATTTTTCTAAATTTACTAAGATCAGCCTGCATTGTTGCCATCTTTTTTGACTTTTGAATATAATTTTTAATTTTGTCCTTATGCGTTCTTTGCAGTTTCTGTAAACTGCAAAAATATCTATGGTATCCGAGCAATAGTTTGAATATTTCAATTCATCCGGGTTGCAGCGGTAGCTAGCAACCTAGTAAGAGACGATCACGTCCAATGTTAAGAAATGTAAAAACCCATAGTTCATAAAAAAGGAGTCAGATCAAAACAAAAAGTACACCATTAGAACCGCCTTGTCCGAAACCTCTATAAAGGAAACTTACCGCCCTTTGGCTTGAACAGCAAGGGAAATATATTGGCTTGAAAATCAAGCAAATTGACTTTTACCACGTTATTCTCCCCAAACGGGATATTTTTTTTTTTTTTTCTTCTTTTCCAGAGATAGCTTGGCACTGGAACATCGTAGAGAGTTGTTCAATGGCTCATTTTAAAGGAAATTAATTGGGTTAAAAACCTTTTGTAACTAAAATAAATTATTTCTAAAAGAGAATAAATTTTTCCACTAAATTTACAGTAAAGAACGATCTCTCATCCATAGTAACTGATATATGGTGGTTCCAGGGGTAGTTACTTGAGGTTCGTCTCTTACTATTTCAAAGAAGAAAAAGCCGTAGGCTTTTTCCTCTTTGTAATGATATAGTATAATCCGGGTTGCAGCGGTAGCTATCAATCCGGGTTGCAGCGGTAGCTAGCAACCTAGTAAGAGACGATCACGTCCAATGTTAAGAAATGTAAAAACCCATAGTTCCTAAAAAAGGAGTCAGATCAAAACAAAAAGTACACCATTAGAACCGCCTTGTCCGAAATTCCTATTTAGAAAATTTACTGTCCTTTGGCTTGAGTAACAAAGAAAATATATTGGCTTGAAAATCAAGAAACTTTACTTTAACCACGTTATTCTCCACAAACGGCATATTTTTTTCTTTCTTTCTCTTCCACAGATAGCTTGGCACTGGAACATCGTAGAGAGTTGTTTAATGGCTCATTTTAAAGGAAATCTCTAGATCTAGTGCCATTCGTACTTAATTAAAAAAAAATTAATCATTGTTTACGAAAAACTTAATTTTTTATATTATAGTAAAGAACGAACTATAACCTATAGTAATTCAACCACAAAGCATACCATTAGACTATGCCATTATTAGACTATAACCATTAGACTTCATAATATGAAGAATGGGTCTAGTTAATTATCGTCTCTTACTAGGTTGCTAGCTACCGCTGCAACCCGGATATAGTCTTTCTAAGGATTGACTAATGATGTCATAGTCATAGGTTGTAGCCTGGTTGTCTCTTACTATTCCAATTAAGAAAAAGTCATGGGCTTTTTCCTGTTTTACATTAAATCCGGGTTCCTGTGGTAGCTAGCAACCTAGTAAGAGACGATCACGTCCAATGTTAAGAAATATAAAAACCCATAGTTCCTAAAAAAGGAGTCAGATCAAAACAAAAAGTACACCATTAGAACCGCCATCTCCATAACCCCTGTATAGGAAACTTTCTGACATTTGGCTTGAAAAGCAAGGGAAATATATTGGCTTGAAAATCAAGAAAATTGACTTTAACCACGTTATTCTCCACAAACGGAATATTTTTTTCTCTTTTTTTTTCTTTTCCACAGATAGCTTGGCACTGGAACATCGTAGAGAGTTGTTCAATGGCTCATTTTAAAGAAAATTAATTGGGTTAAATATCTTTAGTAACTAAAATAAATGATTTCTAAGAGAGAATAAATTGTTCCTCAAAAAACTGCATTTTTGATGTCTTTTCATACTGCAATCTTTTCAAAGATATTTGATTTTTGTACAGATAAATCATAATCATATACCAGCGGTAAGATTTGAACCCACGCCTCTGACGAGACTGGTGGCCAACAACAGTGCCTTGGACCACACGGCCACGCTGCCTCTCATAACTGTATATGTGAATCCGGGTTGCAGCAGTAGCTAGCAACCTAGTAAGAGACGATCAGTCCAATGCTAAGAAATATAAAAACCCAGAACTCCTAAAAATAAGAGTCAGATCAAAACAAAAGTACATTTTTCCGGGTTGCAGCGGTAGCTAGCAACCTAGTAAGAGACGATCACGTCCAATGTTAAGAAATATAAAAACCCATAGATCCTAACAAAGGAGTCAGATCAAAACAAAAAGTACACCATTAGAACCGCCTTGTCCGAAACCCCTGTATAGGAAACTTTCTGTCCCTTGGCTTGAACAGCAAGGGAAATATATTGGCTTGAAAATCAAGAAAATTGATCCGGGTTGCAGCGGTAGCTAGCAACCTAGTAAGAGACGATCACGACCAATGTTAAGAAATATAAAAACCCATATAGTCCTAAAAAAGGAGTCAGATCAAAACAAAAAGTACACCATTAGAACCGCCTTGTCCGAAACCCCTTGAAAAGAAACTTACCGCCCTTTGGCTTGAACAGCAAGGGAAATATATTGGCTTGAAAATCAAGAAAAGTGGCAGCTACTACAACATTCTGCCTAAACGGGATATTTTTTTCTTTTTTTCTTTCTTTATAATAAAGAACGACCTCTTGCCTATACTAAATTTTATACGCCACTTAATTATAGTATCCGGGTTGTAGCGGTAGCTAGCAACCTAGTAAGAGACAATCACGTCCAATGTTAAGAAATATAAAAACCCATAGTTCCTAACAAAGGAGTCAGATCAAAACAAAAAGTACACCATTAGAACCGCCTTGTCCGAAACCCCTGTATAGTAAACTTTCTGTCCCTTGGCTTGAACAGCAAGGGAAATATATTGAAAATCAAGAAAAGTTAATAATAAAGAACGACCTCTTGCCTATACTAAATTAGATAGGCCACTTAACTATAGTATAGGTTAGTAAATTTACATAAAAAGACGATCACTGAATTAACAAACCATTCCCTACATTGGACTTAGTTAGCTACTTGATTGTTTGAGTTTCGTCTCTTACTATTTAAAAGAAGAAAAAAGCCGTAGGCTTTCTCCTGTTTGTATTTATAGTTAGAAAACGAACTCAAGTCCAAAGAAACTGAACCCTGTGGTTCATTCATATTATCTTCATTATTTTAGCTAGAATGCAAATAAACAAATTTCTTTTCTGAATTTAAAATTTAAAAGATAGTGCTTTTAATTCAACATATTAAAAGTTCTCCCCGATCTCCCCGACAGAGAATCGAACCCCCTTCTCCCAGGTATTAAGTGGGCATGCTTAACATTAGACTATCGAAGACTTGTAAGATAAAAGTTACATATAAGATATGATAATAATTTTTTAATCTGGTTTGCAGCGGTAGCTAGCAACCTAGTAAGAGACGATCACGTCCAATATTAATATAATAAAGATCGAACTCTTCCCTATACTAACTTGCATAGGCAACTTCACTATAGTTAAGATTACAGTATTTATATTATACATCATTATAAATTATAAAAGGTTCGAATGTTCGAAGATTATAGAGTTAAAAATTTTCCCACACCGGGAATCGAATCCGGGCCTGTTAAGTGAAAGTTAACTATCCTAGCCACTAGACCATATTGATACCATAAAGAACCATGATTTAAGAACCATATGCATATTATTATTTTACCATACCAATTATAATAAGGCCAAAACAAAATCGTCGACTTGCAACCTTACTTTTGACACATCAGTTAAATCTTCATCAGACTTAAAAAATGTTTTGCTAGTATAAATTGATGGATCCAGTTGTATTTGATCTACACTACATATAAAATCACAAGTCGAATTGCTAGAACCTAACAAAACCAAAACTAATTTTAAAGTTTTCAGGAGATTTTCTAGTTTGAATTTAAAAATTGAACATTAAAGAACGATCTGTAGTCCATAGTAACTGAAGTGTTATAAGAAATCATTTACATAGATGATGATGCAACACATACTTATCATTAGATAAGATAGTATTACATAAATAGCACAAATTTATGTTAATTATTTTCCTTAAGAAATCATCATTGGTAAAAATTTCCTATTCCTTGAATCAAACTCGGACCAACCGGATGAGAGCCATCCGGGTTGCAGCGGTAGTTACATTAAAAGACGATTATTAGAATAACAAACAATTGCATACATTGGAATTAGTTAGCTACTGGATTGTTTGAGACTCGTCTCTTACTATTTTAAAGAAGAAAAAGCCGTAGGCTTTTTCCTGTGTGTAATAAGTTTATTATCATAGGCATTTATATTAAAGGACGATCATTAGAAGAGCATTATAATAAAGATTATCCGGGTTGCAGCGGTAGCTAGCAACCTAGTAAGAGACGATCACACGGAATATTTAGGTAAACTCCTTAAGAGAAAGATTATGGAGAAAAGTAAAGAAACCAGAAAGACAGCAGCAAGTTCCTTCTTCAGCAGCACAAGTGCCTAAATCACTAATGATAAAGGTCAAACATCAAGAGGAACGGAGGCTAAAGACATTTGACGAAGCAACAAAACCATGCTCGAATTTGGAACCTTGTAAACAACATTTAGAGACCACGGAAAAACTTGTCAATATTGTAAAGAACAGAAACAAAAATTTGGAATCCAAAACTCAGATCAGGAAACGGAAAAAGAGAGAACTAGTGTTGCTCCCAGTCGTTTGGTAATTGAATAAAGCAATGATAACCTGGGAAAAAGAAAACGAGTAAAGAGGCTCAAAAGAAACATCTACATTTGTTTCCCCTTTAATCCTGAAAACTGGTAAACTACCCCCTGCCCCCATATGTCTATAGACATTAATTCTCCTACCCCTGAAGGGGTGGGGTATTGACCTTCTTCGGCCCTAGGGGTCTTTTTGGCGACTTTTGTTTGGCACACTCTTGGCAGCCTTGTATGAATGTTTTTACTTTTGAGTACATGTTTGGAAAAAAAAATTCCTTTTATTTTCCCAATAGTTTTCACTTTTTCCATGTGACGGCCATTAGTTGCATGTGCCATCAGTAGAATTTCTCCTTCTAGCGATTTCGGAATTACTGGAATGATTTTTAATTCATTTCTTCTATATTCTTGTGGTGCTCTGTAATATCTTATCAAAAAATTTTTACTTTCATCTAGATCAAAATTATCTAAGTCCTTCAAAAAATGTTTTTAAGTGTTCCACAGTTCTGTTCCTTTTAATAAAAAGGATTTCATGGCTGAACAAAAATCATCTTTATCTTGATGATTTGAAATATTTACATTAGATAGTATTTCCACCCCGCCCAGTTTGTCTTGAATGGTTGATATCAAATTTCCTTCCGTATCTGGTTTTCATGACAAATATTCTGGTAAAATGTTTGTACGGCCTTTTATATATATTGGGGTATATGGATATGCTTGTAAACGTAGTATCCATCGTGTCAGCCGCGCTGAAGTATCTTGCATCGTATGTAGCCAAATTAGTGATTTTTGGTCTACGCGTAAAATAAATTTTTTTTCCGAGCAAAAATTGGCGAAAATATTCTGTAAAAACTACAACTGCTAGGCATTCTCTTTCAACCGTTTAATATTTTTTTTTTCTGCCTCTGTCAGCAACCTGCTGGCGTATTGGACTATTGATTCTACTCCTTCCGAATTTATGTTTAAAATTATGGCCCCAATTCCGTACCCCAAAGCATATGTTTGTAAACAGTAGTCTTGGTGCAAAGCTGGTAGTTTAAGTATTGGTCCTGTAATAATTGCCTTTTTATTTCATTCAGCGCTTGTATTGCGTCTGATGGAAATTGGAATTTGCCAGATCTTTTCAAAAGATTGGTCAAGGGTTGTGCTATTGTCGCATAATATTTAATATATCGTCAGAAATAACTTAACAAACCACGAACTGATCTGCAGCTTTTTTGGTCTCTCGGTGGCTGTAATTTTTCTATGACCGTAAATTTTTCTGGACTTGGCAAAATAGGACCTTGGTTTATCAGATGTGCAAGAAAAACTAGTTTGGTAATACTAGTTTTAGCTTTTCTGGTTTTAATTTTAAGCCTGCTTTTTCAAATTTTTCAAGTATTTTTCCATGTCCAACTAAATGGTCTTCCAGATTTTCAGTAAAGAAAATTACATCATCTAAGTAAGCCAAGGTATCTTTTTTCCTTTCTGGTTCGGTATATTTTAACACCAAATTCATTATTCGACTAAAACAGTTTGGACTAAATGATAAGCCAAAAGGCATACGTTCAAATATAAACATTCTTCACTTATCTAAGATTACTCTTGCCTTGTGCTTTGTTTCTGGATCTAAGGCTATTTGCCAATATCCTATTATAATGTCAAAACAAGTGTAGTTTTTTGAACCCCCAGCGAATCTAATATCACATACATTCGTGGTAATTTCATAACATCTTTCAGCGTGACTGCATTTAACGCTTTAAAATCAATGCATCATCTCCAGGTATTGTCTTTTTTCTGACTATTACTATTGGAAAACGCCAATCGCTAACACTCTCTTTAATTATACCCTGTTCTTCCATTTCCTTTATTTGGTCGTCCTTCCATGGTTTTAAAGGATAAGGTGTTTTATAAGGATATTTTTTAATTGAAGGGCCCTGTGTTGGTATTTTGTGCATGATTAAGTGGTTAATCCGTAATCTGATTTGTGTCTTGCGAATATCCATCTAAATTCCCAAGAATATTTCCCTACCGGGTTTTTATATTTTCCGGTAAATGTTCTAAATCAAATTGTTGCAAAATATCAGTTTTTGGCATTCCATACTTTTCTTGTGGTTCCAGTTTCGACGACATTTGTTCGTGGCTAGTGAAATTTACGCTTAATTCTGGGCTGCTTAGAGATTTTTTTCTGAATTTGACATTTTTTCCATCGATCCAAGAGCTATTTGGTTCAGCTTTACTTTGCTATTACTTAGATTTGATAATTTTAAATATCTGATACCATTTTCAGTTTTAATAACTTGTTTTTCCACGATAATTGTGGGGTGTTCCTCAAGGATTCATCCCTCTATCACGGCATCCATTATTTTAACCTTTCCTTCTTTTGTATTTAATGTCGCTAGGACTTGAGCTGTTGATCCCCCTTCTATTGTGATTTCCCTATTTATTTTTAAATTATAATCCGAATCGTCACTCTCTTTATCTGTCGTTACGCAAATTTGTCTATTAGTTTCATTTGGCTGGCTTATGGTTATTGTATCAATTAGGGGTTCCCATACGATTCCATATTTTCTTATAGCATCTGCTCCTAGAATACAAGGAAATGGTAGCTGCTTACGTATTATTTACATTACTGTTATTTCTTTATCCCATGTGCTAAATTTTAATGGACATTCCCCAAAATTGTCAGCTTGTGATCTGTTGCTGATGTCAGGGTATTCTGGCATCTGTTTACGCGATTTTTGACACTAGGAGGAAACCTCTGTAAAACTTCCTTTCGAATTAATGATTTAGACGTACCCGTATCAAGTAAACATGGCAAATTTTGGAAACACTCAATTTTAAAACAACGCAAAATCGGTAGATTATTATTATTTGCATTTGTATCACAACACTCTAAACTATAAAAGGGTCTTTGTAATGATTCAGCTCTGTCGACCCTTAGAGGCTGGTTTTTCCGTTTAAATACCCACTGTTTGATCAAAAGTTTCTGGGGTTATCCCAGTTTTCTTCAGCGTTGCAATTTTGACCCTGGGTGTTGTTAACCGTTTGATTTCTAGGCCTAAATTCAGGAATATTATTCGGTGTTTGCCAAGTGTTATTTGTTCCCTGCCTTCCTAAATTTCTGCCCCCCCCCCTGTGTTTTGAACTGGTATCTTGTCGTGTACATCTGGCCTTCTTTGGGTATTCTATTCCAGCAATCTTCTGCACAGTGGTTTGGTTTTCCATAGTAATAGAAATTGCAACGTTTCCTCTATTGCTTGGTGATTTTGAACTGGTATTTTGTCGTGTACATCTGGCCTTCTTTGGGTATTCTATTCCAGCAATCTTCTGCACAGTGGTTTGGTTTGCCATAGTAATAGAAATTGAAACGTTTCCTATATTGCTTGGTGATTTGCCCTTCCTCATCGGGTCTATACCTAATTCTGTATATTCTTGACCTGCCACTATTTGCTCTATAATTTTCCTTTGGAGGAGGACGTGAGTTTCAATAGTACTTGGTATTCCAAGTCATTAAGGATCTAATACCATGGGATTGGTCGTCAAATGGGGAGGGGTCAGTCCATGGTGGGAGATTTTGGCCTTCCTCGTGCCTTTTTCTGTCACGATTTGGTTCCCCAAAGCTCACCCGCTTTTTTCCCCCTTCATATTGTACATTTCCTTGTGATCCTGTGTTATTTATTGACATCTGATCAAACTTTTTCATGGCATCGTCAATTTTTACCTCTGCTACTACTTGGATTATAGCCTGCTCTAGATTTTTAGGTTTCCGTGATAATATTAGCCTTAATAGATTTTTTGGTAACCCTTGCGTAAAAGTATTTAGTTGTACTTTCTGTACTGTCTCGTCATTTCCACCCTTCTTTAACTGTAAGCTTACATATCGACAAATTTTGTCCGCATATTCCCTGATACTATTTGAAGTATTGAATGTCACTACCTCTGTTCTTATCCTATCGGAGATACTCGTTTCTATGAACCTTGTTTTAAAAGACTCAATTAGAGTAATAATGTCCTTGGGTCTTTTTCCTTAATCGCCTCCAAGTGTTTAAGGGTGCTTCCCTTTAATCTAGCTGCAACGCATTGCTCTTTGACCTTATCGTCAAACGACTCAGTTCGTCGAAAATTTTCAATTTTTCGACAAACTCATCTGCATCTGAAATTCCCATGTACTCTGGTATAATTTCGGCAATTTCAAGTACCATGGATAGGGAAGCCATTTTTTTATCTGGAAAAGCCATTTTATTTCAATCTACAATTTTTATCTAGCCCTCTCGACCCAGTTTTTGCAACCGCCGCCAGCTGTGGTAAATTGGTTTTATGGTATTAAAGGTGATTTTGTAGTAGATACCTTTATTCTCCCTTTATAGGGGAGATAAACTATGGCCCTAAGGTAATTAAACTTTGGTAGCGTGCCTTAGGCTATGACCTTGCTAATGAGGCGTACCAGCTGGGAATATTCGAGGGACTAAATTTAGATTGTAGAGAGGTTGGCTATAATACAATACTTTTATTCAGTTAACATACACCAGTACAAGGTTTAATAATATATATATTCTACTAGGACTGATTATCCTAGGGAGACAACAAGTACTGGAAGTCTACAATAATATATATAAAATACTTAGACGCCTAAAATAATCCGACAACATTTCAAGGTATTTCTAAGTCAACTGACCAGAGGTCAGTCTGGCATAAAGTTAGTATCAGGCTGCCTCTTCCCATAAAATGTATCTTTTATATATTTCCTCAACCACACCTTATCGAGACCCAGTGACGCACATAGCTAGGAAGTGGTAATTTCTCAATTTTCTGTTAAGCATACACCTGCCAGGATATGTTCCTTATCTTAATAAAAAGTGGTATTTCCAAACTTTTGTATTTGTGTCTTAATATTTTACTAAATTCCAAATTGACTTATTTAGAAAGCGTCACCACAATTAAATAAAAAAAACTGAAAACTTTTTAACTGAAAGTAAAGAGCGACATTAAAACTTAAAACGAACAGAAATTATTCCATATATGAAAGGGGCTGCCCCCTCCTCAAGCTTTCGCTCTTTATGCTAAAGTTTTATATTGTTTTAAAAAACAAAGCTGTGAGACAGAGTAAAATAACGGAAGTTATTTTAACATCGATTCAGGCATTATCCGAGAAGTTACTAGCGATGGATTCGAAGCTAAATAGCCTGCAAGAGGCTCAGAGCTCAGCAAGTGGGGTAATACAACATTTGTCAAATGAATTAAGAGTTGAAATGACGGTAATAAAATCGGAAATATCTGCAGTAAAAACTAGAGTCCAAAACACAGAAAAACTAAGTACACTCCAGGACTCCCGTATACGAATTCTCAAGAAGGAAGCTCGAACAAAGAAATTAGTAATTTATGGGTTGCAGGAAAGCTAAGCCGATATTTCTTTTTAAAAAGAGTTAGCGCATTATCTTGCAAGAAGGGTTTCCCAAAGTAATATCCGGCCAAACGATTTACAGGATGTTTTCAGATTGCCATCAAAATTGGAATTACGTCCTATGCATATTCGGTTTTCAAATGCGTATCAAAGAGACATTATTTTACGAAACGGTAGAGTTTGTGGACAGGAAAGAGTGTTTGTGACTCCGGATTATTCACCTGAAGAACGAGGCATTAGAAACAAATTAAAACCGATACATCAAGAGGTGCGCACCAAGAGCCTGAAACCTAAGTGGAAGGGAATGAAGTTAATAGTTAATGAAACCACTTACGAGTATAAAAGAGAATCTGGCACTGTGCGATCATATAACCAACATACCCAAGTTGAAGCCACAAACAATCCAGCGGAGGGAACGAGCTCCCAAACTCGCAGGGAGAGAACAAGCAGTTTCTGGTCTCAATCAGGAGACACAAGGATAAGATTTTTGTCTATATAGACTGTTGTGTCAGAATGTGAATCCGCTTTTGGGAGCAAAGGCGAAGATAACGATTATCAGAAGTCGATTAAACGAGATATAAGCCTCAATAGTAGTATAAAACAATAGCCATGTAAAGCAGCAAGAATGGAGGATGATAGAAAAAACAGTGAAAAATAGGAACTCGCGGGCCAAGGGAAACAATTTAAACGTTTGTGTTTAGTCATTCGAATATTCAAGGTCTTACAAGTGAAAAGATGGAAAGGATTAAACAAACAAACGATTTTGATGTGTTGGGTATTGTAGAGACGTTGAAAAGTGTAGAGGAAAGTGTGAATATTGAGGGACATGAAGAGTTTAAAGCAAGCAGGAAAAAAAAGTAGAAATAGTAGAACATACGGGGGCCTATCTGCGTTCGTGAAAGAAAGAACGTTTGCTTCAGTTAAAAAGCTACCCAGTAAATCTGAGAATGTTGTGTGGATTATGCTTTCTTTAAAGTGCTCAGTAATGCATATTATGTTAGGTTCCGTATATTTACCGCCTCGGTCTTGCTCATATTCAAGCGAAGATATTTGTAAACTTCTGTCTGAGGAAATTGCTGCTCTACGTTTAAAGTACCCGCGCATGGGATTTATATTGATGAGGGATTATAATGCGTACACGGCCAATTTTTTGAAACTTGTGATGGTTTTAATTTTGCAGATGCTTCAATTCAAGAAGAAGAAAGTTTGGAGAATTTAAGGGGAAGGCATACAAAGGACAAGGGAAGGAGAAAGAACACTGGGGGATGTAAGCTTTTACATTTTTGTGGGGAGTATGGTTTGGTTATGGTTAACGGGAGGCTTGGAAAGGATAAGGGGAAAGGAGAGTTTATATGTTTGTCGGGTAAGATCCCAAGTTTAATTGATTATATTTTAGTTGATGTTTGTCTTTTGTCGTGCTGTGCGGATTTTGAGGTTCTGGAAATAGTTGGCTCCGACCATTTGCCATTGCTGTTAGAGATCAGAGTAGAAGATCGTTGACGGAAAAATAAGGTTATAGAAAAGATTTTGGAGAATAGTGTACTAGAATTAAGAAAAAATATAAAAATAGAGAGAGCAGTAGATATTTATGATGAAGATTTATTTAAGGTTAATGCAGAAAACGAAAATTTAAAGATAGAGATGTAGAAGATTATTAAGTTAGTTGAAGTGGGCAAAGTAAGTGATGCAGTATGTAATTTAGAAGAATCGCTGAGACAGATATGCGAACTACGGAAAGAGAAGAAATTGACGAAAACATTTTTTGATTACTTGTGTGAGAGTCTTTGACTCATTGTGCAAGAGAACCTGAGGAAAGTACGCTCATCTCAACCGCAAGGAAAAGAGAATAATTTAAAAATTTAAAGAGAGAATAGAAAGCGGTATAACAAGATGATAAGAGATAAAAAACAATGCAAAGCAGCGAAGAAAGAAAAAGAACTTATTAAACCATTCAGGGAAAAAGATACGCATCAATTCTGGAAAGCTGTACCTAGGTCGCTGAAGAGAGAGGTACACAAGACAAGTTCTTTGGAACCTGAAGAGTAGGCACAGCACCTCAGGATACAATCGGTAAACGGAAACCGAATGAAAGAAGATCTCCAAAACATTTTACCAGAAATTATACCTTTTGGACCCATGACAGAAGGAGACACGAAAATGATAGCACCAATTTCGGAACAGGAGATATGGGAGGCTATGAAATCAACCTAAGAAAAAGCTACAGGTAGAGACGGAATTCCACTACGAGTATGGAAAAAGGCAAAAGAAGTATGCATACCCGTTTTAACTGTCGTTTTCAGCCACATATTTTTATTGTGCAGCTTGCCAATAGAAGCTGTACCATTATATAAAAAAGGAAACAGCAAAAAATTATCGAATTACCGACTGATCCAGATTTCTCCAATAGTTAGCAATATTTTTTGTAAGATAGTACATAGTCGGCTAAGAAAATGGCTAGAAGAATTAGGAAAATTAATAGAGGAGCAGGGCGGGCTTAGGAAAGAGGGGAGTGTACACAGGAGGTTAAGCATGGAGTACAAAAGGGAAATTTATGCATGAATTTAATTTTAAAAAGTGAGGTTGGAAAGATTAGGGACTTAGCAATGCATAAATATTTATTTAGGACTAAACTCCTCTCGGTTATGAATTACGAGTGTGAGCTGTGGGGTTTTAGAGAAAGTGAGGAGTTGGAGAGAATGCAAAGAAACTATTTTAAGTGAGTTTTTAGGGCCCATAAATCCGCTCACAGTGTTGTACCAGAGGGGGATTTGGGACTAAGTAGGTTAGATAATTTTTTAGACCACACTGCTTTTCCATTTACAAAACATTAAGCAAGAAAAACAGGGTTGTAATTTTGATAAAGCAGTGAAAAATTACAACAATATAAACACTTAATTAAGCTCATCAGTTCAAAATTGTTCTATTATTTAATGTTTATTTTTAATATTAAGTACAAAAGAAACTATTTGTAATTAAATTAGTTTTCAGTAAAGCGCCAATGACGCAGTAGGTTTTAGACTTTTACAGTGAGAGAAGGAGTTTTTTTTTAAATTAATTTTTGTTAGTTTTTGATTGCAAAAAGTTTCAAGTTTTTAAAATTCCTTATTTCAAATTCAAACTTTAAAAAAATCAAATCTTCATTAAAGTATCAAAACTGGTATCAAAGCAACAATATCAAAGTGAAAAAGTTTGCCCCCTTTGAAATGAGCCCCCTTTGAAGTTTATACGACGACCCCTTCTATATGAAGTGTTTCCGGGAAAAAAATAAATGGAGCGGGGGGGAGAATAGCTGCCCTCCGATCACTTTTTACTCTTAAAGAGTGAATTGGCTATCTCAAAATTTGTAGCGGATAGGTTTGGGAGAAAAAAGGGCATGGGGGGGGGGCTAGTTGTTCTTAAATTTCTTCACTCTTAAAAAGTGAACTAGAACTTTCAATTTCCAATCAAATGAGCCCTCAATTAAGTTTATACGTGCATCCCTTCCATAACAACCATATATGCCCCCAGGGCATAACTTACTCCGCCTACCCTCGGGCCCTGGGGGGCTGTGTCGACACCGGAGTTTTGTTATCTAAACTTTGAACTATTTTTAACAAAATTTCTATCTCAAAATTTTTATCTGATGCATTTAGGGCGTGGAGGGAGAGGGCGAGGCTAGTTCCCCTCCAATCTCTTTTGACTCTTGAAAAGTGTACGAGAACTTTCAATTTCCAATCAAATGAGCCCTCTCCGAAGTTTATACAAGCACCCCTTCCATAAAAATGATATATGCCCCCAGAGTATTACTCACAATGCCTGCCTCCGGGCCATGGGGGGTTGCATCGACACAGGAGTTTTTCTTGTCTGACCTTTGAATTACTTTTAATGAAATGGTTATTTTAAAAATTTTGTCGGATAGGCTAGGGGAGAAAAGGGTGTGGGGGGGCATGGCTAGTTGCCCTGGGATATCTTTAAACTCTTAAAAATTTAACTAGAACTTTCAATTTACAACCAAATGAGCCCTCTCTGAAGTTTATGCGAGCATCCCTTTCATTAGAGCCATACATGCCCTTAGGGCATAACTTAGAACGTCTTCTCCCGTGTCCTCGGGGGTTGTATTGATACCGGGGTTTTTCTTATCCGACCTTTGACCTTTTGTAACAAAATTTCTATCTCAAAATTTTAATTGGATGTGTTTGGGGAAAAATGGGCGTGAGAAGGGCGTTAGTTGCCCTCCTGTCACTTTCGACTATTAAAAAGGGCACTAGCCCTTTGAATTTCCAATCAAATGAGTCCTTTTTGAAGGTTCTACGACAAAGCTTTCTATAAAAAGCTTATATGTCCCCAGGACATAACTTAAAACCCTTGCCCCGAGGGCTGTGTGGAAGTGTCCTCCTCAAAAACATAATTTCTATCTGGAAATCAACTACGTTGAACAAAATGTTTATCTCAAAATTTTGATTGGATGTTTTTGGGGATATTGTGGGCGTGGAAGGGGTGTTCGTTGCCTTCCAATCTCTTTTGACCCTTAAACAAGGCACTAGAACTCTCGATTTCCAATCGAATGAGCCCCCTTTGAAGTTTTTATGGCAACTCCTTCCATATGAAGGTCCTCAGGGGAAAAAAATAAGTAATAGAACATTGGAGCCGTATGGCCTTTACTATAGGCAACGATATAGATACATAGGTCTGATGAAAATAAAAAAAACTTTAGCGTAAAGAGCGAGGTAATGAGTAGGGGGTGAACCCAATCATAGAAGTATTAATTTGTGTTTGTTTTAAATTTTTAATGTTGCTCCTTACTTTCAGTTGCAAAAAAATTTGTTTTTTTTATTATTTAATTTCTGAGCGTTTTTTTTTTTAATAAAGCTGGGAAACCCGGAACCCCCTTCAAAGCAATGTCCCTTCTCCCATGAAAACTTCCTCCATGGAAAGATCCTCCCACGTCACACCCGACCCACCCTCCCTCCCAACTACCAAAACAAATCCCCCCTGAAGACTTCTGTATACTTCCCAATAACCAATACTATATGTAAACATTGGGGAAAGTTTATAACTTGCAAACCTTGACCCGGGGACCGTGGGGCATTAAGTTATCCTCAAAGACATAGCTATTGTATTTTTCGACCAAGCTGAACAAAAGAGCTATCTCAAAATTTTGATCGGATGACTTTGGGAAAAAATGACCGTGGGAGGAGGCCTAGTTGTCCTCCTTTTTTGGTCACTTAAAAAGGGCACTAGAACTTTTAATTTTCGTTCGAATAAGTCTTCCTGTGATATTCTAGAACCACTGGTTCGATACGATCACCCCTGGGGAAAAACAAATAAACACGCATCCGTGATCTTTCTTCTGGCAAAAAATATAATAGTCCACATTTTTGCAGAAAGGAGCTTGAAACTTATCTAGTAGGGTTCGCTGATACGCTTAATCTGATGGCGTGATTTTCATCAAAGTTCTATGAGTTTTAGGGGTTGTTTCTCCCTTTTTTTTTGAAAATAAGGCAAATTTTCCGCGTCACTTTTGATCAGTACGACTAGACATGATGAAACGTATATATTTGAAATATCTATTTGTATCAAAATTCCATTTTTTAGAGTTTCGGTTACTATTGAGCCCGGTCGCTCCTTACTCACAGTTTGTTACCACGAAGTGTTTGATATTTTTCATAAACATGAGGCAGGTGATAAAGTCTAAGTTTCGAATCCTTTTCAGAAGGATGCTAGCTTGTGTCTTTAACTTCGTATCGGCATTCTCTAAAGTTTAAATTAATTAATGGCTGAAACAATTGCTTCAAACATAGTAACTAATGTTTGTATGGTTTCAGCCCTTGCGGTCCACCGAGAAATAAAATGCACTATGCTTTATAACAGTATTTAGTCTGTGTCCCTGTCATGTAATATAAGGCACAAAGCCATCAAGAAGCTCAGATACTTTCCGCTGGGCTCCATTGAATTGGCTAGACACATCCCTTGCATAGTCATAAGACTGGAAAGCTAGTTTATCCAAAGGAAATCCTCTCCGTTACAATGTTCCTATTATATTTTCTGCTATAGACTGCTCAGTTTTGTCCCAAGCCTCGCAATAGTGTTTTTATGGGTGTCCCTTTTAAGCTGGTAGTGCGGGTGAATACCGCAAGTTTATCAATACCTGGATCATCCTGTGTCATATCCGCCATTACTGAGCAAAACCTTTAATCTGAGACTTTGTCGAGCATCGTCTCCCTGACTTCAGCTGAAAGCAAGTAAATGAACTCGTTCTGAGAAATTGTGCGTAAACAGGCAAATTAATATGGTCTCAATTGGGTATCAAAAGCAGCCACATATATCATTAGAAGCTGAAAAATTTGAATACCGCAAGCTTATCAACACCTGGAGTTTTCTTGTGTCATATCCGCCATTACTGAGTAAAACTTTTAATCCGAGACTTTGTCGAGGATCTTCTCCCTGACTTCAGCTGAAAGCAAGTAAATAAACTTGTTCTGAGAAATTGTGCGTAAATAGGCAAATTAATATGATCTCAATTGGTTATCAAGTGCAGCCACATATGTCATTAGAAACTGAAAAATTTGAACAATGTTGCCAGTATTTTTTCTTCGGTTGCCATAAAGGCAACAACCTGTCTTGCTAAGGTCCTTTCGACGTCCAAATAATATTTCGATATGTCAGTTCATCTTTTGCTTGCTTGACAGCCTCAGTTTGGGTACTTTCATCAAGTAGGAAATCCAGATGACCGCTATTATTGACGAAGTGACAAAAATCGGGCAAAGCTGCTTTGCGTGACTCGGAAGAGAAATTACTTGCCAGTGTCCTTTTCTTCGCCTTTACTCTGCTCTTCATTTTGCCATTGCCGCACACCGTCTTCCACCCAAGGTTTTTTTGAATTGGTCTCTCCCGAAACCCCTGGAGAAAAGGATACACCCGAAGCGAGAAGAACCTTTCTCAGTATTGCATTCTAAGAACTGATATACCTCATGCCATTCCAGATGCAAATGCACCTATTCCTGCATCCTTATGAACTACATTTTCCAAATAGTCAATGTAAGTTTCGACAACAACTCAATTAATTTGTGAAATTTTAAGATATTCTTCAGTGCAATCAACTGTTAGCTCTTTATTTAGATCAAACACAGAAGATGATGTTGTTGTATTTCCACAAAGACGTCTCATGCATTCAACCTAGAATTTTCTAGGACAGCCTTAAAAGGGACATTGGAACCAGCAACTACTGATATAATTTAGTCCAGCTTATCAACACATGTAAAATACCTTGCTGGGTCTTTGATCGGAGACTTCTTGCCCTATATTTGACTCCTTCTCATCATTTGTGTTGATCGATGGCGTGACATAAAAATTGATCATAAGGAACCAGAGGCACATATTTAAAAATAATTTCTTACCTAATTTCTGTCTGTTATAAGCTTCAACAACACTCATTACTTTTTTCCTAGACAAAAACATACCTCCCGACTTTAATAAGCTATCCCAACTCTTCGAAAGCCTTCCTGTCCTGGGAAATATATTCTTGGAGCATAATCTTGCGTTTTCCTCTCATGCGTTGTATTCGTCTGAGCCTCAAAAAATGGCGGTGATGTGGCTAGCTGCCCTCCGATCACTTTTGACTCTTAAAAAGTGAACTAGAACTTTCAATTTCCAACCAAAAGAGCCCTCTCTGAAGCTTATATGAGCATCCCCTCCTCAAGAACCTTGAATCCCCCCAGGGCATAACTTACAACGTCTGACCCTGGGCCCTCGGAGTTTTGTTTTCTGGATTTTGAACTATTTTTAACAAAATTTCTATCTCAAAATTTTTATCCAGTGCAATTTGGGAAAAAGGGCATGGGGGGGGGTGTAGATGTCCTCCAATCTCTTTTGACTCTAATAAAAGTGGCCTAAAACTTTTAATTTCCAATCAAATGAGCCCTCTCTGACGTTAAAACTATCATCCATTCTATAAGAACCACATTTGCTCCCAGGGAATAACTTACAAAGCCTGCCTCCGGGCTCTTGGGGGTTGTGTCGACCCCGGAGTTTTTGTTATATCATATTTGAACTATTTAAAAAAACAGCAACCTCAAATTTTTATCGGATGTATTTGAGGAAAAAGGGCGTGGAGGCGAAAGTCTCAATTTCCAATCGAATGATCCCTTTTTAATGTTTACACGACAACACGTTGCATATGAATTGCCTCTGGGAAAAAATAATTTAAATAATAAATAATAAACTTTAGAGCCGTAGGGCGTTTACAATAGGCAAAGCTATATCGTTGCCTCTGATCTGGCAGTTTGGTCTGAGACTAGGGTCATTTACGAAATCGTGACACAAAATACTGAAGCGCTGAGAGCGTTTATCTCATTTACCGGAAGCCCAAATCACGATGCCGACCTATCATGATGATTTGTAAGGTTTAACAATGACTAAACTATTTTTGTTAATTTGAATAAAAATTTGGTCAGGGGTGACAGTCAAGATCAGTCCCTCCCCATGAAATCCACAGAGCATTTAACTCAGGGACTGGCATACCAAACCATTCTACAAACCTAACACATGAATTTGTAAGACTTAACAATGACTTAGTTATTTTTTTGTTTATTTGAATAAAAAATTTTTCAGGTGTGGAGATCAGCCCAACGCCAAAAAATTACCTAACTTACCTAAGCATCTAAAAAATTACATAACCCAATCCTCAGAGCGTGTAACTTTGGGATCGGCAGCCCGAACCACTCTGCCAACCTGACACGTTGATTTGTAACATTTAACAATGACATCTTGTATATTATGTCATACAATTTACTCGTCTCTTGTATAGTTTTGGATGACGTCATTGACATAAAATGATATCTACAACAAAAATTCCTTCATAAAATTAAGAGGTTGAATGCGAACTTCGCCATTAAACATTTGATGTTATATCTATCCTGATGATTTTTTTTTATAGTTTTACCAGGTCCGGGTTGCAGCGGGAGCTAGCAACCTGGTAAGAGACAATCACGTTGAATACTAAGAAATACAACAGCCCATAACGCCTAAAAATAGTTTCAGATCAAAACAAGAAGCAAACTATTAGAACTGCCTTGTCCGAAACCCCTATATAGGAAACTTACAGTCCAATGACTTGAACAACGAGAGAAATATATTGACATGAAAATTCCCTTGTCTCCTTAATGGACTAAAGCCAAAATGGACTAAAAATCAAAACAAATAAAACAAAAAGCATGGCTACCAGTGGATCTCCTCTTGATATTAAGTGTGGAGCAGACCGAATAGAGTAGGGGGTTGAGGTCAGATACCTGGGCAGTACAGTCGAAAATACTGGCTCAAACGCAGGAGAAGCCCAACTTAGGCTGCGACAAGCACACAGAGCGTTTAACCATCTCAAACGAGTTTGGAAATCTCAAAAATACTCCTTGAGGCTAAAGATACAACTGTTCCAAAGCAATTTTCTGTCAGTACTGCTATACGGATATGAGACCTGGCACCTCAATCAACAACAAGAGAAAAAATACAATCATTTGAAAACACTTGCCTCAAAAGAATCCTAAATATAAACTGGACCCAGAGGATAAGAAGTGACACGGTCAGACAACAGGCCCTACTACCTATAATAACAGACGTTATCCGTCAATGTAGGTGTTGTTATCTTGGGCATGTCATCAGGATCGGCAGAAATCGCTTGCAAAACTCCATCCTCTTCTGGCCACCGGAAGGATCAAGAAGACGAGGCCGTCCTAGAAACACCCAGAGACGTTCACACAGAAGAGACTTGTCAAATGTAAATGCGTCCTACAGCTCAAATGGGAAGACGTACTAGCTGCAGCACACCTCCGAGATGACTGGAGACTATTCGTAGATGTCCTTGGTGCCTCTGGGGGCACAGGAGGAACTAAGGTCTAAAGTAAGGCATATACTGTTGTACCTTTGTGTTGGTTCAACATACCACTTAATATACACTGAAAGCTTCAAAACAATACTCGAAGTTTTTCCTGATATAAATCTGTTACGGCCTATTAATAACCTGCATTCACTTTGTTTTTTTCATTTAAGTTCGCCATTTTCTTCAACACTCCCTGAAAGTTTCATTGTAATACTCTTAGCTTCAGTAGTACTAGTAGTAGTTGTTATAGTAACAGTTTTAGCAGTAGCAGTCGTAGTAGCAGTTGTACTAGTAGTTGTTGTAGCAGTAGTAGTTTGTTTTAAGGAGCACAGGAAAGGCAATGGGAGACCACGGAATCAAATGGGGAGGAAAAAGTCTCCTGGACTTGGATTATGCTGATGATTTAAGCATCCTAGATGAAAGTGTGAGCAAAATGAATGAAGTTTTAGAGGTTTTGAGAGTTCAGGGTGCTAGAATTGGTTTGAAAATTAATGTTAGGAAGACTAAGTCACTAAGGCTAGGAATAAGTGAAGATGAAAAGGTGACGTTGGGTAATGAAAAGATTCATCATGTGGGCAGCTTCACTTACCTTGGTAGTATTATTAGTAAAGATGGTGGGAGCAGTGAAGATGTTAAAAATAGAATAGCCAAGGCTCAGGGTGTTTTTTCACAGTTAAAAAAAGTCTGGAAGAACAGGAAGATAAGTCTGCAAACCAAGATTAGAATATTAGAAGCTACAGTGATGATAGTGGTCAAATATGGCTCTGAAGCATGGACGCTCCGAAAAGTGGATGAAGATTTGCTATATGTTTTCCAGAGAAATTGCTTAAGGATTGTTCTGGGTACCCGGCTGACTGACCGTATTTCACACAATAGGCAATACGAAAAATGTGGTTCAATACCGCTCTCTATGGCTATAATGAAAGAAAGGTTGAGGTGGTTAGGGCACATTGTGCGGATGAAGGATGACAGATTGCCGAAGGTTGTTCTTTTTGGCCAACCACCTAGGGCTAAACGGAAAGCAGGTCGTCCCCGTCTGGGGTGGGAGGACGTCATAAAGAAAGATTTAAAGGAAATGGGAACTTCGTGGGCGGGTTTAAAAAGGGAGGCTTTGAATAGATTTGGATGGAGGAGGAGCGTGCGTAGCTGTGTTGGCCTCAGACGGCTTGGTGCTGCGGTGAGTTGTTAGTAGTAGTAGTAGTAGTAGTAGTAGTAGTAGTATTAGTTTTTGTAGTTGTATTAGTAAGCACGTTTTGCATTTTGCCTAGTTCAGCATCTCCCTTAACATTTCCTGAAAATTTCATCTTAATACCTTAGACCATTCTTGGGACGCTACTTATACTCTCTTTTGAGAGCCTGCTTGTGCAGAGTATGCTGTTGTTTTGTTCAACATCCTCCTAAACATTCCCTGACAGCTTAAACTTCCTACCCTTAGCCTCAGATAGGGGTAGTTCAAAGCAATCAGGTCAGGGGGGATGAGATCCCCCATTTAAAAGACTCCTAGATCATATTATAAAACTCATGGAAATTTATTACACATTAACTCTTCATTTATACTTATCTAAGGAGACAACCGACAAACAAAAACGAAATACCTCAAGCATAAATGTGAAACTAAAAGCAACTAAATTTGCATTCACCTCTTCTTCATTGTGGACCACTGCTCGAAAATCTTGTTTAAGTAAATGGCATTGATGAGCTTTTTCTCATTTGCCAACAAAATGAGGTAATCTAGTTAAGAATCAAGCACGACAGTCCTTAGCAAACTGTTAGCAAACTTGGGCTTGCTAAAAAGAAAATTCAACAGCAACTGCAATGGGTTTTATCACGGCCAATTTGCAAAGACAATTAGCTTGCTTAAGCTGAAGTTTCCTGCAATTGCCTTCACCTACAACTTCTCTGAAGAAAGTGGCACCATGGCGAAGCCGAAGTAGAACTTCCAGCTCTACTTAAAGAGTAGTAGAATCTGAAGTTTTTTCTTGGTATCGGAAACAACGTTGTTGCTAGCTCAATATATGCAATCAATACCCGTTTTTCTTAAGTAAGGAGTAAAATGGCTGAAAGTTGACAAGACTAGCTCCGAGATTATCTTCCATAATTGTAGTTAACCGATCAAGCAGAATTCCAAAATTGTGTCTATAGAAATGATAAATTGAGATCTCAGCTTGACTCTGAGCTCGGCTTTCAAAACAAGATGGTCAAAGTCAGCGACGATGCTGTCCAATGAAATCTGCCCCAGGATCGACTTCCGTCCATCTGGGAAACACTGCTGCACTGTCAATTAAATTGACGATTTCATCCTCGGATATTCTTTTGAAACGTTTCATCATAGCTTCAAGCATCAATAGTATCAAAATTCCGTTTTTTAAAGTTTCAGCTACCGTTGAGCCGGGTCGCTCCTTACTACAAGCTGACCTATTAAAACAGAAATACTTAGTTTTAGAATCTAATAGTATCCCCCCTCTCTTGCGGTATGTTACACAAACAAATTTTTGATGGCCGCTTGTTGACGCCTAGTAGATCATGAAAAACTCGAACAACTATTAATCGAACTGCTCGAAACTGTTTTACAACTGAATCAATTATTATCAAAAGGTCTTGACTAGGAACGACTTGGAATCCATAGGTTTAAACAAAGATTGACTAGCCAAAGGTCTTGATTATTTTTGTCGGTACTAATAAAATATTCATGTCACTGAGGTAATTCACAGAGAAAAGCGGTCATGTCAACAACTTTTAGAAGTTTGGAGACTATGGAAAATACAACCTTAAATTACATGAATTCCTAAAACTATTTCTTTGAAGATAACATACCCCCCCTCGCCCTGGGCTAGGTTTTTAAGTTGTTTTTGGGAAGTCTGCAAACTTTTTTCGAGGGAATGGAGGAGATTTGTGCTTGGGGTCAGTTGTGACTAATTTTGCGTGCGGAGGAAACTTTTTGTGTAAACTTTAGAGGGAATTTTAAAATGGGGGATTTGACAGAATTACCATACGAAATTTTTTTTTTATTTGTCGTACTTTCTCTTTGCATACTCTATTTTGCATGTGGAGATCTCCTGGGAAACCTTCAGTGTGTTTGGATTCCACAAAATAATGTTCTGGGAAGGGGGGTTTTCCGGAGTAATCGATTAGAACTGAAAGTCTTTTTCAAATGAAAGTACGTAAAGATCAATTTTAGGACTTAATCTTCTGCAAGAAATTTTACGTTGAGAGGGGAGGGGAATTTCTACAAGGATGGATTGTCAAGAAGGAATTTCATAGGATTTGTATTTTACGTGGGATCAACTTTCCAGGAGGTATTTCCTATAAGGGGAGGGAATATTTCATGGAGTGTGAGACAGACTTACCGATATTATTTGAAAACGATCAAAAACTAAATAAAAAAAATAAGTTTTTTCAACTGAAAGTAAGGAGCAACATTATAGGTTAGATCGAACAGAAATTATTCCGTATATTAATACCTTGCTTGGTACTTATGCATTATCTGATACACGACGCTATAAACAATAAGTAGAACAACAGGGAAATTGTTATACAAGACAGAGGAACGCAACTTTAAATGAATATTTCGACCCTATATCCAAGGGCCGTCCTCAGCAAAACAAACAAAGAAAAAAAACAATATAAAAGAAACACACATTAAAACTTGATCATTGAAACTGAAAATTTTTTTTTTTTAATTTTCAAAACAGCCCTAGCATCATTACTTCAAGGGAGTTCAAACAGGACTGGTACACCAAGGAAAGTGGAAAAAGACAATTCATTCAAATGGAATAAGAACACTTACAGGCAAGCTCTTAAAGCTAATCTTGCCTTCTTGGCAGCCAGACTAAAAGGTGTATCCGTAACAGGTTGAGTGGAATTATTTACTGGTTTTTTAATATAATTAGTTAAATTATTTCTGATTAAATTTGTATACAAGGCATCAAGCAAATATTCCCCCGAATCTCTTTTTAAAGAAATATTACTATTTATTTTGATTTTGATTTCAATTGCCTCTCGAACAACCTGTTTTATGCCTAAATCATTGCTAATAAGGTAAGTTTCTTCAAAAAGCATTTTATCGCTAGGGTTATCATAGATATGACTACTTAAAGTAGAATCAAATAAATATTTGTGCTATTAGAATTTAAAGCTTTAGTTATGTTTTTTTTGTGTTGTTGTAGGCGTTTTTCTAAATTTTGATGGGTTCCACCAGCATAAAAATGGCCAGAGTCACATGGTATTTGATAAACCCCTCTTTCACGAGTAACTGGGGTTATATCTTTACCAGAGTTTTGGAGATTCATGATTTTAAAATTATTGGTAAATGCTATATAAAAATTATTCTATGTGCAAACTTTTTTAAACTTGTAGTGACTTCGGGAATATATGGAAGGTAAATTATATTTGAGGGCTTGCGGGAACTTCACATGGTAAAAGACCCCGGATTTTACGGGAGTGTCTTGCCAATCTTCCGCTAATTGTATTGTTAATAAAGACAATAGGATAACAGCTTCCAAATTTATGTCTCTATTAAAATTTAGTTCATCTGTGATGTGAGATTCAGAGCAAATATTTAGGGCATGATCGACAAGAGATGTAACAACAGCTCTTTTAACTTGTGGGGGGTGATTGGCTTTAAAATGTAGATATCTGTTATTTTGTGTTGGTTTTCTGTAAATTTTTAAATCCAGGTTATCAATGCTACGAATAAAAAATGCATCCAGAAACGGTAATTTATTTGCATTTTCGATTTTTAAGGTAAATTGTAAATTTCGGTCATATGTATTAAGATGAATAATACATAGCCTACCTTAATACATATGACTAAAATTTACAATTTACCTTACAGCATTAAAAAACGGAATGTTAATACCAATAGATACATCAAAAGAATCAAATTTTGATGCTGCTTTCAAATATATAAATTTCATCAAGTATAGTCTTACCCATCAAAAGTTACGAGCCAGAAAATATTTGCCTAATTTTCGAAAAAAGGGGAAATACCCCCTAAAAGTGATAAAATCTTAATAAAAATCATCACATTCAGCGTATCAGAAAACCTTTCAATAGAGGTTTTAAGCTCTTATCTGCGAAAGTGTGGAATTTTGTATTTTTTCCCAGAAGAAAGATCACGGATGGATGTTTATTTGTTGTTTTTTTCCCAGGGGTGATCGTATTGATCAACTGGTCATAGAATAACGTGAGAGGGCTCATTCGAACGGAAATTAAAACTTCTTGTGCCCTTTTTAAGTTATCAAAAAAATAGAGGGCAATTAGGCTCCCTCCCGCGCTCATTTTGTCCCAAAGTTGCACGATCAAAATTCCATCTTTCCATGCAGGATGTTTTCATGGGGAAAGGGACATTTCTATGAAGGGGCGCCGGATTTCCCTGTATTATTTAAAAAACGATCAGAAATTAAATAAAAAAAAAGTTTTTTCAGCTAAAAGTGATGATCAACATCAAAACTTAAAACGAATAGAAATTATTACGTAAATGATAGGGTTCGCCCCCTTGTCAATACCTCGCTCTTTACGCTAGTTTTTTTTAGTACTTTCAAAAGAGATGTCTATTCTAATTAAACGGCTTTTGTGATTCAGGGGTCATTCTTAAAGAATTGGAACAAAATTCAAACTTTAGCGTAAAGAGCGAGGTATTCACTAGTGGCAAACCCCTTTATTTAAGTAATAATTTCTATTCGTTTTAAGTTTTAATTTCGCTCCTTACTTTCTGTTGAAAAGGCTTGTTTTTTATTTAATCAACAGTAAAGTTTACTCTACATACTTGTGGAGTGAACAATTTACTCGAAAAGAAAAATCATTTAAAACTGCAGGATTTAGATCATTCACACATCAATAGGCAAAAACAGCATCTTGGTAATTGCAAATCTGACCAATGTTAAGCAAACATAATTTCTTCAAATACATTATGGTATAATTCATATTTTTTACACAGTTACCAAGATGACGCACTGCTTTATTTGTAGAGTCCGCACTCTTTTAAAGCTTGAATGAAAATTATTATACCAGAGTATATAACCATAAGAAATTTTAGTTACAACAGTAGTATGATACAATTATAATAGAACTCATAATGGTAAAACATGGCTTAATCGACAAAGAATCCCAGACCTCTAGTAAGTGTGGCTGCGACATGATCACTATGGTGCTTCCAGTATAAATTACCATCAAGCTAGAAGCCTAAATAAGGCGCTTCTCTGTTTTTTCTTTCGCTTCTCTGTTTTTTCTTCAACGTAGACGGGGAAGTCTACGTTGAAGTTTTTTTGTTGTGGATTTATTGGTTGAATAAATTGATTGCTTGATTGACTTTAGATGGATTGATTGACTTCGGATACCTGTGAAAAAGGTATACCATTAAGAAGTATATCCCTAGCAGCACTTGTAAGGCCAACATCAGTTTTCTTAGTGTTCACTGCACTCAAGTAAGTGAAAACTTATAGAATCAATATATTCAAGATATAGAAGTGATGCCCAGACAGACCCCTGAGGTACTCCACACTTAATTTGAAAAGGACAGGAAAAAATATCGTTTAGTTCAACTTGAGTGGATCCACTACTTAGAAAACTATCAAAAAACTCTAGACAGTTACTATGAAATTTAAAAGACTGTAGACGTTTGAGTAAAATTTTAAAATCCCCTCTATCAAAGATCTTTCTAAAATCAAAATAATTGCGCAAATTAGAAACATTCGTTTATAGTATCAAAGTAAAAATTCACGGCATCAGGCATCGAGTGGCCTTTTTAAAATTCAAGCTGGGTTTCAACATCCATATTTACATAAAGTGATCATAATTCCTTTTATGCACAATTTTACCAAATATTTCTGAGACACGGGGAAGTATTTCTTGCTGGTCTATAATTTACAATATCAATCTAACACCCACCTTTCCGAAAGGCAATGAAGTTTTCCCTTTTAACTGTGCCAGGGAATACAACGGTTCGAAAGGATTGATTGTATTTGTGAACGGAACCTGGTAGAAAATAAAACATTGCTATTTTAAAAGACTTCACATTAAAGCCATATGTCCCTGCTTATTTAGTTTTCATCGTTTTCCCGACTTCTTGAACTTCACTTTTAGTTTACGCTTGAAATTTTGTTTCATTTTCAATTCCTCTGTCATCTACAAATTCATCTTCAGAAAAACCATTACTTAAAATTTCTGTCGTTCCACCTGTATATTTTGACTTATACTTGAAAAGCAAAATCAGAGAATTATTAGTAATAATCATTTTATCATTAACAATTTCCCCTTAAATCATTAGTTAACTGGGTGGAGCTTCTTTCTTCTTTTCCAATATTTTATTAACAACCTTCCAAATCCCATTAGCATTATCCTTATTGATTAAAACTCAATTGATTCGCTACGTTCTTATCTATATGCTTTGGTGTTTTTTAAGCTGTTCTTCTCATCGAGCTTGCTATTTTGCGTATCAATTTGAATTCTCCCAGTTTATCGACATACCTACTGTTTGATTAACCCAAATACAATTAATTTCTTAAATTTGATGCTTCAAGAATCCCTGGTGTTATTAAAGACTTCCTGAGCTCATCCGCCGTTTCACAAATTTCACAGGGCAAGTCATACACTGGATGTACGATCCCCGTTATCCGGTCAAATGCATCAGAAGTTTCTACTTTCATTTTCATAAAAGCGTGTTAACGTAATGATTTATTATATGTTTTTTTTTATTTTAATATCAGAACGTTATGTATTAATATATAATATAGATATATTCCTTTAAATTAGAGAAGTATAATTCTCTTCTTCCCCACAACCTAACTAGAGGACCTCCGAAAAAAAGTTGAATCTTAATACTCCATATAATAGTTTACAAGCATTTCACAGCGAAATTACCTCTTATTGTCAATATAAAAATATTAAATAAACAAAAATGAAGAGCAAATTCTTCCCGATAAGATATTTTTACTGCGCCAGGTTTTGCTTACGATCTGTCCCATTAAGTCACGTTTTTTCTCATTTTAATTCTTGTGCCACAAGAAACTCTCAAAGAACGTAAAAACGTTCTTTGAGATTTATTAATTTTGCCAAAAACTGCACTAACGTAATGGCTGTCTTCAATTCTCTCCAAGTTAGCACGATTCTGAGAACGATGAAATTTCTACAAACACAAAGGATTCATTAGATTAAAACAATAAGTCTGAAACAATAGTGAACACAGACCTCACTTTGCAAAAGTTTACAATAGGCTCTTCCACAAAATTACATTTTTCTCTTAGCAATATTTGGATAATGTCAAACATAAAAAGAATAATTGTGACTATGATATCGTTTAATGCTCTGCTCTATTTTTCTTTTTTATTGAAGATATCAGAGAATTTACCTCCAAATGACATTAAAGTATGTTTTAAATTATAGTGATAAATTAGAGTAATTAAAAAATTAACTTCCAGAAAGCTGACATCGCACTTGGAGCATTATCCGTAACAGCAGAACGAGAAACGGTCATCGATTTTACAATTCCCTACTATGATCTTGTAGGAATCACGATTCTCATGAAGAAACCAATTATTCCAACTTCATTGTTCAAATTTTTGACTGTCTTAGAAAATGAAGTCTGGGGATGTATTCTTGGAGCATACTTTCTGACCTCGTAAGTCAATAACATTAGCATCTTGCACACTCGTATTTATTTTCTCCTTCTATTTAACTGTTTCATCAGCCAAGAAATGCACTGTTCACGATGTTAAGTATATACGATACGCGGAAGACATCGTCAATGCGATTTTAGTACTAGTGAGTAAGATAGACTTAAGGCTTTTTACATGTGTGAATATTTACGACATTAGCGGAGTAAATTCATAGTGTATTTATCTCCTCCTTGGCAAGCTAGAATTGTGAAATAGGAAACAAGCGCAAGATTGCTAAGGGTAATATCCATCGGTATTTTTTGTGTATTTACAACTTCTGCTACCAATAAAGTTTGTTGCTATGTTTATCTATCTGAGACCAACACATTGGTAAACACTCCTCATTATCCTTTAAGGTTTGGACTGGCTAAAGTAATAAAAATGTTACATAATCCAATTTCTCTACTTGAAATTTAGTCATATTTTTGTTATCGCAAAAAAAAACTTTTTGCTACCTTTGAAACCAATCTTTCGTTTAAGATATCGATATTAGCTTAGAAGGTTATATACACCCATGTGCTTAATAAAAATCAGATTATAGCATTTGGGGTGCCTCTTTGTATTCCCTTAAAGCTGTTACATTGCCCAACAAACCGGTCCCCTGTTTCTGCATTCTGAACATAATAGAACAAAAGTCTTTAAAGGTAAATCTAAAGTAAGCACGTAAATGTCCTGTTGTGGTTTCATTATTTAAATAGATTTCATACAGACATGGTCAACACAGTTTTATGGTCACAGTGATTATGACATCCTACGCTTAGTAAAGAGCGTCTATGTTTTTTTTGTGCTTTTTTTGCTATTTCATTTTAATTATTACAGTAAAACATATCAAAACCTCGCTTCCAAGAGTAATATAATGCGCGCAAACTCAACATGGGATTGCAAAGCTATTTGTATAGTCTCATTTAAAAATTGAAGCATCATAAATAAGGTTTGGTAAAAAGTTCGAAATTTTATACTTTATAGCGTCATGTCCGGGTATGAACTAGAGTCAACCCCAACTCTGCCTGTACAGACGTTTATGGAGCCTTTGAGTCCGGATTATATATATATATATATATATATATATATATATATATATATATATATATATATATATAATATATATATATATATATATATATATATATATATATATATATATATATATATATATATATATATATATATATATATATATATATATATATATATATATATATATATATAGACCCCGGTGCCGCGCCGATGAGGGAAGACCGGCGGCGGCGGGGCCAAAAACAGCACGCCGCGCAGCGCCGCTGGTAAGATGTTGGCGGTGCGCCGCCGGTAAGATGTCAGCGGCGCGCCGTCGGCGTGATCAATGTTGACCGCAAACATTAATGTTTTCATCAGTCTTTCTCAAATCACAGCTTAAATTTACAACAGATTCGAGCCTATTCATGAGTTCAAAAATTCGCAAGTTGCTGGCTGGAAACTGTTCTTCTTCGTTATTCATCAAGAGAAGTAGAAATGTGACAGAAACGAAATTACTGTGGCGTTTCAGAACCCTTGCATAATACGAGTAGTCGAATTATCTATTAGTTATGTATTCTTAACACAAATAATTATCAAAATTAGTAGTTTTTTTCATCGAGCATTACTGCATATACAACTTCAAATACCGTATCACAAAATTCGTCAGTTATCTGGGTAAAAACTTTGAATATAACTTTGAACTTAGAAGCTTAGTTTTTTCATAATGCCCTTTGCTTATATCTGTTTTGTCACCTTTAAAACAGTTGCAATGGGTGACTTCGATATTGATTGTTTTTTTTTTGCTCTTTTGGATTTCTAAAAAGACTTCTTGTATTAAAAACTGGTTTTTAATTACAATTTTTAAAAAATGCGTTTTAAAGTTTTTTGGTTTCTTTATAGAATATATGTCATGTAGGCTAAGGCTGAACTGCTGCTTTTTTATTGCTTTTGGCTGCTCTTTTGGATATTATTCGTTTTTTTTTCCTTTGGGGATTCATTCCAAATTATAAATTGATAAATACCTATTATCAGTCAAATTATAAACTGCATCTAAAAGAGTAAATTTATCAAATTGAAAAATACATGATGAACACTTCACATGAGAACACTTCAATTACAATGAAACAAAAAACACTTAATGGTTTATTCGGTATGAAGAAAAATTAAATGCCAGCTATTTTCTGGTAAAAAATGAAAAGCTCTTCCGTTCTAAATGTAATTAAATGAAATAATATGCAGACTGAAGTAGCTCCAGGAAGATGTTGAGATTTTCATCCTAGTTCGTCACTTTTAACCCAAGCAAAATGTTAGGACACTTAGTATCAGTTATTGAGTGTAAGCTTTGATTTCCAAATGCTCACAAAAATTACCAAATTTAAGAAAGTCGCAACAATAAGTCACCTGTGGTCAAAATACTCAAAGACTCCTCTTAGATTCTCACCCAGGCTCAAAGCTTCTGCTATGGTCATTTTCATGGAAATCTCCAAAGAGTTTCTTTTTAAAATAGCTTTCAATCGTAGTTAGGGGTATTTAGCCTATTTTGCTTTTCTTCAAAGCTTTGAAAAAAGTGTTATAATATTCCAAATGTTACATTTGTTATATTTGTGTATATTTTTGGTAATCATTTGTGGGGTGATCGAATTTTTTAAACCACTGTAGATACGTAAGAACGTTGCAACATCTAGTACCCTGAGGTCATAAGACTGTCAAAGACTCCTCCTTGAACCTCCCAAATTGAAAGCTTTTATTATGACCTGGCCTTTTAATGTAACTTGGGCACTGGACCAAGGGCGCCATTGTCACTCGAGCGCAACGTTAGGTGGGGATGTCGATATCGCTTTCGTCACACCAATTTGTTTTATTGTGAATCTGCCTGGTCCTTATGAATGAATGTTTTCAAATTAAACCCGCTTCATCAATAAGAAAAAAAAAACGTGTTGGACGCATATGTCCCTTTCCCTTTGGACGATAAAACCGTGCAAGTGCTGTATCAAGTATAACTCACGAAAATCTCGTTAATTTTTGTCAACTTTTGGTCAACAAGGTACTAACACTTAAATATAATAACTCCCTATGCCCCCCCCCTATGGATACTATCTTGATAGGACACTGTCTCTGCTTTAAATAAAAAAAAATTTAACTTATTGGCACCCCTACTTTCGAAAAAAAAAATCAAGTTATTATCATTTAAATATGATAGCTCACCCCCCCCCCTCTGGATACCACCTTGATAAAATGCCGTCTCTGCTTTAAATAAAAAAAAAATTTTTTGGGATCCCTGCTTTCAATAAAAAAAATTTGAGATATTATCATTTAAGTGTAATACCTCCCCCCTACCCCCACCCCTCTGGATACCACCTTGATAGGATACCGTCTCAGCTTTCATTAGAAAAATAATTTACTTAATAATTAACTAGGTCACTATATGGTTCAAACAAACAAGCAAAATAACGTTAAACAGCTTAGTGTTCCTTGAAAAAAATTGAGGGTATGAGTAAAGGGGTACAAAGACAACAACAAAAATGTCGAAATTATTCAGATATACCTCAAATTATTGGAAAACTGACTCATAGATTCGCCGTGGCATTCAATAAGATCCAAAGAATCTAATTAAAAGGGAGCACACACAAAAGCCAAATTAGGCCAGTAGCCTATGAGAAATCGCAAAATACCCAAGACAATGAACAAGTTTTAATGGGGGGCCCTGGGTCTATCAAAATATTTCAATGGTTTCCCAGGGAATTTGATGTCATTTTCTTCTGTCTCCACTTTAAATGAAAAAAATAATTATCCTTTTGGCAACCCTGCTTTCAGTAAAAAAAATAAGGTATTATCACTTAAAAATGATAGCCCCCTATCCCCCCTCTATAGGCAATAATTTACAATTTATTTATGAGTCATATTTTTGGGGTAGCTTCCGAACAATTGAGTATTAAACATTCAGGCGTTCAACAATTGAGCATTAAACATTAAGAAAATCTTATCTAAAAACAGCAAAAAAAAATCTGCAAATTTACAATTCAGCTGTAAAAACAATCTGTCGGCTGTCAATTTCAGAATCCAACTGAAGGCTGAAGCTGTATAGTAGTGAATTCGTTCTATAATTCTGTTCAACTTGAAAATAAAATTTTTGACTACGAACGATGTTAGAAATAGCGATTGGGAAACTACGTTCAATATTATTTAAACTCATTTCATAAAGACGATACTGTTTTTTGTCTACATATGAAGAACTGTGTATATTGCAATATTTGCAATTGCATATTGCATCTGTCTGGTTTTTATGCAAAGTAACAAAAGAGACGAAAATTAATGAACAAGAGAGTAGTGAAGAATTATGGTATGCAAAGTAATATTGGGCAGGGAAAGTCACTGGTGATAAATCGCTAGGGGTGGCACCGTGATTGCGTGATTTTCGGGGATTCGGGGAACCAAATTTTTTTTTCGGGGTGACGCATAGATTTTCGGGGAAATACCCGAAAATTCGGGGATAGTGCAAGCCCTGCTTGATTTCTAATCAGGAAAATCGAAATACTAAACCACACGAAAAGGAAAAGCTCCGACTTTGCGGTTGACGCAATAAAGAATTGCCGCAAAATTAATTTAAAGTCGACCGAACGCCGCCGCCTTTGTCGGCGGAGGCGCGCCTTTGGCGCGCCGCCGGCATTACGACACTTCGGCGGCGTTTGACCGGGCCTCTCGTCGGCGGCGTTCAGTCGATCCGCCGGCGCGGCGCCGGGGTCTATATATATATATATATATATATATATATATATATATATATATATATATATATATATATATATATATATATATATATATATATATATATATATATATATATATATATATATATATATATATATATATATATATATATATAGCCGCCGAGCCTTATATATATATATATATATATATATATATATATATATATATATATATATATATATATATATATATATATATATATATATATATATATATATATATATATATATATATATATATATATATATATATATATACATATATATATATATATATATATATATATATATATATATATATATATATATATATATATATACATATATATATATATATATATATATATATATATATATATATATATATATATATATATATATATATATATATGTACATACATATTTGTTTGTTTAGGATAAATGGTATTTGTTAAAGTTTAATTATCATTCTCTCCTTTCAATTGAAAAAAAGCCTTTTTAAAGCATATTAAATGAAATGGTAACTGTATATTCCTTTGTCCGCAAGCTATAATATTTTCACGACAAAATATTACCTTTTCTGGCTCAAATATATTCTATATTGGTTTTCAGGAGCATTCTTTGGCTGTTCGACCGCTTTAGCCCATATTCTTACACAAATGATACTGAAAGATATGTTGATGATGAAGAAAAAAGAGAATTTAATATAAAAGAATCTCTCTGGTTTTGCATGACGTCTCTAACGCCTCAGGTATGTTTGATAACATAGTGTATGTGCCCATGTATTGGTAAACATTTGTTTTGTTAATTCATATTTACATCGAGATTGCTCGATGTAAATATCTCGAGTGTCCTTTGTTCTTTTGCATTATTGTTTCTCTGATTGTTTTTCTTTGTGCCGTACTGTGTAATTTCTGCTTTAAAATGAATTAAATAAATAAATACAGTGTTATAAAACGTGACAGTGGGGTGGAGGAATGGGAAGAAAAAAAAAACACAAAAAATGTTTTTTTTTCTTCCTATGTAAGTACTGCGCTGTTTTGCAGTAGCCACAAAAAAAAATATCAAGATAAAACATTTAACAAGTAAAAGCCATGATATTCTGTCCAATTGAACCGAGTTGTATGTTGTCGGAAGTACATAAAAATAAACAATAATTCTTTTATTTTTGTTTTCTATTCTCACGGTTGAAAAAAGTTTGGAAGAGTAGGAAGATAGGTCGTCAAGCTAAGTTTAGAATATTAGAACCTACAGTAATGACAGTGGTCAAGTATAGCTCAGAAAAGTGGGTTCTCCGAAAGACAGAGGAGGATTGGTGGGATATTTTCCAAATCGTCAACGGATTGTTTTGGCTACTCGTTCGACTAACTGCACTTCAAACAGTAAACCGTACGAAAAAGGTAGTTCTATCTCGCTTTCTAGGGCTATAATGAGAAAAAGGATAAGCTAACTAGTACACGCCATACAGATGAAGGACGGCAGATTGTCAACAATTGTCATTATCGGCAAACCATCTAGGGCCAAACGAAAGCAGGTCGTCCCCATATTGGTGGGAGGGGATCGCAAAGAATAATTTAAAGGAAATAGGAATTTATTGGGGGGGGCTGAACAGTTTGACTTTAGATAGACTGGGATGGAGGAGGAACGTGCGAAGCTGTGTTGAAATTAGGTGGTATTTTGCTGTAGTGATGTGTTAGTATTAGTCATTACATTTTGTTATTTGTTACTTACCATTTTGAGGACATTTTATTGTTATTTAAACAAAGTTTTATGGGCAGTGAAATGCTGTATTAAAATATTCAAAAAATAACATTCCTTTCACCCTCGGAAGAAAAGGCAACTTGTTTTACTGTAGCTCGAAAGTGATTAAGATGCATGTCAAATTTGCCTTATAGTCGAATTCATTCGAAATCGACAATTACTGACAAAAGCTTTGTCGATCGAATGTTAACCAAATAAATTAAAAAAAAAATAGTCCTAAACTTATAATGTAGCTAACTGCTGCAGGTTCTTTTTTGTAAGAAATAAAATTTTCACAATTAAAAAAGAACCTTTCAACAGATTTCATGTTCAAAAACAGACCATACTAATTGAAAATTAATTTCAACAGGGCGACATAAATAATTTGGTTAATAAGCGTGGTGAAGTGGAATATGGTTTCAACTGTTTAATTTCCAATTTTTATGTTTTTACAAGAATTCTTAGAATTTGCACACTGTCCTTTACATTTCTGTATATTATTATGTTTAAATATTTTTCTGTGCTTGAGTGTATTTATGTGTTTCTTTGTCTTATACAAGTCTTCAAAAGTACATGAATTAAGCTGAGAATTTGTACCAAATGCTATCACAAATGCCATGGCTTTAGTTTATGCTTTTGGTATTATATGTTGTGTTCAAAATATTAAACTATTAATACTTCACTATGTTTTTGTCATTCAAGTATAAGTCCCGAGCCTTTGTAATATTTTACAGATTCCGGAAAATAGGCATGTGGAGTAATTTTTTCTAGCCTAGGGAAAGGGTGGGGATGGTTAGAGATGTTAAATGGATGATTTTGCTTAGAAAAGTTATGCCAGCTGCTCCCTGGTCGCTACTGTCTGTTTATCTTGCTTGAAGTAGAAACATTCAGCACACTTATACCGTCAGATTCTCACCTTAAACTGACCCGTTCTGACTTTTGATGACGAAGTCATGTCCAGAATTTAGATTTGAATTTAAAAAGAAGAAAACATTTAAGAGAGGACAGGGAAGACGTTGATGATAGTATATGCGCTAGAGTAGTGGTTCCCAGCCGATTTTGGGCCATTCTTCACCTAGGCATGTCTGATGCTCCTTCGTGATATTTAGATATTGCTGTTCAAAATGTTTCTTGCATTCACCTAAAGGAACTTTAAAAGGCCATTAACCTGGCATCTTTTATGGGTCGGCCTCTAGGCTTATATTATACTAATGAAAAAAATTTATGTATACAACACCATTTACACAATGTATAGCGTCTCTGCAATATTATTATGTATCTTTTTTGCTCTTTAAATGCATTTGAATGTGACAACATTCATATAAAGAATTTTCTTTTCAATATTATGGCCCTAAAGTATAGTCAGCCTAAGGGTGCACGTACTGCCCATGGCCCACCAAAATATTGTCATGTCCCACCGGCGGGGCATGCGCCCCACGATGGGAACCACGGCGCTAGAGTGCTAGATCTCCAACATTAAAGCGTCAAATGAAATGTAATTAAAATTCAATACCTTTGAATTATGGTCACCAGTGGAGAGTATTTGTGATAGTAGAAGGAAAGATTGAACAAAATAGGATGATCATAGAGTTTTAATCAACGATAAACGTTTAACAATATGCGCAGCCAAAAGGCGCAAATTTGAGAGGGATAGTGGCTAGTCTGGCAAGTCACACTTCCAAAACTCTGTACCAGCCGCCGTTCAATTTAATTTGGATTCTTGTTGTCTTTTTTTCCCGATTTAAATAAACCTTAAATCATATTATTTCGGGACGATTAGCGCGGTCTAAGTGGACTTATAAGGCTCAATGGTGCATATCAGTTTGTTTGTCATCTTTAAGGGTACACAGAGGGGAGGGGACGTGACTATTTTATGGGGTAAACATTAACCTACCTTAAATCTGAATCCTCTGTTTTTATATGTGTTTTATCTTCCACAGGGCGGTGGTGAAGCTCCTAAGCACCTAAGTGGACGCCTTGTTTCGGCCACATGGTGGTTATTCGCTTTTATCATAGTATCTTCTTATACTGCCAATTTGGCTGCCTTTTTGACTGTTTCTCGATTAGAAACTCCAGTGAAATCACTAGATGACCTTGTGACCCAGTACAAAATCAAATATGCTCCACTTGAAGGATCATCTGCAATGGAATACTTTGAAAGAATGGCCGGAATAGAAAATAGATTTTATGAGTAAGATTTTTGTCTGCCTTATTGAATAGTACGGTATATCGGCTATTGAAAATCAAAACACATTCTCTACAAAACAAACCTCGAGTAACATGTGGCATATCCAACTAATCACTCTGATCTATTAATTGTTGAACCTGCAGAAGTGACAAATCTCCTCTTTGATTTGCTATTCTAGTTTAATAATTTCTAACGTAATCTAGTGATTTCTAACTTCAACCTATTTTTTTCCAGGATTGTCCTTTGGATATGGATGGTCACTATCTGAGTGTATTCGGTAAACCTAATAATTGTGTGCGTGTTCCGATTTGAACGCTGAAGCTGTTAAAATATAGTTTCAGACTGTTTAATCGTAGATGTAAAAGTTGTAACTCAAGAGAGAGATAATTTCCGGATAAAATTGGCGGTTTCCTTGATATCCAGCATTATCAAGATGATGCCCAAGCAATGCCCTTCCCGCTTCTGCAAAATAAGACTAAGGCTTACTGATGATCAGTGTTTGTTATTGGTTTAAAGGGAATTGAAAAATGCGAATGGCCTGAATTTGATAGTAAAAGCCTATATCAACACTAGCTTGTTCCCAAATACGCAGTGGTGTCAAGCAGAGGAAAAAGGAGTTAGGGGAACATATAGGCTACGCCCTATATTTTGGTCCCGCCTTAAAATTTGAAAAAGTGTTTTTTGGATGTATTTTCGATAAAAATTGTTATTTTTATTTTAACTGAAAGTCTGACGAATCTGCCCCCCCCCCACCCTAGACTCTGAAACATACATTAACATCCCCCACCCTCTCTTTCCACTATATTTTTGTGAATTAACACCATTGCAAGCACAATTCATTAATACTATGTCTTTGTGTCTCTTGATATATTCAGTATATAGTTAGGATAAATTGGTTTCAATTGTGCACACTGATTGCCCAATCATGGAAATTACACTTTTGAAGGTTCAAAATAGCTCAAATCACCAAATTATGTACGGTGTAAACTATTGGTGGCCCCTGCCCGTTGATAATTGTGTTGTATCCGTTGATAATTGTATTATTATTGAAAAGTCTGACTGTGGTATTACTTTTGGGGCACACGGTGTATTGAAAATTTGACTTCCATGATTTTATTTCCTAAACTCAAAAGGTTTATATACGTTCAAAATTAGGTTGAAATATACTTGCACTTCCTTAATTTTATTTTAGGATATGGAAAAATTTGAGTTTTGACGATAGTATGCCAGAGACTGAAAGGTCTGAGCTAGCTGTTTGGGATTACCCTGTCAGCGACAAATATACAAAAATGTGGCATACAATACAAAAAAATCAAATGCCAATTAACATTAGCGAAGCTGTGGATCGCGTTCGAGATATGACTCCTGATGGCCATGGATTTGCCTTCTTAGGTGAGTTAATGCTTTATAGCGAAAATGCCATTGGCAATAAATCCGAGACAACACTCTAGCTTTGTCTATAGTTAAGAGCCATAAGGCTTCAATGTATTATTATTTATTATGATTACTATTTTTTCCTAGGGTCACCTCATATGAAAGGGCTGGTCGTACAAACTTTGGAGGGGCTTATTCTATTGGAAATTGAAAGTTCTAGTTCCCCTATAATGTAAAAAATAATCAAATTGCAAATATTTTCTTTTATGCTTACAATATTAAAAAAAAAACTAAAACAAAAATTATAGTAAAATATAACCCTAAATTGATGAGATCTCATCAATTAATATCATTATCAAACAGTTCTTGGTAACGAACTGTAAGTAAGGAGCGACCCGGATTAATAGTAGCCGAAACTCTTAAAAACAGAATTTTGATACGAATAGATACATCAAATGAATTGGATGTTTACGTTGATTTTAAATACATAAGTTTCATCAAGTTTAGTCCCACCCATCAAAAGTTAAAAGCCTGAGAAAATTTGCCTTATTTTCGAAAAAAGGGGGAAACGCCCCCTAAAAGTCATAGAATCTTAATGAAAATCGCACCGTCAAATTCAGTATATTAGAAAACCCTAATGTTGATGTTTCAAGCTCCTATCTGCAAAAATGTGGAATTTTGTATTTTTTGCCAGAAGAAAGATCACGGATACGTGTTTATTTGTTTGTTTTTTTTTGTTTTTTTTTTCCAGGGGTGATCGTATCGACCCAGTGGTCCTAGAATTTTGCGAGAGGGCTTATTCGAACGGAAATTAAAAGTTCTAGTGTCCTTTTTAAGTGACCAGAAGAATTGGAGGGCAACTAGGCCCCCTCCCACGCTCATTTTTTCCCAGAGTTACCGGATCAAAATTTTGAGACAGCAATTTTGTTCAGCATAGTCGAAATATCTCATAAATCTGTCTTTGAGGACGACTTAATTCCCCAGAGTCCCAGGAGAAGGACTGCAAGTTATGAACTATGCCCATTGTTTACATGTAGGATTGGTTATTGGTCAGTATACAGACATTTTCAGGGGGAATTTGTCTGGTGGGGGGAGGGGGTTCTGGGGGAATAGGTTACATGGGAGGATTTTTATATGAAGGAATTTTTTATGGGGGAAGATAATTTCCATGGATATTCCAGCATTATTCAAAAAACGATCAGAAATTAAATTTAAAAAAAACGAGTTTTTTTCAACTGAAAGTAAGGAGCAACATTAAAACTTAAAACGAACAGAAATTATTAAGTATATGAGGGTTCTTATCCCTTCCTCAATGCATTCCTCTTTACACTAAAGTATTTTTAATAATTTCAAAAGGGCTATTTATTCTAATTAAACGGCCTTTGTCATTCAGGGGTCATTCTTAAAGAATTAGAACAAAATTCCAGCTTTATCGTAATGATCGAGGTATTGACGAGGGGGAACCCCCTCATATTACATATATGAGGAAGTTCACCCCCTCGTCAATACCTCGCTCTTTACGCTAAAGTTGAAATTTTGTAAAAAAACATGGCCGACATAAGCAATAATTTGTTTGTGTTATTTTCCAGCCAATCTTAGCATTTAATGTTACCTTAAGTAGCTTCATAACTATGATTTTTATGTGATAATAAACCAAAGATATTGTATGTCTTCGGCTTGTGGTTGATTTTAAATAAAAAAAAGGAAGTTTTTTTTTCAAGTGAAAGTAAGGAATAACATCAAAACTTAAACGAGCATAAATTATTACGCATATCTTTTAAAGATATTTTCCTTCATTCATTTCAGTCATTTGAGAACTGCTCAACTTCTGACTCTCATTTTCCTAAAAATAGTTTCGACATCTTTGGTCGTTTTGTTATTATGCCTTGCAAAATGAGTTCCGGAAATATCACTAATTTTAAGTTACGTGGGAGAATCTTAATTTCGTTTTAGTTATTCAAATACGGTGAGCCAAATTCGAAACCTGGATTATTTCAAAAACCTTCAGAAATTAAATAAAAAAACAAGTTTTTTTTTTAACTGTAAGTAAGGAGTGACATTAAAACTTAAAACGAATAGAAATCATTCCATATATGAAAGAGGATGTCCTCTCCTCAACGCCCCGCTCTTTACGCTAACGTTTTTTATTGTTTTATAAAATAGAGATGTGAGAAATAGTCCAACTTTATCGTAAAGAGCGGAGCGTCGAGGAAGGGATATCCACTTTCATATATGGAATGATTTCTAATCGTTTTTAGTTTTAATGTCGCTCCTTACTTACAGTTAAAAAGACTTGCTTATTTTATTCAATATATTAAATATTCAAATTGTTTTCATTACTTCCTTCTAATCCTTTTGATTATCATATTTTTTTTTTTTTTTTGTCGATGTTCTGAAAAACTAAACCACACTCTTCAAAATACATAAAGTTTTCAATAAAACACACATAACGCGATAGAGTCTAGACTTTTACGGTTAGGGATGGGGGATGTGGGCAGTAACCAAACTCCATTTGTAACAATTTTTGTTCATTCTAATTTTAACTTGAGTAATCAATTTATTTTTTATTCGTTTTAAGATTTATTGATTCTTCTATACTAGTACCTGTTTTCTTTATGTTTGATGGGGTCTTTTATTTTAATTTATGTTTTTTTTTTTTGGTTTCATTTGTTCTTTAATAGTAATTTATGGTCGTTTCGAGTTTGAGATTTTTTTTTTCTGCTGGTCTTAGGCTTAATCTGTTCTTTTTTTTTTTTTTTTTTTTTTTTTTTTTTTTTTTTTTTTTTTTTTTTTTTTTTTTTTTTTTCTTGGAAAAACTTCTTTTACAGAAAGTTTTCAAAAGTAATAATGTACAAGAAATCCAAAAAGGGGCAAATGATCGAACCATGATCAATTTTTGGGATATTGTCACTACTTTTCATGTCTACTGTATACTTTTCATGAAATGTCACTTATTCTCGCCTTTTTTTTAATTGCTAAATAGATTACGACAATTAAAGCTAAGTGTTTTAAGGAAAATTTTAAATTTTGGATCCATATTTGAAGCTCAATCTTTTTATTGTAGGTGATGCTACCGATATCCGCTATTTGGTTATGAAGAACTGTGACTTAGTGATGGTTGGTGAAGAATTCAGTAGAAGACCTTATGCTCTTGCCGTCCAGGATGGCTCACCCTTGAAAGACCAATTAAATGAGGCGTAAAAATCCTGTTAAAATACTACGTATAAATGATCTTACTGAGAGAGAGGGGGAGAGAGTTGGCAAAGAAGGAGGATATAAGAGAGTTAGGTTGAGAATACCCGAAAAACGCAAAAACCTGGTCGGAAAATTTATTAATCTATCAAACTTCAATAAAAAGTCGCAAGATTTTAACTCAAAAGAACCAGCAAAAAATGAATAAAGATACACATCTTAGAATTAATCGAGAGTTTAAGAAACCATTCGGTTGTGTTTTTGTTAACTGCAGACAAAACGCAAGAAAATATGGGTACTTATAAAAGCTTGAGAGAGAGATTTTGAAGAAGTTAGACTCAAAAGATGGTTGAAATATGTATGGTTACTGCCTGAAGTAAAATATAGCAATAGTCACAAAAACACTAGTATGACAAAATCGTAGCTGGAATAACTTATGGTATGTTATGGCTTTCATAAGGCAAAGCAATGAAAGGAAAAAATCCTATGGAGATATGAGGATGTGGAACTTTCTACTCTAGTCTAGTCGCTTAGTCAAAGGTTCGTGCAAATTTGGAAAAAAGTTTGAAAGTTGGTACACAGGGGCAGTTTTATATACTCTTTCGAATGAAACTGAGACACTTGTTATCCGACCACCTTAAGAGGGGAAAACAGGGGGTAAAAGTCACCCAAAAGGGGGAAAACAAAAACAAATTCTTTTTCCCTATTTTAGCTTAATACTCGGTATGTATACTAGGTATTAGACAGAAATTGAAGCAAAGTGATGGAAAATGTGCTCGGAGTGTCCCACCATCAAAAGCAGGGGTGGGGGTGAAATTCACCTAATAGGGGGGAAACAGGAATTATTTGCTTTTGCCTATTTCAAATTGGTATTCGGTTTGTTTATTCAATCTCATATAGTCACTGATTTAATGCCATGGTGAAATTGAAGAGGATGTCCTTGGAGGGGGGAAACAGGGGTAAATGTTTTCCCCAGAGGAAATGCTAAAGAAGGGAAATTTTTAATCTGCTGTCTCTAAATTTGTTCTCGCCATTTCAGTAGGCGTTCTCAAAATCGAGTGGTACAATATCACATCCTAAATCCTGGAAAGGGGAAACTGGGGGGGGGGCAGGGAAAATGCCATCAAATGCACTACTATAACTTTTGTTTAAAGGTATGACTTTAATCACTGAAGGAAGAAATAAAAAAAAGTAAAAATAAGAAAAAAAAGAAAAGTGGTACGCATAGTGTGCCCTGGTTCAGCAGCCTATTAGTTGCTGGTGTTAGATCTGTAGCAGACTCCATTACAGGCACATAAATCAGTGCACTGTAGTGAAGCCTTCATGCACTTCCATAGGGGTTTGCAGGCTTTCTTGCAGCCACATTTGACCAGTTCTTTGCACGCCTTGGAAGCCTCGGGTAGCGTAGTCCAAACAGGATGCCACTCATCATTCACGAGCTTCCATCCAAATTCAGAGGGGGAAGGAGGATTCTTAATGGGGTCGGCTGCTCCTCCCCAAGTTCAGCCAGCCTGAAAGTGTGCACGTCTGGTGTGCTGAAGAAAGGCATCGGATGTTGGTTGGATGCGGTCAATCTGTCTTCCCTTGGCAAAAAGCACTTTTCTCGCTTCGTCAACGCACTTGACTTCACTTGTTCGCTCATAGCATAAAACTACAAATCTCTCCAATAGCTCTTGCGTTCGCGGTCTCGTAGCAGTCGACGCAGACGAACATCCATGGCAGAATCTTTCGCAGAGCATCGACATAAAGCATAAAATCTGCCTGGTGGATGGATCGCACGAACATCAACAAATTCAGTTCAATATCAAGTACAGTTGACTATTAACTAAACTGAGCGCTGAATTCTTTTCTTGATTCACACCCTTCATTGAAAGATAGCACCTCATTGTCGCTCTGTTCATTCTCAGCAGCATACTCATCATATGCTCGGCACCTAAGGACATGAAGGACTGAAGTAGTTACCTGGTGTGCGTAACGGGACCTAGTTACATGCGACCCTTTAAGAATGGCATCTGCCCTTCCCGTTGTTTTGACATTAGCTTGGACGAGAAGCTCGTCCCATTCAGATCATTTCATCCAGTCTCCTAGCTTTTCCAGTCTTCTAGCTCAGAATATTCATTTCTATGTGCAGGCCACCAAAAACGGCGATAAACGAATCTTCCGGATTTATTTCTGAAAAGTTCCACTGCATCAGTTTAGTCAGAGCATAGAGCAGCTGATCAGCTGTCAAAACTGGAGTCTGACCTTGGTCCAGATACGTGACAACTGTCTTAACCAAATTCATAGTGTGAAGCATTATTGCTACTGAAGGCGCTTGATCCTTAAAAATAGGTAACAGTGCAGTCGTGCTTTTCGGCTTGTCCACCGTTGGTTGCCTATTGGAGTAGAATGTACCCCACGAGACCGGCATCGAAGTACATCGGTTTTGTTTCTTCGCTACTTCTTCAACATGATTAAACCAATATTCTTCTACGTTCATAGGCTGCTCTCCAGTGATGGAGAGCAGCAGTGAGATACGACGATCACACCGATCGTTTTTCGGTGTGATACGAGGGACTAACGGGTGTGCTATGCGTAAACGAGCAGGAGGGACTTCGGTATATTCCATCCGTAGGCTTCGGACTTTTCTCGATGCTTCGAACTGCTCTTTCTGCCTCGAACGGAGCATTTCCCTCAGAGCATGGTCGGTGCTGGAAGCTGTATGAAAGAAATAGCTGTCCCATGAAAGGAATCGGTAGCGGTTGTAGAGGAGATATTATGGTCGATGTTTTCAACGACAGCGGCAGTGAGAATACCCCTACTGAGTGAGGCTGGAAAAATGCATTGTATGTCGTCAAACCTGGTCGCATTTTTCGTTTGTGAATTCAGTTGCTATCCGCAAAACTCGATCGTAAGAAACTCCTAGACCATGAAAACTTAGCTTATCCACAATGTCACTTTTTCTGGTCTTTGAGTATGCCATAACACTGGTGTATACAGCAAGAGGAGTTTCCCTGTGTCTGTCGTGTCGAATGTTAGTTGATCCGTTACCATTTTTAGGACGACACTTTTTAACGTTGAATTGCAAAAGCTGCGCTATTGAAAGGGCGATCTGAATATCTTGACTTTTGTCCTCAGTTGACATGTCCGTACCGTACAGTAGAATACTTGTAAAAGCAACCAGACTCGGCGGACTGGATTCTTCTTTATATCCTGGATGAAAGGGGCCATCGAAAGTATAGTCTTTTGCTAGCATTTCAGTTCTTATAAGGGTTGCCCCCTCCCCACCCCGAAAGTTACTAGGGCACTCCGAGTACTTTCCATTACTTTCTTTTTTTTCTTTCTAATACCTGAGAATAAAAACCGAATGTCGAGTTAAAAATGGCAAAGGACTCTGGTCCTGTCAAATGAAGCAACGCCGTTTAAAAATGCCAGAAACAATTCAATTGTAGACAGGGAGATAAAAGGGGGGGGGGGCTACAGATATTTAAAAGTAAGACAAATTATGAAAACGAAAGTAAAGTTTCCCTCCAATTAGCCGTAATTCTAAAAGTAACTTAGAGCACTTAGATGCCGACTCCACAAAAAGACTCCGTAAAGGAAACATCAATTTGTCAATACAAAACTTACCTCTTAAAATCTAATTTCTGAAATTCCAGAACAAACAATTTACATGACAATAAAATCCTTTTGAACTTACAGATAAACTACAGAAATTATTCTGTATAAGAGAGAGGGGGGTGCCCCTTCCTCAACCCTCACTACTACTACTACTACTACTAACAACTCATCGCAGCACCAAGCCGCCTGAGGCCAACACAGCTACGCACGCTCCTCCTCCACCCCAATCTATTCAAAGCCTCCCTTTTTACACCCGCCCACGAAGTTCCCATTTCCTTTAAATCTTTCTTTATGACGTCCTCCCACCCCAGACGGGGACGACCTGCTTTCCGTTTAGCCCTAGATGGTTGGCCGAAAAGAACAATCTTTGGCAATCTGTCATCCTTCATCCGCACAACATGCCCTAACCACCTCAACCTTTCTTTCATTATAGACCTAGAAAGCGGTATTGAACCACATTTTTCGTATAGCCTATTGTTTGAAATACGGTCAGTCAGCCGGGTACCCAGAACAATCCTTAAGCAATTTCTCTGGAAAACATCTAGCAAATCTTCATCCGCTTTTCGAAGCGTCCATGCTTCAGAGCCATATTTGACCACTGTCATCACTGTAGCTTCTAAGATTCTAATCTTGGTTTGCAGACTTATCTTCCTATTCTTCCAGACTTTTTTTAACTGTGAAAAAACACCCTGAGCCTTGGCTATTCTATTTTTAACATCTTCACTGCTCCCACCATCTTTACTAATAATACTACCAAGGTAAGTGAAGCTGCCCACCTGATCAATATTTTCATTACCCAACGTCACCTTTTCATCTTCACTTATTCCTAGCCTTAGTGACTTAGTCTTCCTAACATTAATTTTCAAACCAATACTAGCACCCTGAACTCGCAAAACCTCTAAAACTTCATTCATTTTGCTCACACTTTCATCTAGGATGCTTAAATCATCAGCATAATCCAAGTCTAGGAGACTTTTTCCTCCCCATTTGATTCCGTGGTCTCCCATTGCCTTTCCTGTGCTCCTTAAAACAAAGTCCATCAAAATAATCCATATAAAGGTAACGCTCTTTAAAAATACTTACCATTCAAAATCCAGGGCCCTTGTGTTTGAGTAGTTTTCCCAAAGAATTAAGACAAGTAGTCAAACTTTAGCTTAAAGAGTGAGAGTTGAGGAAGGGGTAGCCGTCCTCATAAAATAAATAATTTTTGTTCGTTTTAAGTTTTAATGTTGCTGCTTACTTTCACTTGAAGAAATTTGTTTTGTTTTTATTTGCTTTCTGACTGTTTTTTCAAATAATGCCAGGAAATACCCTTACACCCCCCCTTGTAATATTTCTCCTGTAAAATTCCTCCGGAAAATTCCGTCCTCATGGAAAATTCTCTCCGTAGGAAATCCCTCCTTCCCGCAGAAAATTACCCCAAAATTGTTTCGTATATTTCCCAATAACAAATACTATATATGAACAATTTGTGGAATAGTGTGACTTCAACTATTTTCCCTGGAGACTATGAAGGGTTATGTCATCACCAAAGCCATAGTTATTTTACCGCATAGTCGGGGAAAAGCATAGTCTTTTCCATGGGGACTATGAAGGGTTATGTCATGACCAAAAGCATAGTTATCGGATCTTCGACTATGCTGAATTGAAAGGTTATTTAAATTTTTTTATAGGATGTCCTTGAGGGAAAGATGGGAGAGATGGAGGGCTAGGTATACTCCAGTCTTTTCGGTCACTTAAAAAGGATCCTATAAATTTTGGTTACGTCTTGAATGAGCTATCCTCAGATCTTCTAGGGCCATTGGTTTGATGCAATAACCCCTGGAAAAAAAATTAGTAAACACGCATTCGGGATATTTCTTCTGCCATAATATAAAATTCTACATTTTTGTAGATGGGAACGTGAAACCTCGTTCTCCATTATTTTGAATCCGATGGTGAGGTTTTTGTTTAGATCACATGACTTTTTGGGCTTATTTTCCCCCGTTTTTCGAAAATCAGGCAAATTTTCTATGGCTCTTAGCTTTTTATAAGTAAAATCAAACCTAATGGACTTTATGCATTTGGAATTGGAGTAAAAAGTCAATTCTTTTGATGTTCCTATATTTTTCAAAATTATGTTTTGTTTTATAGTTTCGAATCAGACCACGAACTGACTGAAAACAAAATCATTCAACAAAGCACTGATCTTCTCAAATGCTTCATGGTCTGAAAGAAAGGGGGAGGATACGTATAATATCATTTAAACGTTAACTCATAATCGATACATAAAAAGACATATAGAGCGGAAGGGAGAGAGGGAGGGGGGGAAAAGACTTCAGTGGTTTAAAAGAATTGATTTTGAATGCTAAGAAAAGCCTAAACGGGTTCCAATGGAACGTACGCAACTATTAATGATGAAAAGAAATTCTTACAAATAAATCAAAGAAGAATTACGCGGGAACAAAAAACTATTTTAAGTTGTTTGAAGCGCCATCGAGTGCTATCGTCCAGCCAAATCAGGAAGGATATTCCATATAACGTGACACGTAATTAAAAAGATTATGGTATGATCTTACGGTTGGAATAAGTGGAATTTAAATAATCTCAGAGCTATGGAGCTGATAATTTGACTGACTAGATGTAAAGGATGAGGTAAACCTAGGAGACCTGGGAAGACCACTGTTCTACGAGTACCAAAATTATATACCACAGTCTGGTAAATACCATAAATCCTTTGCGAAAATTTTAATTAATTTCTATTGATTTTGAACCACTAAATTCCTTTATTAACCACAGATTTGTAGTCAAAACTCATAAGCTATTCAGTATCAATTTTGATTGAAATGCAACACAAACACTATTTTTTAACTAATTACTAATTATCTTTGGATTTCACTCTTCTCTTTTGTATAACTAATCTCGGGTATGCCATAATTAAGCTTAGAAACTCTTAGATTTCGGCTTTGATAGAAAATAAACACTATTTGTCAATTATATTCAATATCTTTTGATTTTCCGCTTCTATGCTGTAATGCTAACCTTGGATTTACGGTCATTAAGATTAGATACCCTGAAACACCAACTTTGGCTCAAATCAAACATGTTTTTGAATCAAACATAACGTGCTTTGAATATGAGCATCTTATATATATTCAGTACTAACCTTAAGTTTGTAACGTGAACTTTGGTGAAAACCTAAAGTTTTTTTTTTAAGTATATATTTAACATCTATAGATAGGTCAGAAGTCAGAGAAAATTCCTTAAGAGCCTTAATTTTAGTTTTTGCAAATGACGTCATGTACTAGATTAGTACATCATATAAGCATTTCTTATGATATCATACAAGCATTTTCTTATAGGATGCCATGCATAACAAAAATAAGATTGCTGAGTTTCCAACGCATCAATTATTTATATAATATAATGTCTGTTGGAAGGCCCAAAAAACGAAAATTTACAGTTGCAGTTACTATAAATGATGATTCTTTGGAACCAACTCTTGAACTGTCAAACGTGATAAGTTATGAAAATCGACAACCTGGGCCATTCAATGCGACAACACCAGTACGGGCAGCTTGTGGCAAAACTAATACGGGCAGCTAAAGCAAATGCCATTGCTAAATTGTCTGAAGTAATCAAAATCCAAAAATGTGTCGAAAATGAAAATGAAGAGCAAAGACATACGCGGTTAGAAGACATGCGACACCGAGCATGTGAGGAAGTGAAAAATGAAAATGAATAGCAAAGACAAACACGGTTAGAAGACATGCGACACCGAACATATGAGCGAGTAAATGAAAATCAACCGGGGCAGCGACAATCAAGACATGTCAAAATTGAAACTGATAGTGATGATGATTGGGTTTTGGATTTTGACATGGCAAAGGTCGTCAATGCCTTTCGTACGTTTGTTAAAAAAGTGAAGGTTCAGCGATATGTATTTCATTATGACGAAAGACAAGCCGAGGTAAAACGAACCAAAAAAATTGAAAATTATAACTATAATGAATTGGTTTTTGAAAAAATGTAATGTTTTTCATTTGGAATCCATTTCACAGGGATTTTGACATGGATAAGGTCATCAATACTTACCATGCCTTTGAAAATCAAAACTCTGAGTAGATAAATCGTAAGAAGAAAAATAATTTTTTTGTCCCACCACCTGAATAATTAAAAAAAAACAAAGGTTCGGCGATATGTCTTTCAAAAGGGCAAAAGACAAGCCGAGGCAAAAGAAGAAGTATTTTTCCCATCACCAGAACAATTAAAACAATGCACTAAATCTTGACAAGTGGTATCTTGAAAGCTTTTTTGAAATCACAAAATATAGCTGGTTCATTATTGATAGACAGCGTGTTCAAAATATTTTAACTGAAAATGTAATGTTAAAAGCTAATGAGAATTAATAAGGCCTTTCTTGTTTTAAAAATTATGATGAAAAATTCATATGTTCTACAACGCTGCTTTGATGTATGGTATTAAAGCGTTTATTCTGAGTAAAAAAAAGGTCAAACTTTCGTGTAAACAGTGAGGATTTAGGGGTGACAACCGCTGCATATATAAAATTGTTCATGCTTCTTTTATTAAGTGTTAATGTCAATCTTAAGCCTAACTTCTTTTTGGTTTTAATCTTAAATTTAAAGCTATCCAAAATATATGGGGGGGGGGTACCATAATACTAAGCTTAGAGAATAGAGAGTCATTAAAGTATATATACTTAACACTATAACTTAATATTTTCTCAAATATGAGAAGGACTATTGCCCATTTAAACCCCCACCCTTCAAGCTTAAGTTTAAATTTTTATCATACTGTTTCAATATTGCAAAACTAGCTTTTCTTGTAAAGAAATACTGTTTTCACAATTAGCGAGGTGGTTGACATCCCCTCAGAAGCTATTATTATTGCAGAGTTTGCCCAATTATATTTCACAAATGAAGAGACGTCAGAGGTTAAAGCCCCTAATTACGTATGTATCTAAAGGAAAGGAAGGTTAAGAGTCAATGCTTTAAATGCGCTTTTTGAGGCCGGTCTCAGGGGGTACCCAAGGACATTTGAGGCTTTGAAGAGGTGGCAAGTCACTCTCCAATCAATGAAACTAAAAGAACCAGTGGCCTCCCCTTTTATAACTGATACCAACCAAGTGGTACCGTACGATCATTATAGCTACTAAATGAGCATTGTATAATAGTGGTTCGTTTCGCACAGACTGCTTATTTGATTAGGGAGAAATGCATCGCCTCTTGGCCCCGGGGTCTCATAAATAAGGGGGAGGGGGTATACAATTAATTATTCAATAGTCCTAAGCCTAAGTTCCAAGACTATCTCATAATTTCGACTTTATTGCGTTTCGGCACTACTGGTTTAAAATCGTTGTTTGATGCAATTAAATGTAGAAATTGGCACTTTTTTTTAAGGTAAAATCGATTTTGTTACTTAAATAGGGCACTAATAATTCAAAATGTCACTCAAATGATTCTCTTAAAATTTTAAGGCCACTGATTGGACCTAATCACCCAAGGAAAAAAAAAACATTTCTTTAGCCATCTTTCTCAGGAAAAATATGAAATTTGGTGTTTTATATATAGAGGCTTGAAACCTATGTTTTAAGTTGTCCTCAGACAAATATTTCATTTACGGTATAATCTTCATCAAGAGTAAACATTTTTTTGGCGGTTCATTTCTAAGAACTATAAAATGGTCTGGTTCTGTCTACTTTTTTGTCGGTGGATTTAAAGTGATAAAGCTTTGTATATTAGTAAGAATAAGAGTCAACTTCTTTTGATGCATATATTACGATCGAAATGCTGGTTTCAATCTTGGTTTCCATTGACAAAAGTCCCTCTTTATTGAAAGGTCACTGCTATGAACCGCTTGACTAGCACTACTATTGAAAAAAATTTGGGTAGCAAACCCAAATTTTGAGCTTGCAAACCATGAGCTTTTCATTAGATTCTCGGGTAAGAATTTGTCAATGGACAAGTGGGAACTCTGATCTTACACCCGTTGACCTACGCTCTTTCATTTTGACTTTTGAAGTTGGATAAAAGCACGATTGCTTTTTCCATCTAGCTGTTTACATTTTTATAACTTTATTTCTCATTCATTTTAGTGGCAGATCTGTGTCACCTTAAAATAAGCCCATTTCCAACCCTTGTCTCGGAAAAAAAAGTCAAAAGGGCTTTCTAGAGCTTTTCAATCTTTAGAAAATTACATCTCAAGGTTAAAACATCGGTATATTTGTGAAATTTTAACATTTTTCCCTAAGGATTTCCACACCACAATGCAGCTATTATAAATAAAATAAGTTTACGAGTAATTAATATTTTATTTTTTGTTTATAAAATTCTCTTATTTTTCCAGTATTTTAAAGCTTCTGAATCTTCGTCGTTTAGAAAGTCTAAAAGATAAGTGGTGGACTGAAAACCCAAATAAAGCAAAGTGTCCACCGGAAGCTTCTACTTCAGAAGGAATTTCTATCGAAAATATTGGTAACTATCCATTTAATTGTTTTGTTTATTCTATATTGCATAAAAAATTTTGTACGTGTAAAACAGCTTTAATGTGTTATTCTTAATCTACAAAGACTGAATCCCTTTGTCAATGAGTGCGAACTCCGTATCCAAGTGTTGTAAATATTTAGTATCATAGGCAGCGGAATCGCGCTGCCTAAGTAAAGAACGATGTTGGCACAATGTATTGTTATTATTATTTTTTTTTTTACTTTAGACTAGGGCACTTCGTATCAAAGGAGTTGTTGTAGAAACTTTGAAAAGTGTTCATTTGATTGGAAATTGGAATTGCAAGTCGAAAGGGATTGGAAGGCAACTAACATCCCTTCCACGCCCACCATTTCCCCAAAAACACCCAATCAAAATTTTGAGACAGCCATTTTGTTTAGCGTAATTTATTTCAAAATAGAAATTATGTTTTTGAGGAGGACACTCCCCCACAGCCCCCAGGGCAGGGGTTGTAAGTTCTGCCCTGGGGGCATCTAAGGTTTTTTATAGAAAGCTTTGTCGTAGAAACTTCAAAAAGGGCTCATTCGATTAGAAATTCAAAGGGCTAGTGCCCTTCTTAATAGTCGAAAGTGATTGGAGGGCAACTAACCTCCCTCTCATGCCCACCTTTTCCCCAAACACATCCAATAAAATTTTAAGACATCCATTTTGTTCAACGTAGTTGAAATTTCTGGAACTTAGGTCTTTGAGGATGACACCCCCCCCCACAGTCCTCAGGGCAAGGGTTTTAATTTATGCCCTTAAAGAAAGCGTTGCCATAGAAACTTCAAAAAGGGCTCATTTGATTGGAAATTGAAATTGCTAGTGCCCTTTTTGATAGTCGAAAGTGATTGGAAGGCAATTAACACCCATTCCACGCCCACCATTTATCCAAACATATCCAATCAAAATTTTGAGATAGCTATTTTTTTAAAAGTAGTTGAGAGGTCCGGAAATTATATCTTTGAGGGAAAGGGTTGAAAGTTATGCCCTGGGGGCATATAAGGTTTTTTTTTATTGAAAGCTTTGTCTTAGAAACTTTGAAAAGGCCTCATTAAATTGGAAATTCAGAGGGCTAGTGCCCTTTTTAATCGTCGATAGTGATTGGAGGGCAACTAAACCCCCTCTCAGGCCAACCATTTCCCCAAACACATCCAATCCAGATTTTGAGATAGCAATTTTGTTCAACGTAGTTGTAAGGTCCGGAAATTATGTCTTTAAGGGTGATAACCCCTTCACAGCCCTCAGGGCAAGGGATGTAAGCTATGCCCTGGGGCATATAAGGTTTTTATAGAAAGTATTGTCGTAGAAACTTCAAAAAGGGTTCATTCGATTGGAAATGAAAAAGGGTATTGACTGATGAAATACTGAAAAAATACAAATTAATATACATTGTCAATTTAATATACATAAACTGATGTTTAGTTATCAAAATGCTAATATTATTTGATTTATTAAAGTTATAAAAGAAAAAACATTTATATTTCTTTCAGGAAAGTGCAAATTATGTTTTGGGCTTGGGAAACAATAGGGGTTTTGAGCCTTAATCATGTTAATTTCTGCTCGTTT
>CM051258.1:25271673-25279173 GCA_027921565.1 Artemia sinica
GGTCGAATTCTTATTTCTTAGTTAAAACAAAAAATACAATAACAAAAATAATACAATAGCAACACATAGTTAACACTGTAACGAAAACACAACAGGTAACAGTCACAAAATACAAATTATAAAAGTCATAAATATAGGTCATAATTATAAAATATTTTATAGGTCATAATGTAAAAAGATAAAAAGGGTAACAAATAAAATAAAAAATGATATACACAAAACAGTTCAAATTTTTGGCAAACTTACGGGTTGTGATTTTGGTTGATTTTATTTTTAAAAAGGGAATAAAGGTTTTTTTATAACGTAGGGTAGAAAAGAGTATGAGAGGAAGGATGGGGATGGATTGAGACACTATACGGGGGTGGCAATTTCTTATGGGTGAGTTTTGGCTAGAAAAGAGGTTTTCAGTACGGGGGTTTATTTGTGCTGACTTCCCAAAACGGAGGCATAATTTTTTTTCTTCTGGACTTGAGGGTATCAAGTTTTGAAGTTTCAAGGGGGTAAGAATATGGGACCTTGCCTTCTTTATAAATAATCCTCAGAGCTCTTTTTTAATATTCTTGAGTTTTTGGTTGCTTTAATTAGAGGCCCGGATGCCAGACAGGACAAGCGTACTCGACCAAAGGACGTACAAAAGAAATATATACCTTTAGTAAATGAGATGGGGGATTTAGTAATTGCCCCCCGCAACTCAATTTATGCAAAAGTTTCAGAAGATAGAGTGACAAGTTTGCTTGACGGAGGATGTTATTTACATGGGTGTCCCACTTCAATTCTGAAGATATGGTAACACCTTGGAGTTTAAAGGAAGAAGCTGAAATCTCAGGAGGAATAGGATGAAGGAAAAGAGGAGGGGACTTTAGGAAACTGACGGATAATATGGTGGATTTATAAGGATTAACCGTCATATCAAGAGAAGAAACCTCACCTGCAATGTCATGGAGTATACCCATTGGATTGCTATAAATATTTTTATAACACGTCTCTACAACTATTAGGTCGTCGACAAATTTTCACCTGTCAGGACAATCCATTGAAAGGCCGATGATCGTGACGGAAAACAGGAGGGGGCCAAGTATAGTACCTTGGGGAATACCATTGGGAATACTAAGGTGGCTGGAATAGCAATCTTGATATTTGACTGCCTTTGATATATGGTACCAAGATATTATGGTTAACCAGGTCGAAAGCCTTTTTTAGGTCTACAAAAATTAGGTTTTGCCAGGTGTTTGGTCTCTCAAGTAGTCTCCCACTGGAGTCCACGAGGTGGATAAGGTAATGTGAGGTGGATGTAGATTTAAGATTTCCAAACTGCCTAGGATGAACAGGTGGATTTACTTGGTCCTTAAGCCAGTCAGCATAAAGCTTTCATCTAATTTTGAAAAAATAGAAGTCAGAGAGATAGGACGAATGCCACCAAAGCCAAGCTTACCGTTTTTCTTTTTTAATTTAGTTATGAAACCTTGTTTCCAAAGGGAAGGGAACACTCCAGATTGAGTGCATTGATTGAAAAGAATAGAAAGGGGCTTTGAGAGGTAATCACTAAAGGCTTTAATAAGTGGGACAGGAATATCCAGTAGGCAAGTGCTTGATTTTTTTTTTTCAATTTTTTTTACCACGTCAAATGGGGAAATGTTAGGGAAATTAAAGGGGGTTGCAACACTAGAAGTTAAATAGGATAGGGGAGGGAGGCTTTGGGCAATTGAAGCAAGGAACTTCTTCAAATTATTTGCTGTTGTCTTTGGAGGTTAATCTAAATTAAAGCTTAGTGGTTCTGGTCTCTTGCCGGCCAGTATTTTGATCTGGGAATACCAATTTTGGGTTTATCCTGGCATAGGTCTTTAACTTTATTTTTATAATAAGTTCTGGCAGATTTGCATATGCAAATTTTCGTTTTTAGGGCCTTCCAACAGACATTATATTTTGTGTTGGAAACTATAAATTTCATTTATGCTATGCATGACATCGTATAAGAAAATTCTGTAATGATGCCATATATGGCGTCATAAGAAATAACTAAATGATTTACTAACATAGCACATGACTATATTTGCAAATACCAAAATTAAAGCTCTTAATGAATTTTCTCAGGCTTCTGGCCTATCTAGATCTTTTTTTTATGCGAGATTTTCCCAAGCTACCATTTTTCCAAAAATTGGTAATAACCTTAATGGATCTAAGATCATACTCAGGACGCTAGAATCATGTTTCCAAAACCTCGAGTCAAAAAAAGCACGCTCAAGTCACAGTTAGAGAAAAACATGATTCTTTCTAAAGTTAAGATATGTATGGACCTGCGTTTTAGGGGATTTTCAAGACAGGAGCGTAAAAAAGGAATATTAGAACAAAAACCACTTTAACGCCTACTATCTTATCAATATTAATCCCCATCACTTTATCCAATTATCCTATCAAGTGTAAAGACACACGGTGAGGATACAAATGAAGCTTTACAGTATTTTGTCAACAAATTCCTCACAGGACTTAATCTGGTTTGTACCATATATTCAATCCATTTAACCCCCGGCAAGACATCCAAAAGCCTTGGGTTATAGGAGGACTAATTAGGGAGATCCAATCAAAGAACAGGCTGTGTAGAAAATATTTATCGAATTGTAATGAGATAAGTCAAGCTTCTTTAAAAGCATAAAAGCTTACCCTCATCTACTGAAAGGTCCATACACATCACACACCGTCGTCTGCTGAATTGATGCTTTCACTTCATCAACTCAAAAATGGACAGTCAGAAGGAACTGACAGATCTCCTATTAATTTTCTTAAGTCGATTATACATAATATATTTAATTCTTTTGTGCATTAAATAATAGTTCAAATAGGGATAAAATCCTTTTAATAGACAGTGTTTCACAAACAGTGATAGAAATTCACAAGAAATACCAGATATTTCGGTCACATATGCAGTGAACGTCATCAGTCCATTTTACTACTGATGAAAGTCACTGCATATGTGACCGAAATATCTGGTATTTTTTGTGAATTTCTATCACTGTTTGTGAAACACTGTCTTTAAAAGGGATTTTATCCCTATCTGAAGTTTTATTTATCGTCATGGAAAGGCAGTGTGGTCTCTGTAATTATCTACGTCTTTTAGGCATATAATTAATCTTCGTTTCAAGAATGGTGTATTTCTTTCATGCAAGAACTCTACCTAGGTTATCGCATAACACAAAGGAAGAGATGTGAATCACCTGTGTAACTGTATGCCTGCATCTATTCTACCTGGTTTTGGAGAGGCTATTGAATGTTGTTTGTGCGTAAGAGTCTTTAATTTCCTCGACCAAATAGTTATTTCAGTAAGTTACAATTTGAGTTTCGTAAAGGCCATTCTACAGAGCATATTACTTTGGCAGAAATCCTGTTTATACATGATGCCTCGGATACGAATTACATTCTAGCTTCTATATTTGTTGATATGGGGTAAGCGTTATATACCATCTGTCATATAATTTCAAATGAAAAATTATAAAACCATGGTGTGCTTGGTAGAGCTAAACCGATAAAAAGGTTAAAATTAAGTGACAGAGTACAGTGTACTGATGGGGTGATGTTATATCAACGTTTTCGAACATGTCAAACAAATTTGGAATGCCCCAACGTTCAATCTTAGACCCTCGGTTGTTTTTAATTTGTATTAATGGTATTAGTAATTCATTTGAGGACCTAGGGCTGACTGTTCTTGTCTTTGATGACTTAGCCTGCACTGTTTCTGGCATTGCTGAAGACTGTGTCAAACATAATTTTACTTTTGCATTCGATAGACTAGTAGCAGGGTATATGGCAAATAGGCTAGCTCTGGAAACTTTAAAAACTAAGTCAATGGCATATTCATGTATATCAGGGGCTGATTAGGTCTTCAAACCACATCTGAAGTTGATTAAGTCTTCTATTCATGACCTGAGATACCACGTGTTGATCTGTTCGTTAACTAGCTGTGATAGATGACTTGAATTTAAGTTGAAAGCCGCATACTAATAGTGGAAGGTCGAAACTTAGATGCAAAGTGGGCATTATGCGCCGTATGAAATTCACTTTTTCACTTGAAGGTATGCGTTTTACTCGTTGTGCCCTTTTTAATCCTTACCTAGACTACTGTTCACTGATTTAATTGAATACTTTTAGATTTCATTCAATTCCAGTCCCAATGTAACAAAATAAGTCGCTTCGCATTTTGAAAAGTGTTTTTTCTTCCCCATTATCTTTTGTCAAAAGTCTTCTACAAAAGGTTTATATTTGTCTTTAGCAAGTTAAGCATAATATCTCGATACTGCCTAGTTATGTCTTTTCTTTTAAATTGTTCCCATCTGCTGTGCCATCTCCACGTCAAACTCGCAATATACACAAACTGCTCCAACTGTTGGTAATTTCAGAGAAGTTCCCGTTTTTCTCAACGAGATTGATTTGTTGCAGAAGGGAACCGATGTAAGTCTACTATCAATTTTGATGTATCGTTTCGAATTTTGAAATATAAAACAATATCATTCCTTTTGGATAGTTAGTAGTGAATTATTAGTATTTTTTATTATTATAAGAGAATTCTCCCAATTCTTGATTTCCTTCTTCTTGTTTTTGTTTCATTGATGGTGAAAATTTTTTCCTCTATAGTTTGGTGGGATTTCTGCGTTTATGTGAGTAGTGGGGCCATAGACACTACTGAAGTAAGTTTATTAGCAAAACCGGTTCCTATCACGACTACAGGGCCAATGACACCAGAATTAACGTACTTAGACGACAGGTATCCAACGCTTTTGGGTGAATGACCTACATATTCCTGTTAGGACATGATTAGCAAATATTTGATCTTAACTAAATAGAAGTAATGTCCAGTTATTATAATACTTAATATTCAAGTTATGACAATTATATGAATAACATTTTTTTTGGAAAATATCGTTTAGTATTAGGATATGCATACAGCTGAAATTAAAAAAGTCGTATATATTTTGAGCAATGATACGACAGCCCTTAGCCATCCATTTCTCACCTCCAAGGGCTGCCTTTACCCCCCCCCCCTTCCTCCCTTTTGTCACTTATTTTTTTAAGTTCAATTTTTTTTTACTAAATTTATTTTCACTTACAAATTTTTTCAACTTTTTTTTCATGTCTTAAAGTGACAAAAAATATACTTAAAACAAAGAAAAAATCATTTGTGATATTTTGGAATATGAAATGAAAATCATATAGATATGTTAGTCGTTATTGTCCTATTAGAAAAAAATCTTTTTAGTGACATTTTCTTTTACTTAGAAATTTTAGGGACTTAAAGTTTGGCTGGTGATTGGCAGCACCTAGTTTATTGTATGCTTTTGAAACAGTATTATTTATGCATTGGAAGGATTAACACTTACATCATATTTTGAAAAAAGTGAAGATGAAACATTCCAAGAAAGTGTGTGCACATGATAAAGCTATCGTTGCGTTAAATACTGACAAAGACAGATATTTGAACTATGAAACAACTACAAGTTGTTAAACTATTGGAAGTGTTTGCGTGCGTTGTCATGACAGTGACATATTAGAATCCTTTGGAGTACCGAAAAGATACAACTTTTATGATTGTGAATTAGTGAGAGTAACTTTTCCAGAGATGTTAGTGCTCAAAGAGAATGCAAAAATAAAATATTAGTTGATGAGAAAGGCCAGCTTCTTGCTACTTTTGGTGGTACCATGTTACCTTTTGATAGATCATATCGCCATCTTTCTGGTATTAGTATTCAAATGAAATCAAATGAAAAAGAAATACCTAGTACTGCCCTAATGTCATAATACCTATTTTGTCTATGTGCTAAAACTGCAAACTATGTAAAAATAATGTGATAACAGAAAGTGAAATCGAAAGCAAAATAAAAATGCTATTGGCAGATAATATAACAACGGTTTACAAAGATAAATCGCTGAAAACACAAAGCACATTGAACATTATTACTACCATTGGTTGTACACCATTAGATGTAGTCAATGAACCCAATAATACCAATGATGAAATCTGTGATGCAGTTGTAGCTGAAACCATGTTAAAACTCGTGTATGACCCCAAAATGGAATAAGTTTCATGTCAACAGAAAACATTATGAAGTATTTTATTTAATGGATTCAAAGCATTCTCTTTTATTTCTTAGGATTATATTCTACATATCGTTATTTCCATAAAAAAAATTATGCATTAGTTTGTTAGGTTTCCATTATTTTTCATGGTACGCTAGCAAGTCGAACGCTTAGAATGTTTATTAAAAAGTACAAGATGTCAGAAAAGGAAATTTCAGACACATAGATACTACTAGCGGGCTCATGAGGGGTGTATTAGAATCTGCGAGAGATTAACAGGCCTTTTACCAAAGCCTGAGAGAGTTGAGCCAAATTTTATTTCAAAATCCACACAGAAAAGCAAACACCCTCTCAAGACGCTTAGGCATAGAGAGAGAGAGAGAGAGAGAGAGAGAGAGAGAGAGAGAGAGAGAGAGAGAGAGAGAGAGAGAGAGAGAGAGAGAGAGAGAGAGAGAGAGAGAGAGAGAGAGAGAGAGAGAGAGAGAGAGAGACCTAATAACGCACACCAAAACACACAAAGACAGGCACGGGTACAAGCAAATATCCACTCATACACACAGGCACAGTGAGAGAGTCAAGGAAACAAGCAGTTAGACACACAGACACAGCGTGAGAGAAGAAAGACAAACACTCACCTAAAAACACACAGAGTCAGACACAAAAACACACTAAGACAGACAGAGAGACAAGAAAACAGCCGCTCAGAAACATAGGCAAAGAGAGAGATACAGAGAGAGAGAGAGAGGGAGAGAGAGAGAGAGAGAGAGAGAAAAAGAGAGAGAGAGAAAGAGAGAGAGAGAGAGAAGCATGCAGTCGCTCAGACACACAGGCACGCCGAGAGAGACAAGCTAACAGGCTGTCGGACACACATGCACAGAGTGAAAGTGTTTGTGAGACAGAGAGAGGGAGAGAGAGAGAGAGAGAGAGAGAAACAATGATCTCGAAAACACACAGAGTCAGACTCACAAACCCACAAAGACAGACAGAGAGACAAGCAAACAGCCGCACAGAAACATAGGCATAGAGAGACAGAAAGACAAAAACACATACAAACACAAAGATTCAGACACATTAACAAACAAAGACAGACGTGGGGCACAAGCAAACACCCGATCAGACACATAGGGATTGAGAGAGAGTGAGAGACGAAAACACACATACAAAAACACATATTCAGACACGCAAACAGACAATAACATGCACGGAGAGAAGCAAACACCCGCTAAGACACATAAGCACAGAGAAAGAGACAAGCATTCAACCGCTATGACACACATGCGCAGAGAGAGAGAGAGAGAGAGAGAGAGAGAGAGAGAGAGAGAGAGAGAGAGAGAGAGAGAGAGAGAGAGAGAGAGAGAGAGAGAGAGAGAGAGAGAGAGAGAGAGATAGAGAGAGAGAGAGAGAGAGAGAGAGAGAGAGAGAGAGAGAGAGAGAGAG
>CM051258.1:25284173-25291673 GCA_027921565.1 Artemia sinica
TACCAGCTGAGACACACAGGCATTGAGATTAAGAGAGACAAAGAATGTACAAACACATATTCAGACACACAAACACTCCCTCTCTTTTTTTCTCTCTCTCCCCCTCTCTCTCTCTCTCTCTCTCTCTTTCTCTGTGTCTGTTTGTCTGAGCGGGTGTTTACTTGTCTGTGTGGATTTTGGGAAAAATTCATCTCATCTTTCTCAGGCTTTGGTAAAAGCCCTGTTAACCTATCTCAAATTCTAATATACCCCCTATGAACCCGCTAGTAGTATCTGTGTCTCTGAAAATTCCCTTTCTCAAATTTCCGACTTTTTAATAAACATTTTAAACGTTCGACTTGTTAGCGTACTCTGAAAAATAACAGAAACATAACAATGTAATGCATAAAATATCATGACTGAAATAATGACAATATACTTCATTATGTTTTCTCTTGACATCACACTAATTCCATTTTGGGGTCATACACGAGTTTTAACATGGTTTCAGCTATAATCGCACCAAACATTTCATCATTGGTATTACCGGGTTCATTGACTATATCTGTTGGTATACAAGCAATGGCAGTAATAATGTTTAAATGTGCTTCGTTTTTTTCATCAATTCATTTTTACAATCCGTTGTTATATTGTCTGCCAATGCTATTTTTTTGGCTTTCGATTTCACTGTCTTTTTTTTACATACAATTTAATACGACTTAAAACGTATACGACGTTATTAATTTCAACTTTATCCATATCCCAATGCTAAACAATATTTTCAAAAGACAAAAAAATGTATTCATATAAATGTAAAGAATTAAATATTAATTATTATATTAACTGGACGTTGCTTTTATTCAGTGAAGATAGGATATTTACTAATCATGTCTTGACAGGAATATGTAGGTCATTCACCGAAAAGCGACGTATACCTGTCATCTATGTATGTTAATTAAGGTGCCATCGGCCGTGCAGTAGTGATAATAGCCGGTTATGCTAATTAACATAGTTCAGTAGTCCCTATAGCCCCACTACTGGCGTGGTGATTAGTTTTCCTTAAGCTTATTCATTGTTTTCCTAATTTGTTTTGTTTATCATGTCTTTCATTTTGACTCAAGATTCATCTATTTCTTTTGTTTTATGAATCTGTGTAAGACGAAATTGTCTCTCTGCGAGGTATTTATGTATTTTGTAAGCTATGTAAATGTGATAAAAAAGTAAATGAACCTCAGCCCGAACTATTTGCTTATCTGCCACTAGAAAGTCCCTCGACATCATACTTAATGTTCTTTTAAACCAATCCCATTTGTGCAATCTGTGCAAAACGAAATTGTCTCTCTGCGAGATATTTATGTATTTAGTAAGCTATGTAAATGTGATAAAAAAGTAAATGAACCTCAGCCCGAACTATTTGCTTATCTGCCACTAGAAAGTCCCTCGACATCATACTTAATGTTTTTCCGAACCAATCTTTAAAAGTTTTGCTTTAACAACAAATTTTATTGGATAACATTATTTTTAATTGTATTTTGATAAAACTTGTTTTTTGGGTGTTCATCTCTCAATTGAAATTTTTGCGTCAACCATAATTGGATCTTATCCTCTTGAAATAGAAAGATCGAAGTAATTCTCTGCTCGAAAGACGTTATTCCGTCCAGTAGGCCATCTCTCTGATTGCCCTATGAAAAGTGTAAGACCCATTTTAATGAACTACTTTAAGTTAGAGTGTTTAACCGTCTCTTGGAACAGCTCCAGATGCTAAGGACCAGAGCTACTAAGACAGGTTGTAGCATCAGTGAAACCAGCTGCTACCAGTAAACTTTTTATGTTTTATTTTATAAACTACTTCCTTTGGCAAGTACCTCTGCTCATTTTCTTCCGAGGAGATTCTCTCCCTGTGGCTGTTTGACAGGACCCTAAGATAGAAATGCAAGGACAGTTCTCTCTTAAAATCCAAAGAAAAAAATATGTCGGACAAAGTACATAAAAAACTGTGCTGGTTGGTGTTGTTGGCTCATTTCTGTGAAAGTACAACAGATGTATACAAACTAATGATTTAGTCTCGTTAATTTGAGGAACTTTTGGCATATTGCACACTCTTAATATGACATGTGCTGCAATTTATATTTGAAAAAAAACAAGAGCCCAGTATTGTTTTTTGTGTTAAAATCTTAACTAGTTACCGAAAATATAATGAAAATTTATTTTTTTCTTAATGATACTGTTTTATTTTGGTTTTGATATAAATTGCTGTTTACTGATAAAATTAAGCTGTAAAATCACTGGTTGAATAAAAATCTTTTGCTTCTTCGACGGGAAGGTCTAATTTAGTGTTGAGTCTTTATTGCTAACATATAGTCTGGCAAAAGCTCCATTGTGAAAAGTAACAACTGAAAATGTTTTTCTGTGCGAAAATGTGTAAATCTAATTTTCTTTTCTTTTTTTAGGAAAGATGAAATTTACCCCGTAACAGCTTGGTAGAAGTAAATGGCGATGAAAGATTTTAAAGGAAGAAAACTATAGAGCAGATTTAAGCCTAAATGTTTAGTTGTAGAATATAGAAAATCTCGGTCCTTGTTTGAAATGTTTATTCCTATTAAATATTTCCAGCACAGAACCAAAGAAAGCCAATTATAGGGCCCCATACTTGCTGAACTTTCTGGTGTTTTTTTTTTTTTTTTTTTTTTTTTTTTTTTTTTTTTTTTTTTTTTTTTTTTTACAGCTTCAAAACAGTTTTCAATTGTTTGAATGATACAATTTTCAGAAGAGGGACTTGGTAGTCCTGGTGAAAACACGTTGGTAAAAATTCCTCTATTGAATTAACCCCAAAACTATTTTATTTATCACAGCGTATTCCTTACATCGCATCTTTGGTTTTGAGTTAAGCTTACTATGATATAACTGCCCCTCCTTACTAGATAATAAGCACAGTAAAAAAAAATGACTACTCCCGTGCTAATCACAGAAGTTCAGGATTGAAATATCTGTATAGCTCTTTGTTTTTATTTCCGTTTTGCTTTTTTTTAAAACTAGCATGCATGCGTTAACCGGATAAAGGAGCAAAAATATGATTGAAATAACAAACAATTTATATGGCTATGATGTTTACTATGGCAATCCCTCTCTCTCTCTCTCTCTCTCCTCTCTCTCTCTCTCTCTCTCTCTCTCATTTTTATTTTCTTTTTTTTTCTTTTTTTAGTCAATGTTAAACCTGAATATAAATACTGCAGGATGATAGCTCCCTCCTTATTTCAGAACACTTTTTTCTTTCTTAACACAAAATATTAAATTTTGCTTTTAAATATTAAAATTATTTTAAGGAGAGGGTTGAATCCTCCTTAAATTCTCTTGCTCTTTACGCAAAAAATTTGCTTTTTGACACTGCTGAACCACGAGCCATTGAATTGCAATGAGAAGTATTTTTAAAGCACTCTAAAACTTTAGCATAAAGAGCAGGAGATTGGGGAGGGGACAACCCTCCTCATATAAGAAATAATTTCTGTTTGTTTTATGTTTTAGTGCTTCTCCTTACATTCATTTGTAACAACTGTTTTTTTTTATTTAATTTTGTACTAAATGGGTAAGAAATTGTAGGAAAGGAATTTGAGCAACATAATTCTTTTATAAATTCTAATGTACCATTGATACTGACACGGATCTTAGAAGATCGAAGAAGAAGCAAGAAAAGACTAAACCCTTTTAAATGAGAGGATTAATAACTATGCCCAGAAATATGTCTACACTTAGCAACAATTTCTAAAAGAGAGTAATCTTTTAGAAAAGAATTTTTCAACTAAGCTTCTGGTAAATTGTACGAAAATACTTGATTTTCTGTTGAAACGTTACTACCTTTTACCAAAGAGTCCGAGCCAATAAATGGAAGGCGCCCCAAAAGTCAGACACATATGTAGGGGAAAAGGGTCTTTGGGTCAATCCCAATTCGTTCCCTATTGCTTCCCCACCACTTTTGTGTATATATTTTTGATCACAGAAATTTTACATTTTAAAAATGACACTATAAGTTATTTCACCTGAAAATAAACATTTTATAAATTATTTCTCTTCTGAATGCATTCAGTGCAACTAAATTAGTTAGATATCCGGCATTTCTAGAAACCTCCTTTTTAACATCCGTGGAAGTGTGGTAGAAGCATATTCAGCATACTGCTTTTCTTAGTAGATAATTTGTTTGGCTTTTTGGCTAATTGGCTATTCACGAATTTTAAAGAAAAGAGCTGTTCTTATTGGCTAATTTATTTGGTGATCTGTCAACAAATTCCATCTGAACATTGAACTTGTTGAGAACCTGTCGGTTCCTTTTTATGTTTAGACAAAGTAGAATCAGCAATGGCATTGTTCGATAAGCTAAATCCTAGCTTAAATGTTACCTGGCATGAACTAAGACAGATGTGCCCTTCATTGGTCTTTTTACTTTCTTTAATTGCTTCTTAATTAGTTTCTTAAATTAATTTTTTTCCTACTTTTTTACTTAATACTTTATTTCTTAAATTCAGTAACTAATTTGTTAAATTACTCATTTTCTTGCTTATTTTCTTATATTGTCAGTTATAATTTATAAATATAGAAGTATCATTTTAAAGGAAAACGCGGGCTAAATATAAAAGATTTCACTTTCTCATATACTTTTTAATTTCAAATTTGGCTTTGTTTGGAGTAAGTGTTGATGTTCATTAGATCGCCTAGTGGGATAATGTTTAGTCATTTATAAATCTAGAAGTAAGATTTTAAAGGAAAACACGGGCTATATATAAAAGAATTCACTTTCCCACATACTTTTCAATTTCAAATTCGGCTTTGTTTGGAATGAGTGTTGATCTTCATTAGATTGCCTACTGGGATCTTGTGCATCCGAAGGTAAACCCAAAGTGATCATCCTTAAGCTTAAGTTCTCTTCACTCCTTAAATAGACGGTGTTCTAACTAAGAGAAATCATGGTATTATGTAATACTATGTGTTGTTTACAGATTGATAAACATATAAATTGACACGTTTATTTAGATAAGTGGTACCTAGTCGGCCATAGAACAAACAGGCATTTTTCAGTATCGAATTTTCAAATAAAACAGTAAGATGCAGCAAGAAATGGGAAAGCTATTTATAAATAATAGATCATACATTTGTCCTCTGCTTGTATGTGCCACTGTTTATCATCTATACATTATTTTAATAAATAAAAAAAGGTTTCAAATGTAACTGGATAAAAGGGTAACCTGCGGCAGCAAATATTTTTTATAGAGTAGACGGAATAATACACATATTAGCCCAGACCTAAATATATACCTTCTCTTATTTTAATACGCTCATTAAACTTAGAATTTTATCGTTCAGGTTGTTTTATGGTTAACACTAACTTTTGAACGAAATATATAGTACCCATACACAAATACAAAGATTGGAATAAATTCCGTGCAGTAGCGCCAATTGGGGCTTAGGTGTGCGTTTGCCCCTATACTTCCCCCAATTCCCTCAAGATTTTGGAAAAAAAATGTATTATCATTGAAGATGCCGTTTTTCGGCATTTTTTATTGAAAAAATACTAACGAAAACGGATAAAAATTGCTCCCCCTAGATATTGAAAAATACGTTCTCAAAACATGGGCAACAATGCAAAACGAAGTTAAGTGGCTACATTTTAGCGAATTGGCGCCACTGATTAAGACATATTCTGATTAATTCGTTAATAGCAACTAACACATTGTCACAGAGCTTTCAACTTTGAAAGCATCAAGAATTATTGATCTGTGTGATTCTTTTTTACAATATCTCCTCTTTCAGTATTTACTATAAGTAGGGAAAGGGGTACCAGCGGGAGACGAACACCGTGCTGCCATCTATAATCGAGTCTAACGGGACAGGGTTAATGACCCCCTTTTTCATGGTTTTTCTCACTGAGGATTTTTTTTTATGGTTTTTCTCACTGTGGATGTTTTTTCAGGGTTTTTCTCACTGTTGATGGATGTTCCTTGGATGTCAACAACAATTGCTGGATGTTTCTTGGATGTCAACAACAATTGCTGAATGTTTCTTGGATGTCAACAGCAATTGCTGGATGTTTCTTGGATGTCAACAACAATTGCTGGATGTTTCTCGGATGTCAACAACAATTGCTGAATGTTTCTTGGATGTCAACAGCAATTGCTGGATGTTTCTTGGATGTCCAAAACAATTGCTGGATTTTTCTTGGATGTCAACAAACATTGCTGGATGTTTCTTGGATGTCAACAACAATTGATGGATGTTTCTTGGATGTGAACAACAATTGCTGGATGTTTCTTGGATGTCAACATAAGCAGAAACGAAAATGGTAAACCATCTGAGGGAATGCTAACTCCAATTAAGAGACACATATTATTTTTTGTTAGGGTGATTCTCGACTGTGTTCGGTATAATACACAACTACCATTTGAATAGTGTTCTAAGGTCCCCTACCCCAACCCCAAAGGGCCCCCTGGCCCCCAAAGGCCCCAATAGGGCCCCCAGGCCCCCAAAGAGCCTCCTCCCCTCCCCATCCCTCCCTCCCTCCCTCAACCCCCCTCCCTCCCTCCCCTCCCCTCCTATCCTCCTCCCCATCCTATCCTCCTCCCCCTCTTATTCTCCTCCGTCCCTCCCCCTTTCCCTATTTTTTTGAAGTTTTTTGTAACATGATATATTTTTCAGCTCGTTTTGCATCTCTTAGAAGGAAATGTAACATACTTAAAACATAAAAAAATCACATTTAATATTTTCCAAATTCAAAATGAGAATGATATAGAAATTTTAGTCGTGACTTTTACTATTAGAAAAATATTGTTTGTAGTAGCACTTTTTTTATTGGACTAAATTTTTTTTTGGACTTCGAAATCATTCAACTTTTCATTTTTTTTACTTATCTTAAAATGACATGAAATATGCTTATTGCTCTAACATTTGTACTCTATGCTTGCTCAGAGACACGACGCGGCTTTCCCACTGGTACTCTATGGCCAGTTATCGACACTACCTAGTTTATTGCATGTATTAAATTGGTATTTTTTACGCAGTGGATGGATAAACACAACTCATATCTCTAAAAAGTGAAGATGAAGCATTTTAAGAAATTGTGTTCACATGATAGTATTATTGTAGCATTGAATCCTGACAAGGAGAAGTATTTAAACTATGAAATAAGTACAAGTGGTAGCACTATCGGAAACGTATGCGTGCATTGTCATGACAGTAAGGAATTAAATTTCTTTGGAATACCAAAAAAATTCAACTCTTATGATGGTGGATAGGCGAGATTGAGATCCCCGGAGATGATTGCACTCAAAGAGAATGCCAACCTAAAAATAATAGTCGATGAAGAGGGGCATCTTCTTGCTAGTGCTTGTGGTAACATGTTACCCAGTGTTAAACCATGTCGTCAGCTTTCGGGTATTAGCGTTCAAATGAAAGCAAAGAGGAAAAGAAAGACCTACTCTTCTACTCATATCATAAACCATATCTTGTCTACATGCCGGAACTGTTACCTATGTAAAA
>CM051258.1:25296673-25301673 GCA_027921565.1 Artemia sinica
CAATAGTAACCAAAACTCTAAAAACCAGCATTTTGATACCAATAGATACACTAATAGAATCAGATTTTTATGCTGATTTCAAATATATAAGTTTCATTAAGTTTAATTTTACCCATCAAAAGTTACGCGCCTGAGAAATTTGCCTTATTTTCGAAAAAAGGGGGAAACAACCCCTAAAAGTCATATAGAAATTTAATGAAAATCACAAAATCAGATTCAGCGTATCAGAGAACCCTACTATAGAAGTTTCAAGCTCCTATCTGCAAAAATGTGGAATTTTGTATTTTTTCTCAGAAGAAAGATTACGGATGCGTGTTTATTTGTTGTTTCGTTTTGTTTTCCCCAGGGGCAATCGTATCGATCCAGTAGTCCTAGAATATCGTAAGAGGGCTCATCTGAACGGAAATTAAAAGTTCTAGTGCCCTTTTTAAGTGACCAAAAAAATTGGAGTGCAACCTGGCAACCTCCCACGCTCATTTTTCTCCGAAGTCTTCCAATCAAAATTTTGAGATTGCCATTTTGTTCAGCATAGCCGAAAATCTAATAAATATGTCTTCGAGGATGACTTAATCCCCCACAGTTCCTGGGGGAAGGGCTGCAAGTTATGAACTTTGCCCATTGTTTACATATAGTATCGGTTAATGGAAAGTATACAGATGTTTCAGGAGAAATTTTTTTCTGGTGGGGGGGGGGGGGGTCAGAGGAGGGGGTTACGGGGGAGGATCTTTCCATGGAGGATATTTCTTTGGGGGAAGGGACATTTCTATGAAGGGGGCGCCGGATTTCCCAGCATTATTTAAAAAATGATCAGAAATTAAATTAAAAAAACAAGTTTTTTTCAACTGAAAGTAAGGAGCAACATTGAAACTTAAAACAAACAGAAATGATTACGTATATGAGGGGTTCGCCCCCTAGTCAATACCTCGCCCTTTACGCTAAAGTTTTTCAGTACTTTCAAAATAGCTATCTATTCTAATTAACCGGCCTTTGCGTAAGTTAATTCGTAAGTTAGATCAGAACAAAATTTCGAGAAAGCCATTTAGCCAAAACAAGTAAAATTAATATGCAAGTTTCATTCTGATTATTCATGTACGGTGAGCCAAAATCAAAGCTCCATTAATGCAAAAACGTTCAGAAATTAAATATAAAAAAACAAGTGTTTTTTAACTGAAAGTAAGGAGCGACATTAAAACTTAAAACGAACAGAAATTATTCCGTATATGAAAGGGGCTGTCCCCTCCTCAACGCCTCGCTCTTTACGCTAAAGTTTGACTCTGTCACACAACTTTATTTTTTAAAACAATAAAAAACTTTAGCGTAAAGAGCAAGGCGTTGAGTTCTGTTCGTTTTAAGTTTTAATGTTGCTCCTTACTTTCAGTTCAAAAAAACTTTTTTTTTTAATATAATATTTACTTAAATTCATAGAATTCATAAGAATTAGGACTTGAAAGAAAATACAAAATCGACGCAAGAAAACACGATTAAGAGCAGAAAAGTCCTCAAGTATCCTGCAGGAAATAAAAGACTAATTTCCAAGGCTCCTAATAGCCTTTCACTGGCCATGAAATCCACAATTTTTAGTGTACATTTTCAATTCTCATAAAACCCAAAGTAAGATCAGTTTTCAGTAATGCGCTAGTTTTTTAGAATTCTAAAAATTTAGGGAAGTATTACTAATCAGTTTATTTGAACCAATTTTTCATATATATGGTACAAAAACTGCGAAGCAATAGCATTAAATATTTCGCTTTAAATTTTATCTTCACTCTTTACTTCCCTCAGAAAGCTTCTTTTTTATTATTAATTATGGGATGCCGTCTGCTTTAAATTTTACTTTCAACTTAGACGCTTCAAGAGTTAATGTTCTAACACAAGAGCAATTTGACTAAAATTTACATTTCTTTTTTTTCAACGCTTTGAGAAATAGTCATGGATTTCTAGTAAACAGGGCTGTTTTCCGTTTGAATATTTTGCAAGGTAGTCGGTGAATAAAAAGTTTAAAATTATAAACTTCCTACATTTACCACACTCTAAACTATTTTTGAAAGCATACTCAAGGCCTTATTCTAAAAATACGGAGCTGAGGGGGTTGATAGGCCTTCTGATATATACGTCAATGTCTAGTTGTTTCAAGTTTCGAAGTCGTTCTATAATGTCATTAGAAAAGAACTTGGTATGGTGCATTTAATTGATAAGAAACAAACAAAGCGTCAGTGTTTATTAAGTTAACTTAAAAAACTTTTTTAGCGTAACTAGTTTTTCAAAGAAAAGAAAAGAGATCTATTAAACTGAAATGAGCGTAAATACAATCTTCCAGGCTTAAAACTACTACAAATCACCATCAATAAGTAAATAAAACCCAAAACAAACAGAAATTACAGTAACCAACCAAGTCAAACTCAAAACGAGCAAAAATTAATGTGAGCGGGGATGACATCCCCCATCCCTTCTCAAAACCAGAATATATTTTTCACTTTACTGAAAACAAACTACATTTTAAAAATTTTGACTTTTTTTTAACTATAATAAAATAATTATCAAAAAGGTGTTAGAAAAGGTTCTGTTTTCGCTTATCTGGTTATTTAGAAAAAAAGCTTGTGGCAGTTTTTCTTAGGATATAAGAGACATTCTGTACAGAAATAAAAGAACACATGCTTGTTGATAATGGTAATGCCAATATGCGCAAAGAATATCATGATCAGACTGGGGGACAAAGGAAGGTACAGAGACCATCACCACAATAGTACATATGTTGTTGACATGACAGCATTTTCCTAGCCAGCATGATTGGGAGTGGGGACAGTAAATTTTAAATTTCCACTAATTTTCGCCGACTGGGTTTGCTTAATCATTAACTCACATTATACCAGTTTCTTTTTTACCTTATCATGGCTGCAGTATCACTGCAACTTACTAAGAAACGAGCTGTAGTCTATAATAACCGAAAATTTAAAAACATGTTCTAAAAAACTGTCCAATGAGAAAAAATAACCATATGTAACTGACTCAGGAATGGTAACTAGTATTTCCATTAATCTTAATAGCAAAATTTTATTTTATAGCAAACTTATGAAAATTTCGAAAAATAGTCTGGAACCTCACAAAATGCATCATTGGAATCATCATAGCCAAAAGGCCCGTATAAGGGAATTACAGTCCCGCATCTCGAGCAACAAGAAAAATCCCTTTCATAGGCAGCGCAATCGCGCTGCCTATGAAATGTATTATTTTTTTTGAAAATGAAAATTTTTTTTTATAAAATGTATTTTTTTTTTCTTTTGACCAGGGCACTTCGTATCGAAGGAGTTGTCGTAGAAACTTCGAAAAGGGCTCATTCGATTGGAAATTGGAGTGGCTTGTTCCCTTTTTAATAGTCGAAAGTGATTAGAAGGCAACTAACATCCCTTCCATGCTCACCATTTCCCCAAACACATACAATCAAAATTTTATGATAGCTATTTTGTTCAGCGTAGTTGATTTCAAGATAGAAATTATGTTTTTGAGGAGGACACACCCCCACAGCCCTCAGGGCAAGGGTTGTAAGTTATGCCCTGGGGGCATATAAGGTTTTTATAGAAAGTGTCTTTTAGAAACTTCAAAAAAGGCTCATTCGATTGGAAATTCAAAGGGCTACTGCCCTTTTTAATAGTCAAAATTGATTGGAGGGCAAATTACCCCCCTCTCACACCCACCTTTTCCCAAAATACATCCAATCAAAATTTGAGATAGCCATTTTTTCAAAGTATTTGAAAGGTCCGGAAATTATATATTTGAGGATGACATTCCCCCCACAGCCCTTAGGGTATGGGTTGTAAGTTATGCCCTGGGGGCATATAAAGTTTTTATTGAAAGCTTTGTCGTAAAACTTGAAAAAGGGCTCATTCGATCGGAAATTCAAAGGGCTAGTACCCTGTGTAATAGTTGAAAGTGATTTGACGGCAACTAACCCCCCTCTGGGCACCTTTTCCCCAAAATTTTTAGATAGCCATTTTGTTCAACGTAGTTAAAAGTTTTAGAAATTAGGTCTTTGAGGATTATAACCTGATAACCATAAGGTTTTTATAGATAGTGATGTTGTAGAAACTTCAAAAAGAGCTCACTCGATTGGAAATTAGAATGGCTTGTACCTTTGGTACCCTTTTTAATAGTCGAAAGTGATTTGAGGATAAATAACACCCCTCTAACACCCACCATTTCCCGAAACTCATCTAATCAAAATTTTGAGATAGCCATTTTGTTCGACATAGTTAAACGGTCCGAAAATTATGTTTTTGAGGCTGGCACTCTCCCCGCAGCCCTCAGGGAAAGGGTTTCAAGTTATACCCTGGGGGCATATAAGATTTTTTTATAGAAAGCGTTGTCGTAGAAAATTCAAAAAGGAATCATTCGATTGGAAATTGAAACGGCTAGTGCCCATTTTAATAGTCGAAAGTGATTAGAGGGCAAGTAACGCCCCTCTGACGCCCACCATTTCCCCAAACAGATACAATCAAAACTTTGAGATAGCCATTTTGTTCAGCGTAGTTGATTTCCAGATAGAAATTATGTTTTTGAGGAGGATACTCCCCCATAGCCCTTAGGTTAAGGGTTGTAAGTTATACCCTGGGGCAAATAAGGTTTTTATAGAAAGCGTTCTCTACGAAACTTCAAAAAGGGCTCATTTGATTGGAAATTGAAAGGGCTAGTGCCCTTTTTAATAGTGGAAATGATTGGAGGGTAACTAAATCCCCTCTCACGCCTATCATTTCCTCAAACACATCCAATCAAAATTTTGAGATATTAATTTTTTTCAACGTAGTTGAAGTTCTTGAAATTAGGTCTTTGAGGATGACAACCCCCCTCCCCCCTCAGCCCTCAGGGCAAGGGTTTTAAGTTAAGCCCTGAGGGTATATAAGGTTTATATTGAAAGCGTTGTCGTAGAAACTTCAAAAGGGCTCATTCGATTGGAAATTGAAAGGGCTAGTGCCTTTTTTAATAGATGAAAGTGATTGGAGAGCAAC